>OY726527.1:70091322-70203822 GCA_963383655.1 Bathymodiolus septemdierum | reverse complement strand
GTTACTTTGAGGGTTATCTAGAAAGCTTTGGAGCTCTTGCAATGGCTAAGCATGATATATATATTATTCAGTTTTAAATTGAGCCCAAGTCTGTATGCATACACGCGCACACACATACACATATAACACACGAATACACGCTATTGGTAGATGTGTATTATGTATCAGCAAGATGTGCATACGTGTATGTACATGTGCATGCACACACAGATATACATTCACCACACGAATACACGCATACAAAATATAGGTAGATGTTAATGCTTTATAAGTTAGATGTGCATACATAGGTGTACATGTGTATACACAGACACACAGACGCACACACACACACACACACACACACACACACACACACACACACACACACACACACACACACACACACACACACACACACACACACACACACACACACACACACACACACACACACACACACACACACACACACACACACACACACACACACACACACACACACACACACACACACACACACACACACACACACACACACACACACACACACACACACACACACACACACACACACACACACACACACACACACACACACACACACACACACACACACACACACACACACACACACACACACACACACACACACACACACACACACACACACACACACACACACACACACACACACACACACACACACACACACACACACACACACACACACATACACACACACACACACACACACACACACTTAGGTAGATCGCATACGTGTGTGTACATGTGTATGCTCACACACGTGCATATATACCACACGTATGCACACATGCATTTTGGTATATGTGTGTGCATATGGATACCTTGATACCTACACACATATCAAAGGTATACACACATATTTAGGTATATGTTAGGGTATATGCTGCCTGGTTGCATCGTCATTTTGACTTGTGTAAACAATATGTACTGTTACCCTAGCGAGAATGCATACTGGTCAAGTTATTCCGGACATATCACCGATAGAACGAAAAACAAACTAGAAAAAAAAGCAATTGTTGATATTGTCTAAGCTAATTACTCATTTGAAATGAACACCATTGTTATAATGTAAATAAGGTGGCCAGTCTGATTATGTTCATCTTTTCATGATGGTGTTTGAAATGTACCTTTACACTTAGCTGTTACCTCTTCAAATTATACATGAAGTATCTTTACTGTATGACACAGATCAAAGGGGAATGAATGAATGAATGAATGAATTTTTGGTGTTTAATGCCACTTTCAACAATATTTCAGCTACAGGGTATATCAATCATGGCGACCAGTTGTAGTGGTGGAGGAAACGGAGAGAACCACCGACCCTGTGCAAGCAACTGGTAAACTTTATCACTTGCGGCTACGAGTCGAGTGCACCCTTTTTTGTAATTTAGAAAGCTGGGCACGAACCCACGTGATATTTGTGATAGGCTTTTTCCCTCCCACTCTAATCATGTGGGACTATATATCTGTGTTTAACCATTGCTCATTATTTTTGCTTCAGGTTCAGTGCCACATAAATTACTGAAGGATGTCTTGGAAAACGACCACCTGCGGAGAGATGTCCCAAAACTTTCGCCAGTTCACCAAGCATACTGTTTAGAAGTGTTTCACTCCATAGTTACCCAGTTTGCACCAAAGAGCACCCACTTTTTCTATGCAGCAATGCTAACAAGGTAATTCTTTTCTTTGGATTTCCTATAAGTTTCTATTGAATTGCGCATATATATAGCAGTATAGAGTAAATTGTCTCCCATCTGTATTTATGTTCAACATCACGAGATAGCTGCAGTATTGCTGACATGTAAATCAATTAATCACCAATCAATCAATCAACCAATAATGTCATTTTTGCTAGACATAATTATTTTGCTTATAATATTATTACTGTTAAATCTGTTCTTTAAATTTAAAGTTGTATTTTATACTATCACATGTTATCTATAGCAGCTATGCATTACAACGAGAACTGTGGAAGACAACAACTTGTGACAGAAAATGGTGATCTATGCTACAATATCAGCTATTCAAAAGCAAAGAAGGGTACCGAAGCAATAGTGAAGCCACGAAAAGGTCCTCCGACTTATGGTAAATTTTTCCATTTTCTGGAAGACCCATCTCCCAAAAATAGCAATATGCCTTAGTATGTACATGTATATGAATAGATACAATACCTTAACCCTATGTCCGTCCAACACAGAACAGATTTAAATTTTGATAGTGAAGCTATTTGGCTGGAAATTGTTTTTTCTGCATACAAAATGCTCCTTTGTGTTGTATGTCGCCAACCTAATGCGAACTATCCATTCTGGGATAAGTTTCAACAGTCCGTGGAAAACGCCACGAATTACTCGTCAAACGTTGTGATAACGGGAGATTTAAATGTAGATTTTCTTAGTGAACATGCTCACAAATTATTTGATATTATGAGGTTGAATAATCTGAAAAAAATGATTACAGAACCTACCAGAACGTGTAACACGCGCCAATCTTTACTTGACCCTGTTTTAGTATCTGATAATTGTAATGTCCTTGAGTCGTATGCAATTCAAGTAGATAGACAATATAGTGACCATGAAGCAACAAGTGTCTACCTAAAAGTCCCTCTCAAATCAATCAATACTTATAAACGATTAGTCTGGGATTATCGAAATGCTGATTTTGAGACCTGTAACGATTGTATATCCACCTTAAATTGGAACTCAATAATATCTCCAGAAAATAGTATAGAGGAAAACTATCAAGCATTTACAAAAAATCATTTATTGAAATAATTAAAAATGGTGTGCCCCAAAAAGAAGTTACAATAAGACTAAATGATAAAGTTTGGTTCAATTCCGAGTTAGGAAGGGAAATAAGAAAACGAGACAGACTTCGAAAACTGGCTCGTAGATCTAATAGTGATTCCAATATCAATAAATACAAGAAGCAAAGAAATCATATAAATAATTTAAAAAAGCATGCTAAAGAACAATTTTATTTTAATGTTAATACTATACTAGATGATTTTTCAAGTTCAAATTCAAAATCCTACTGGTCATTGATTAAAAAAATTGGTTAAATCGTCTGGTGATATGTCACCAATTAGTCAATTAAAAAAAGAAAATAATGATCTCATCTCAGATGATTATGAAAAAGCATGTCTTCTAAATAATTATTTCTGTTCTATATCTACATTAAATGACAGTAATGCATCAAAACCCGACTTTCCTCTCAAAACAAATGCAACACTAGATTTCTTTCAAATTACTTAAAAGTTCTTGATATTTTACAAATTTTAAAACTTGTAAAAGCGTCAGGTCTGGATTCCATTAGTCATCAAATGCTTAAGAAAACGTGTAATACTGTTTGTGTTCCCCTCTCTCTCTTGTTTAATTTATCGCTTTCTAAATCGGAATTGCCAACGCAATGGAAAACCGCATCTGTTATGCCACTCTTCAAAAAGGGAGACAAATCATTAATATCTAACTATAGACCAATATCATTACTATCAGCAGTTGGCAAAGTATTCGAAAAAAATGTTTTTAAGGAAGTATTTAATGATTTAATATCAAATAACTTATTGTATAAATTTCAATCAGGTTTCATCCCAGGTCACTCTACCGTTCACCAGCTAATAGAAATCTATTACAGAATATGTATGTCTCTGGATGATCATTGTATTACTACCCTTATTTTATGTGATATTTCTAAAGCATTTGATCGGGTCTGGCATGCAGGGCTTTTATTGAAACTTAAAGCTTACGTGGTAGATGGTAAATTATTTAAATGGTTTGAAAGCTATATTTCCAGTAGGAAACAATGTGTATTTATAAACAATTCCAAATCCCCTTAGTAAATACAAATGCAGGAGTCCCCCAGGGTTCAGCGCTTGATCCTCTACTTTTCTTATTATATGTTAATGATATTGCAGATAACCTTTTAAGTCTTACTAGACTGTTTGCAGATGATAATTCTCTTTCATATTCTAGTCAAAGTCCATATACTATAGAAGATGTAATAAATAGTGATTTGAAATCTATATCTATATGGTCTAAGCCATGGTTAGTAAATTTTAATCCTCTAAAAACTAAAGCAATGGTATTTTCCAACATTAATCTTCCCAACGATATAGAAATAGCATTCCAAGACAAATTAGTAGAATTTGTTACCTGTCACCAACATTTGGGTATTACTTTTGACAGCAATGGAACATTTCATACCCATATAGTTAATATTATTAAATCAGCAAGTCAGAGGTTGTGTGCCCTAAGAAAACTTAAATATGCATTAAATAGACATTATCTTTCTCGTATTTATTTGATCTTTATAAGGCCTATGTTGAAATACGCATGTGAACTTTGGAATGGTTGTAGTCAACAAGACTCTGATAATTTAGAAAAGCTTCAAATAGAGGCAGGACGAATAGTAACCGGACTGCCTCTATTTGCAAGTGGTCAATCTATCTATTCTGACACAGGTTGGGAATTACTATCAGATAGGCGAAGGGTAAGAAGGCTCAGCTTATTTTATTCTATTCACAACAAATCTGCCCCAGACTATCCTTGTGATTTGATGCCCCTTCCGTTGGTAGTGTTTCCCAGTATAATTTACGAAATAGTAATAATTATGTTTTACCTAATTGTCGATTAGAAATGACAAAAAAGTCCTTCTTGCCCTCTACTACCCGGGACTGGAACAATCTAAGTCCGAAAATTAGAAATTCTGGTAATATTAACATATTTAAAAGAAAAAATAAAATATTGCTTGAAAAAGTGCCTTTTTATTTCGGTTGGGGTAATAGAAAACTAAATATTATTCATAGGAGACATAGAAATATGTGCAGTTCGCTAAATGCAGATTTGCACCTTGTCAATTTAAAGCCTAGTCCTGCATGTATCTGTGGTCATGGTTTTGAAGACTGTATACACTTTTTCCTCGAATGCCCCTTTAACAATGAAAATAGGGCAATCTTGTTTAATAAATTAAAGCATTACGTAGCTACAATTGAATTGATATTAGCTGGTGATGAAAATTTGACTCCTAACCAAAACATTGAAATCTTCTCTGCTGTTTATTCTTTTATTAGAAGCACCCAGCGCTTTTACTAATATACTAGCTTACTCACTCCAGTCCATGTTGTTTTTTGTTGTTTTTGTTTGTTTGAAACCTTTCTTCTTCCTATCCTTCTTTCTATCCCTATGTTTTGAATATTTTATTTCAACTTATTTTTCTTTATATTTACTTTATTATCAACTTCTAAATATATCATGTTGTAAAATCTATTTATATAATTATCGCCATTATGTACACTTATTTTTTGTTTATATCTTTGTAAAAGGGAAAGGACTTCACTAATGTTGTCAAATCTTGTGTCCAACCCCATTTGCAACTTTTATGCAAATAAAATATGCTTAAACTAAAGAGACGTCATATTAGAATCATTCATTTGCGTTCACATATCCATTTGTATATAATACACATGACATACAAACCTTTCCTTTATTCATAGCATAAATGTGTGCCAGTTTGCATTCGGAATTCCTTGGACTCTTCAATGAATAAGGTACATCACGGATTTTGACATTTAGGGATAGATCAAGGGAAGGAAAATGTTTTGATTGTTTTTGTTTTAATTTCAATGTGCTCTACATATGCATAGAACCAAGAGATCATATTCTTTCCAATTACAGGCATAAGATAACAAAATATGCGTACCTCAATGAATTTTAGCTATAGATTCCAACACAGGCGCTTGTGACACGGACTTACCACCCCCTTTTTTCTAAATTTCTGTTTACAAATTTATTTTACATCAAATTTCTTTATTTCTTTATAATTTCATCTCTTTTTCCTTATTTTATATTGTTCGTGTCAATATTCATACAACCTTATGCTAACATCAAATTGCATGTGTCGACCCTATAGATACTAATAATACACCAGGCATGCAACTCGACAGGTTTAACAATCGTACCCCTGCTCGCTTCGAGTACATTTATTGCACCTTATTTCCATTATGTCATTCAAACTAGGACATGTATCCATTCCTAAAAGACGCATCCTTTTGCCCCTGTTTTTGCTTTGTGCAGACGATAACTCAGTTCTCCAGAATTTTAAGATTTTCACAAATTGTTCGTATAAGGACCCACGGCTGACGGAAGTGACGTACATGTACCACTGCATTAACTTCAACGGTAGGGTCAGAAAAGTTCCAAAAATTTATTAAATGTCTCTAACACTGCTGCGTATAGTACATACAATAACAATAAGTGTGACTAAATATCTCTAACACTGCTGTGTATAGTACATACAATAACAATAAATGTGACTAAATATCTCTAACACTGCTGTGTATAGTACATAAAATAACAATAAGTGTGACTAATTGTCTCTAACACTGCTGTGTATAGTACATACAATAACAATAAGTGTGACTAAATTTCTCTAACACTGCTGTGTATAGTACATAAAATAACAATAAGTGTGACTAATTGTCTCTAACACTGCTGTGTATAGTACATACAATAACAATAAGTGTGACTAATTGTCTCTAACACTGCTGTGTATAGTACATACAATAACAATAAGTGTGACTAAATATCTCTAACACTGCTGTGTATAGTACATAAAATAACAATAAGTGTGACTAAATATCTCTAACACTGCTGTGTATAGTACATCAAATAACAATAAGTGTGACTAAATGTCTCTAACACTGCTGTGTATAGTACATACAATAACAATAAGTGTGACTAAATGTCTCTAACACTGCTGTGTATAGTACATAAAATAACAATACGTGTGACTAAATGTCTCTAACACTGCTGTGTATAGTACATAAAATAACAATACGTGTGACTAAATGTCTCTAACACTGCTGTGTATAGTACATAAAATAACAATACGTGTGACTAAATGTCTCTAACACTGCTGTGTATAGTACATAAAATAACAATACGTGTGACTAAATGTCTCTAATACTGCTGGGTATAGTACATAAAATAACAATACGTGTGACTAAATGTCTCTAATACTGCTGGGTATAGTACATCAAATAACAATAAGTGTGACTAAATTTCTCTAACACTGCTGTGTATAGTACATCAAATAACAATAAGTGTGACTAAATGTCTAACACTGCTGTGTATAGTACATAAAATAACAATAAGTGTGACTAAATGTCTAACACTGCTGTGTATAGTACATACAATAACAATAAGTGTGACTAAATGTCTCTAGCACTGCTGTGTATAGAATATAAAATAACAATAAGTGTGACTAAATGTCTCTAACACTGCTGTGTATAGTACATAAAATAACAATACGTGTGACTAAATGTCTCTAATACTGCTGGGTATAGTACATAAAATAACAATAAGTGTGACTAAATTTCTCTAGCACTGCTGTGTATAGTACATAAAATAACAATAAGTGTGACTAAATGTCTCTAACACTGCTGTGTATAGTACATAAAATAACAATACGTGTGACTAAATGTCTCTAACACTGTTGTGTATAGTTCATAAAATAACAATAAGTGTGACTAAATTTCTCTAGCACTGCTGTGTATAGTACATAACATAACAATACGTGTGACTAAATGTCTCTAACACTGCTGTGTATAGTACATAAAATAACAATAAGTGTGACTAAATGTCTCTAACACTGCTGTGTATAGTACATACAATAACAATAAGTGTGACTAAATGTCTCTAACACTGTTGTGTATAGTTCATAAAATAACAATAAGTGTGACTAAATTTCTCTAGCACTGCTGTGTATAGTACATAAAATAACAATAAGTGTGACTAAATGTCTCTAATACTGCTGGGTATAGTACATCAAATAACAATAAGTGTGACTAAATTTCTCTAGCACTGCTGTGTATAGTACATAAAATAACAATAAGTGTGACTAAATGTCTCTAATACTGCTGGGTATAGTACATAAAATAACAATACGTGTGACTAAATGTCTCTAATACTGCTGGGTATAGTACATAAAATAACAATACGTGTGACTAAATGTCTCTAATACTGCTGGGTATAGTACATCAAATAACAATAAGTGTGACTAAATTTCTCTAACACTGCTGTGTATAGTACATCAAATAACAATAAGTGTGACTAAATGTCTCTAACACTGCTGTGTATAGTACATAAAATAACAATAAGTGTGACTAAATGTCTCTAACACTGCTGTGTATAGTACATCAACAAACAATAAGTGTGACTAAATGTCTCTAACACTGCTGTGTATAGTACATCAACTAACAATAAGTGTGACTAAATGTCTCTAACACTGCTGTGTATAGTACATAAAATAACAATAAGTGTGACTAAATGTCTCTAACACTGCTGTGTATAGTACATAAAATAACAATAAGTGTGACTAAATGTCTCTAACACTGCTGTGTATAGTACATCAACTAACAATAAGTGTGACTAAATGTCTCTAACACTGCTGTGTATAGTACATAAAATAACAATAAGTGTGACTAAATGTCTCTAACACTGCTGTGTATAGTACATAAAATAACAATAAGTGTGACTAAATGTCTCTAATAATGCTGTGTATAGTACATCAAAAAACAATACGTGTGACTAAATGTCTCTAATAATGCTGTGTATAGTACATCAAATAACAATAAGTGTGACTAAATGTCTCTAGCACTGCTGTGTATAGTACATAAAATAACAATAAGTGTGACTAAATATCTCTAACACTGCTGTGTATAGTACATCAAATAACAATAAGTGTGACTAAATGTCTAACACTGCTGTGTATAGTACATACAATAACAATAAGTGTGACTAAATGTCTCTAACACTGCTGTGTATAGTACATAAAATAACAATACGTGTGACTAAATGTCTCTAACACTGCTGTGTATAGTACATAAAATAACAATACGTGTGACTAAATGTCTCTAACACTGCTGTGTATAGTACATAAAATAACAATACGTGTGACTAAATGTCTCTAACACTGCTGTGTATAGTACATAAAATAACAATACGTGTGACTAAATGTCTCTAATACTGCTGGGTATAGTACATACAATAACAATAAGTGTGACTAAATATCTCTAACACTGCTGTGTATAGTACATCAACTAACAATAAATGTGACTAAATGTCTCTAACACTGCTGTGTATAGTACATCAAATAACAATAAGTGTGAATAAATATCTCTAATACTGCTGGGTATAGTACATCAACTAACAATAAATGTGACTAAATGTCTCTAATACTGCTGTGTATAGTACATACAATAACAATACGTGTGACTAAATGTCTCTAACACTGCTGTGTATAGTACATCAACTAACAATAAATGTGACTAAATATCTCTAACACTGCTGTGTATAGTACATAAAATAACAATAAGTGTGACTAAATGTCTCTAACACTGCTGTGTATAGTACATAAAATAACAATACGTGTGACTAAATGTCTCTAACACTGCTGTGTATTGTACATAAAATAACAATAAGTGTGACTAAATGTCTCTAATAATGCTGTGTATAGTACATAAAATAACAATACGTGTGACTAAATGTCTCTAACACTGCTGTGTATAGTACATAAAATAACAATAAGTGTGACTAAATGTCTCTAGCACTGCTGTGTATAGTACATAAAATAACAATACGTGTGACTAAATGTCTCTAACACTGCTGTGTATTGTACATAAAATAACAATAAGTGTGACTAAATGTCTCTAACACTGCTGTGTATAGTACATAAAATAACAATACGTGTGACTAAATGTCTCTAACACTGCTGTGTATAGTACATACAATAACAATAAGTGTGACTAATTGTCTCTAACACTGCTGTGTATTGTATATAAAATACTGTTTTGAATACTATTAGTAAATTAAAGTATATGAAAATATTTTTTTTCAATCCACAATTAAAAAGAGTTTGAAGATACCATAGGAATAATCAAACAACAATGACACTACTTCTGTCGCATCTGTTGATAATCGCACTTTTGATTCTTTTTTTTTAAACTACTAATTCTTAAAGGGAAACTTCGCAAACAAAATATTTTTTTATATGTTTTCCCTGATTTATAAATATGGATGTTTATAAATGACGAAGTCCTTCTAACGGTAAGCTTTCCGATTTTTCCTTCTATATTGATAGCTAAAAATCTGCTCACCGGAACTTTAAAAAATAGATCAATTGATAATTTAGAAACGCAAAAGAAATCTATTTCAATGAAAAATTCCCAATTCTTTGATTATTTACTCTATGCAAAATCGAAATAAACTTTTAATAAAATTCTAATAAAAAAATCTCTTTCTACGAAACTCCCGATGGAATAGACTGACAATTGCCTGTCTCAATCTTGTACGAGCCAGGGATAGAACTCGTCAGTTTACCGATGGAAGAGCGGCGTAGGTAAAATGAAAGTCATAACAAATCGGCTACACAATTCATTCAAAATAAAAGATGATAGCCTCACCAGACGCAATTACGAACACAATAAAAAGTATATCCCCTAATTGTTCCTTCAAAACATGAATTAAACAAATGCTTTTATAAATAGATATCCCGCTAAATTACTCGTGTTTTGGGAGAAAATTATTCATGCGCAGTTGTTGAATGTTGCAGACTACGGGTTTTCATATTTGTAAACAGAAAACGATCGACAATTGCACTTGGAATCTATCGCTAAAATTCATTGAGGTATGCATATTTTGTTATTTTATGCCTGTAATTGGAAAGAATATGATCTCCTGGTTCTATGCATGTTTAGAACACATTGAAATTAAAACAAAAACAGTCAATATAATACATTTTCCTTACCTTGATCTATCCCAAAATGTCAAAATCCGTGATTACCTTATTCATTGCGGAATTCCGAATGCAAACTGGCACACATTTATGGTATGAATAAAGGAAAGATTTTTATGTCATGTGTATTATATACAAATAGATATGTGAACGAAATGAATGAATGCTCTTTCAATTTTAACAGTTGTCATTAAATAATTTACACTAGAAAGGTTATTATGATGTCGTTCGAAATTGTGTCCGGATCTAGGTCACAGAGTGACTAGAACGGGGTCATGGAAATCTGTTTAAAACCCATAACAATGCATTGAATAATATATGGGCTATGATTCAAAAGGAATATTGGTGCTTAATCTGAAATATGAACATGCAATCAGCTTAATCAATTTGGTCAAATGTATAAATTATTATCAAATGCCACGGTCAATATCATCGAAATTGTTCGTAATTGCGTCCGGTGAGGCTAGCGTGTACGAATCATCGTGTTATTGAAATTTTAGGATTTCGTCCTTCAACAGGTTGCCTGTCTCATATTAGCGAGCACAGAGAGCTCTACAGTAACATGGGTATGCGCATGCAGCACACAATCATCCTTATGATGAGATTGAAATCCTTTCGTCCGGAAGTTGATAAAAGTTGGCAGTCTCGGAGAGAATGCCAAAAATAAAATAAAAAGTCTCCAATAAATGATTTTAAAACTAAAATGATAATAGCGAGCACAGAGAGCTCTACAGCAACATGGACATGCGCATGCAACACACACTATTCCTAATGATGAGATTGAAATCCTTTCGTCCGGAAGTTGATAAAAGTCGGCAGTCTCGGAGAGAATGCCAAAAATAAAAAAAAAGTCTCCAATAAATGATTTTAAAACTAAAATGATATCATGAACTTCTAAAAATCGTATTTAAGTAACAAAAGACAATAAAAGGTCCTTACATTGTTAAATTAATCAGAATGACATCTCGCTATCAAAGTCATGACGTCATGTTATTCATAGACATAGGCCAAAGTTGTCAACAACATTTCGCGGAATTTTAATTAAAATCTTGTATTTTCATTCCCGAGTCAAAAAATTTCAAAACGACATCTATTTCATTTGCAACTGCGTCAATTCCGTAAATCGTGACGACATGTAATCAAACACAACACTTTTTTCAAGCGTGTCCAGATTATTAGATAAAAACCTTTCTAGTTACGGATTAGTAAAGGATGATTATAGAATAAATTTGACTAATTTTGAACTACAATATTTTCAGAAAATATCAAATTTATTTGATCATTTGCAGCCTATGTAGAAAAACTCACCTTGGTGTGTTTTAGTTTTGTTTTATTTTTTGTAGATTAAATATTTACTCGGATCAATCAAAACTTTGATTAATACAACACTGGCATACGGAAAGGACTTTATGCTAACATGGACTATCAGGTTAAGGACAACAACTGTTCATTTTTTAATGACTGTGAATGACTCTTAAGACAACACGAATCTGGTCATTTGTTGCCGTATGGACATTTTATTTCACGCCCAACTGCATTTCACTGTCGCACTCCATATTTATATTGACATTTCGTTACTGTATATATGACTTACCAGTTTAAAAGAAATCCAAACACAATTCCTGTCTCCAAGATTATTTGTACATGTAACACAATATTCCTAAAGTTCTACAATAAATGCGTAAATAAAAACGAATCTGGCCACCATTCATCGTCATGTTAACATTTTGCTATCACGTCATATTTTACGTTGCAACAAGTAGAGGACAGCATTGAAATCGTATTTGAGTCACAACTGACACGCAAAGATGACAATGTCATCAATATTTCTAATACGCATCTATAGTACACGGACAATAACTAGGAGGAGATAACAGGGACCTGCTCCCGGCCTTTCGTTGTCAATAATTTTTACCCTACTATCAATGTGCAGTACTAAAATATCACAAGGGATGGCACCCGTTCATATTTATACTTAATTCCTACCTTTCGTACGGTTTAGTTGTGTTGAATAATTGTAATGCCAAATAAATATCACAAAAATCCTAAAGTATACTAAAAATCCAGCTTTTTAAAAAAGAATTCAAAGGGGGGATGCATGTGTCCCTTGCCACCGGCCCATATGTCTCTGATAAGAAAAGATATTTATTTGGCTAAGTAGCAAACATTCTCTAACCATGATGTGCTTGAAAGGAACAAGGAACGCATTCGTTTTTCCTTATTTCTGTTAGTGTTAATTGTTTCTATCAGTGCCCATTTGTTTATTCATCTTACATTTTCCGTCAGTCTGATCCTACAAAATATTTGAATACTACCAACATCTGCCGACAATGGTTTAGAATAGTAAGACACAATGAATTTTATTTATTTAGCTATTAATTATGGCGTTCATACTATATGTATATCTGTTATTATTTATTAAACTCAGTCTTTCTAAAATAAATGCTATAAAATGATTAACCAGCTTGTTGTTGAAACTTTAAAAGGTAATAACATTACACCAGAAGGAATATATGTCTCTGTATAATCTTGTCACAGATAATGTTAAAGAGTATGATTTCGATACTGAATATTGCCTTAATATATATATCTCGTCTTTACTGTGCTTTTTCCAATAAAAAATATATTGAATATTGATAAATATTGTGTATGTGGAGGAAGAGACATGTCTGATGAAAGCGTTACCTATATAATTCTTTTAAGCTTAAAAACTATTTTGTTCACTTGGAGATAGCATAATATTGGCCCAAATACACATACTTTAAAATGTCGAAATGAAGATTATCAGTTTCAAAGTAACCGTACGCAGTGCGGTCTTATGGATGGGCACGATGGACAGTTGCCCGGTGGTCACACAAGAAAATGAACCCCATGCTAATCTACATGTTTATGTATGCATGTTGTATACGGCATAAATTTTAATTTTTAAACACTGATTTTGTTGGAAGTATCAATACAAGAAATATATGTTCAATTTTATCGACCATTTATAATTTTATTTCTGTGAGTGTTTGTATAGATATGGGCCTTAGTGCACTGCTTAGACCGGGGCCTATATTTCTGACAAGACGGCGCTGGCCGTACGTCATTCATCATTTACACTTCATGAATATATATCGGCTGTACATAGCATGGTATAGGCCAATATTGCTTATGTATGTTGGTTGCATTAATTGATATTTTCGTAATAAAGCTCTTTTCTTATGACTTAAAAGACCATACTTTCATTTTGCAGACACCGGTGTCTACTACCCCCTTTAGGCTTTATAATGGTTGATGCCACCCGCGTACTAGTACTAGTTAGTCTTCAATGTTTGCACTTTCCCTAGTGCAACAATAAAAGATTCCATACCTTTTTCTCATACTTTTCTATTCTACTTCATTTAACTTTCCAATGGATGTCATAGGGGATATAATTTAATTTCAAATACTAATGTCCTCTCTATAGGCCATGCCTACTCATATTATTTTGTGATATTCAACTTTCACTCAAATATATACGCACTGGCCAGACAGAAATGCTGTACTCGCATCTAGACAATGCCTACTCCATATTATGTATATTAGCGTTTTATTATGTTGGATAAGGGAATTATTGAAATCGATTTTAAAATTCTGTCATGGATGTCGCCATTTTGATAGCATCTCAATACCAAGTATCACGTGACGTCTAAATACCACCACGCCCCAAAACAAGTGTGACAAACCAGGGTTCTCATTCAGTGTCGATATGGCTTGTCAGGCGTACGGTTGCTTAACTTGATGGTAATTCTTTTTATTTTTCTTATTATTCTAAATATATGAATTTACTACACAATCCCTTTTTGCAGATTTACGTTTTGCTTCTATAGATTATAGCAAAACAAATGAATCGGGGGGGAAGGTTCGTCTTTATTGAGACACATTTACAAAATATATTTTTTCCAAAATTGAAGAACTACGAAATTAAGCTAAAAATAGAACGGACATCGGAACAATGCCCTGAATTCGTTAAAAAAAATCCAAAAAGGCCTATACTACGGGGCAAAATTGTATTAATGACATTATTCAGTAAGATAGCACTTTGTAATCGACCGTGCATGCACTACAATAAAGATACACATAAGCTAAAAGCACAAACAATTACAGGATAGGAAGCCATACAATTGAGAGGATTATGTAAGCATATAATTTGTAATAGATTTCATTTGACAATTACAGACGATGAGTATTATAAATACTTTTAAAGTTTATTATACAAAAACAAAGCGTAGCATATTATATGTCTCTGAGTAACATATTTTGTTTATTTTAATCACGTCTTTCGAACTGGCGGACCCTTCTGATTAATCTTAGAATAGTCATACAAAATTTGTTCATCACAATTATTGATATTTCACTGCGAATATTTAGTTTGATGCATTGTTGTTGTGTATATCAATCATAATTGTTATTTTCATATGCCCTCCTAGGGCTCTGATTTGGTTAATAAACTTATTTTAATTTCTATTTCTATAAGGAAAAAAACATACGAATGTTTTTTTGTCTATTTTGCAAGAATAATTTCTACCCTGCCCTGTTCACCCTGCTTTATTTCATAATTGTGGTTGTTGCTATAGTCCGTTTGACCAGCCTACAACAGGACTAAACAAAATATTAAAAATCAACAGTTCAACTTATTGATTTTTTTCTGCACACATTTACTCATATATCATATACCGACTTTAAATAAAACTTTGATTGATTGAATGTACCTGTCGTTTTCAGAATGAAGATAAAAATAAGTAAATCCCGCATTTCACTTCTTACTTCAGGAATTATTTGCCTTAATTTATTGAAGAATAATATATTTAAAATTAAAATATGATCTCTCGCTTCTGAAAATACATGAAAAATATAAGAAATATATTTTTCGCATAATATTTTACGTTTCGCTCATCAAAAATGACAAGCATTTTTAAATCACTTGCTCGCTCTGGACAACGTTTTTAGCACAAAATCCGAAGAACAATAAGTAAATCTGGTGTGGCTTAATATCTATTTAAAATTATAGGTCAAGTTTGCTTACGGGGTTCCGAGCTGAACAAATCATATATTTAGGTTTTGTGCCTTTCGGGGGTCACTGAGCAAAGAGTTTTTTTTGTAAGCTACAATAAACCGAATATGCTGAAGCATATTTGATTAAATAAATAAATAAATAATATATTGTATATAATTGAAATCTTCATATTAGTTACAGTTTGATTATGTCCATTTTATTTTAAACTAGTCAGAATCTGATATATCACTTTCACATGCACACTCTTTAAAACCATCATAATTTCCATCTGGTGACGGAAACTCTTCCCTTATAGTTTTGACAACGCAGGCTGGTAGGGTCACTCTGTATTTCTTTCCAAGTGGTTGACCTTTCTGACCCAACAAACTGACGATAAGCCATGAGTCTACTCTGTCGGTTAGTTAACACATCTGGAGCTCTTCCTCTGTGACGTTTGTACCTCAACAAACTAATATAGCTTGTTTCAAGCACAACAGGGTTGAGACAAACTGTTCTAAAGTTGGTGTTTTCGGTAATGCAGTCACTGGGTTCCAATTGACCATCAAACAATGAAAATTCATGGTAGCACAGGCATTCCGACGGCAAAGGTAGTGAAATGCATTTTGAACATGAGCACCAATTTGTGTCGTTCTGACGTGGGTTGTTCTCTATTTCCCGACGTTGACCACTCACTGCCTCTTCCATTTGTCTGAGTTCTTCTTCCGTATATTCTGGTTCAAGTTGGTAACCAAACTCTCCATAGTCGTCGAAATCTACATCACTTGAGGCGCTAGTCACTTTCCGTACCTGAGCTCGACATATTTAAGCTATAACTAAAACGTTAATTTCGGTGCTTTATATAGAAATGTTCCCAAACAAACAACATGCGTTGAACAAAAGAAATATTGATTAAGTAAAATCATAATCATTTGATTAAATTAAATTAATTAAAACATCTTTTATCAACACCGACTGTTAAAATAATGATTGAGTAAAATCATAATCATTTTATTTAAAATAAAAATTAAAACATCTTTAATGAACATCGATCGTTAAATTATTATGATGAGACAGCTATATATATATATATGTAGGGACCCGGGTGGCACAATGAGCTAGGTCGTTGCAGGACACGAGTGGCTTTATGAGTTAGGTCGTTGTGGGGCCCGGATGGCTCAATGAGTTAAGTAGTATATGGGCACAGCTCAAATGATATTTGCGCATGACCGGAAATGACGTGACCGGAAGTGACGTCAGTCACATGACCGGAAGTGACACCAGTCACGCCCCCTGTCCGGAAGTATGTTCTACGCAATATCCGCCCTAGTGGGGCCTTTTGACCGGAAGTGACAGTCACCCGACCGGAAGAGGCCCTCTCCGGAAGTGACCCTGACCGGAAGTAGGTCCTGCGCATGCCTGGTTTTTCCCGCGCTTTGTTTAAGTAGTAGTAAGATGGCTACCGGATGTGAAGGAAGGTCACTTGACCCCCTTGGAAGTGTCATTGAGGTGTTCTCTACGAAGTCCGTGTCCTATGACCATAGTAAACCCACTGCATTGGTATAGTGAGGATCTATTTCAAAAGTTCACGTACTCGTTTGCTGCTGCTGCTGCTGCTGCTGCTGCTGCTGCTGCTGCTGCTGCTGCTGCTGCTGCTTTTGTGGTGGTGGTGGTGGCTGCTGTTGCTGCTGCTCTGGGATATATGGCTGCTGCTGCTGTGGTGGTGGTGGTGTTGGAGAAGAAGGAGGAAGAGGAGGGAGGGAGGGAAGGAGGGAGGTGCCGGTCTCTTTGGGTGTAATTATGACTAACACAGAAATCAAGTTTCATCTTTTATTGTTCACTTTAAGTTCAAGTTCTGTTTTTCAGTCTCTTTCATTTAATCTTCTCCAGTCACTTTATTGTTCGTTGTCCTCAGTTCTGGCTGTCTGTCTTCAAATAAAGGTATGGTCTTTTTCAGTTCTTTCCATTCGTTTAGACCCAGGGTCACACCTCTCTTCATAGGATGCAATGTCCATTCTCCATTAGGCACGAAGTACTTCCTGATGAGAATTGTCAGTTGAGGGGCTTTGATGATGAGGTAGACGTCTTCTACCAGGTCATATCTCCAGTCCACGGGTTCTCCGTCTTTCACTCGACTGATCAAATCGTTCACCACTTGTATAGCACTACACAAGACTTTCCACTGTGATAATGATAAGCTGGCACCGACTTTGGTAGGAATCGTCTCGGTTTTCTAACATCTCAGATCCACTCTCTTACTGCCATTCCATTCTGTGAGTTCTGCGTATCTTCCACCTCCTAGGAGTATTTTGACCGGAATGTTCAATGCTTGGGTCTGTTCTTTGGCGACTGCTAAGGCTTCCTGTGCCAGATCCGCTTGGGTAAGGGTGAACGGAATGTTCAATGCTTTGGTCTGGTCTTTTGCTTTTGATTTACGTGACATGTCGAAGGAAGTGTGTGTCTCTGCTCTCCTGTCTCTGCTTTTTAATAGAACGAAGACGTTGTATCGATGAAATCGATTGGTTGTTTCTTTTTGTATCCTGCTTTCTGATTGTTTTTTTTTCCTGTAATCTGATTGGTTGCTGGATACTAGATACTGTCATATGATTGGTCAGATTTCCTGGCTGTTGATTGGTTGGACACATCTCAATCCGTCTTTTTCTTCAATCCAAAAGGCCACTCTGTATTTTATCCAGGTTTGTGACTGGCTCTATAGAGGCGGCATTATTCTTTTTCTTTCTTCAACTAAATACAACAAGGATTGCGTTCACTGCAATACATGGCACTATACATTCTGGTGCATCAACTGACATGGTAATGTCTTCTTGAGGTCTGGAACGATATCAGGCAGCACTCGATCTACATCTCTCAATTTTTGGTATTGGTCGAAATCCAAGGAGACCCCATGGGATGAGGGGTGTCGTTTGTTATTCATCCAATAATAATGACGTTAGCTCCAAGATGGACATTTAAGGAAGTATATCTGTTGTGTTCCAAATAATGTACAGCATCATCTATGTAGCCCAAAGTAGTCTGCAGTTGTACCCAACGTACTAGTGGAAAGTAAATATCACTCATGGTATTCTTGTCCGTCAGCAGGATTTCGTCTTGTTCTGCAATCAGGTATAGGTTTCCTCCCAAATGAAAACTCGAATGTTCGGGAAAACATCTTTCCATGTCTTCTGTGTCTGGGTTGGTAAGCACTTTCATCGACTGTTCTGGGAAACCCATGTCCAAGTCTTCTGTGTCTGGATTGGTAAGCACCTTCACCAAATCGTCTCTCTTCAAGGACAGCAAAGCACAGCAAAAAGAATGGAAAGCTTCTGTACCTCTCCTGGGTAATATTCCCATCAGGACACGGGTACGCCCCTTCCGGGTAGGATGATGGGAAATAAACTCTCTCATTCCATCCTCCAGGATTTTGTTTTGAACCAATTCGTCCAGGACTTTACCCACTGGCGACTCGTTCACCAACAGAACGCAATTTTTGGTCAGAGCTTGGTGATGTTCACGTTGCATGGTATTGGTCTGTCAAAAAATCCAGAATACCAATGACGATTCTCTCACTAGATGTATAGTTGGAACGCGGACGTAAAAGAAGCCATCATTCACATTCTCACATCTGCTTGACATCATACCCTTGATCTTTGATATCGTCTGTCTTCTCTTCAGTGGTCTTGAATAAGTCGTCCAAGCTCTTTCCATTGATGGGGTTGACAGACTTATCCTTGGTGATCCAACATCGATGACCATACCATAAACTGAAACATCTTGTCGATGGCTTCCAACATGGGTTCGACGTCTTTGTTGTTGTACCAGGGCAGGAACTCTTTCATGGTCTTCACATCGTTTTCTCTCCACACGTTCAGGCACAACTGATAGTCTTCTGCCGAGATGCTCTCATTCTTCAAGGTACTGTAGAAGGCTTCGTGAGGTGGCAACTGGCTGACGTTCAGTTTGTCCAACGAGGTCATCCACTCGTACGGGAAGAGCCCCTTCTGTTCCGTACACTTGTAGGCTTGCAGGTACTGACTGTAGCTAAAACCAGGCGCCATGTAGTTGGTGATGTCAATAAACTTCAGCTTCTCTGTCTTGATACACATGTCATTGTTGTTCCGTTTCACGGTATACTTGATCTTGTGACTGTCCATCAATCGAGGAAATAAATCCACATTCATGGCATTCACGTCGTATTTCCACGTATTGAAACCAACCACGGGGAGTTCTTGTAGGTAGTGTTTCAACTGCTATTTCAACTGGTACAGGTGATGTTTCTTTTCTTCACGTTCTCTTTCTTCGTCGTCTTTGTACTCTTCCAAGTCTTGGTCTAGTCTCTGATGAATTTCTTCGAATACCATTCCATACCTTGGCACCAGTAAGCGAAAAGCTTTTTCGCTGATATCTGTTAGGTAGTTCAAACAGGACTCCACCGTCTCACTGGTATCACCTTCCGAAGCAAAGCAGATGGGCTCGGTATAGGTAGGAACGTTGGAACATACAGACACGCTAAGTAGTACGTGATGACTGGTTCATTCCAACTTCTCGGATCGTCTCTTGTCTGTAGGCTATACCATCACTTCCATGTCGTAGGTAGCTTTGTGCGGGTAATATCGGTCTTCTTCTGGGACGTCGATGTCTTTGTCTTCTAACCGGTTGAATACGATCTGTGTTGTATAGTACACGCCACCAGGATACTTGTAGATGACATCTCCGGTACAGGTTCGTTCATGTCTGTGCAGCATCCCAACATGTTTCCACAACCGATCATGCGCGCACCCCACTCTTCCAGGGGAAGCCCTACGGGTGACGTTTGAATGGATATTCCGCAAGGAACATGAACTGTGTTATAACGACATGTATTAGAAAATCAACTGATGTTTTAAACGTCAAACGTCGCGACGTTTGAAAAAAGCACGGGAAACTGTTGTTATGACGTCTCACAACTAAATGGTATTTTAAACTTCAAACGTTTTTTTTTCGTTTTTTCAATGTTCGAGGATTTTTTTAGAAATGTTGCACATGTAATCTTTGTTTTGTAAAACTGAACTAAACTTCCATTTTACAAATCTGATTTAAAACTTCTTTAATATATACCCCGGGGTTCTATGGTACCGCGGTACTTAATGTTTAACGTCTGTGTAACGTAACTAGTTTTCGGAATTAATCCAAAAATTGTTATATTTTATTCCCCGGTATAGAAACCTATTTTCCCCACAATTCATTTTCTTTTTTGACTTTGTTTAAAAATATGTCGCCACTTTTCCCTATGACAACGCCGATGTCCCTCACATAAATGGTTTCCTATGATATCGCGGTAATTGCAAAATTAATGTTATGGGACACAATGTTTGACAAATCAAGACATCGTTTATAAATACTAAATCAAGGTGAATATCTGGCAAACTTATACCATGACGAACATTTTGATCACATTTAATAAAGTAAAGTTTCTTTGAAATAGCAAATGTAACGAAGTTGAGTCAATTTGATGTAACGTTATGTTGGTTAATATGTTTTCATAGCTTAATTTTTCCATCAACTTTGTCGGCCTAGAAAGTAACTAAATATAATACCAAAAATCCCAAATCGGGTTGAAATGAAACGTAAACAAACGGTCCACATTTCTAAAAAACTAGCAGACGAATTATGACAACTATGATTTAACTATTGGACATTTTACAAAGCATGGTATCAGAGTTAAATTACGCTATTTCTACAGAAAATACACGTGTACTTACAAAAATTCAAGACATTTGGACAGAATGACCAGACGTTCCGATAAATGTGACTGTTGTGTTTATGAATATATAGATAGAAAAAGC
This sequence comes from Bathymodiolus septemdierum, assembly GCA_963383655.1. Taxonomy (NCBI): domain Eukaryota; kingdom Metazoa; phylum Mollusca; class Bivalvia; order Mytilida; family Modiolidae; genus Bathymodiolus; species Bathymodiolus septemdierum. The sequence goes on along the minus strand of OY726527.1, from coordinate 70,182,171 downwards.
GGCGGGGTGACGCTTCAGTGAATATGAACAGACATAATAAATGCCGCGGGATGATTCCGCGGCACCATAGGAAGGGGTGTAGCCCCCTTAAAATACGATGGTTGGATGTTTTTTTAATTTTATATACATTTATTTAACCACATCAGTGGTGTAATTGGCTCACCTTGCAGTGCTGAATTTGATCTCCGATGGGGTCAAAATAAAATTTGTATTTGCTAAACCTTCACTAAGCACACTGAGGAGAGAGACTGGTTGGCTAGGAACCGAGTGCGGCGATATGTCTACTCGCAGACTGTGGTTTCAGTTCACTAGCACTATCTTATAGTTCTTCCATAAAACAGATATTATTTCATTAAAAAAAAAACATGTTATCATAACTGAAATTGTCCACTTGGCGTTAAACAACAATCAATCACTTTGTGAAACCTTGCGACAAAATATAAAACGCATGTGTATTTTTACATTCGTGTCTTATGATATATAAATATAGTAAATATGCAGTGTAACACCACTTTTTGATGTTAAGATGCTTATGAATGAATAGCAAAAAGGATTGGTGAAGCGATTTATATAAGGGTTTCTGATAGAAAATAAAATCCGATAGCCACGAAACGTGGAAATGTGCCGATCAAAATTCGGAGAGGCAAATCAGCTGTTTTCCGTATGCATAGCTCTCTGACGTCCCACGGCTCTAGTGAAAATATATAATGCCGTCGGACGACAGAGGAATCTCGGACTACTCAGTCGGTAGAGCATCAGACTTTTAATCTCAGGGTCTACGGTTGGACTCCCTATGAGGGCGGCTACATTTTTTTTCTCGTTTCAACTTGAAATGACAATTTGATAGGATATTAATCCATTTGTGTAGCAAAAGTCCAATATTAATCCATTTGTGTAGCAAAAGTCCAAGTAGTTTTGGTTTTCCCGTCAGTGAATTTACGCTAAGCGATTTTCTGGGGGAAAGTGATATCCTTCATTATTGTTAGAATGAACAAGTCTAAAATATGATCTACAATTTAAGCAATCATAGAAGATCGAATGTTTTTCTTTGTTTTCACTTGTACTACCAAACATTTTGAGATGTCGACAGGATTCGAAGGGGGAGACCTCAATATATTTTTTAAGATTATAACATTCTACAAGTACACCTCTTTTTAACAATTACACACTATTGCAGTTGCATCATTCAAGGTAAAGACAGTATCAAAAATAAATCACCGGTACCCAAAAATAATTTTTGAATCGTTGACAGGATTCGAACCTGTGCGATGTAACCACAATATATTTCTAATCTAACGCCTTAACCACTCGGCCACGACGACTTACTAACAAAGTACAAAACTTATGCATTTATACTTGATTTTATTTTTATGTATCTTTGACACATTACATACATCGTGTCTTATCTTATATTTCATATGTACATGTGTATGATTTATCAGTTCCTGCTTTTGTTTCATGTGTGACGTCTTTATCCTCCCGACACCTAGAAATAGTCTGTTTTTTTTGGGGGGGAGGGGGGGGGGGGGGGGGGGGGGTTTCAGTGACAAATTAAAATAAATAAAAACTATCCCCAAAATTATCGACATCCAATGGAATAAAGGTAGAAATAAGGTAGGAACAATTCGTACATGACGTCACGTTATTTTACCATTCAACGTTGCTCACATTCCAATGATATGACGTCACGACTAAGTAGTTGGTCATAGAACGGCATGTTTACTGTGACGTCATCGATGAATGGGGTTTTACACAAAGTTTATATATAGGACGTTGGCACTCGAGGGGTGTGGTTTGATAAGCATAAGAATAGGCTCTTTGGAAAAATAAGACTGTTTGGACATGCAAGGGTTAAATAAGTAATTCATGTCACAATACAAGTATTTCAAATCTGGTATAATTAATAGATCCTCACAATACCAAAAATAAACCAAAAAAACTAACCGCAAGTAATTACAAATCGACCATGGAATTTACCGATTTTATTTTTGTTAATTGTTGTCTTATTTTAAACATTAAAAGTGTAAAAATATAAAAAAAAAACATGTTTGTAGGTGAACATTTTCAAATGTACGCTTAGAAGTACTACACAACCTAGACAATATACAAAAATAAAAGGGACAGATAACCAAGGCAAGATTCAGTAACCATGCTAAATATAGGACGCGAGGTTTACTATGGTTATAGGACGCGGACATCGTAGAGAACACTTCCAAAGGGGTTACGTGACCTTCGGTCACTACGGATGTTGCACAACTTCCGGTTGCGCATGCGCACACCAAGAGAACCCCGAAGGTGGTAAAGTGACCTTCCGTCCCATCGGTTGCCATGTTACTAAAACAACAAAAAAACGCGGGAAAAAGCCGGGCATGCGCAGAACCTACTTTCGGACAGGGCCTCTTCCAGTCACGTGACTAACGTCACTTCCGGACAAAAGGCCTCACTAGGGCGGATATGGCGCAACTTCCGGTTGCGCATGCGTAGAACATACTTCCGGACAGGGTACGTGACTGATGTCACTTCCTGTCACGTGAATTCTGGTCATGCGCAATGGTCCGATCCTCCGCACGATCCTCCGCAAATGTGACTTTGTCCGTACCCATATTCTACTGAGTTTGGTCGTTGTAGGGCCCGGGGGGCTCAATGAGTTAGGTCGTTGGATTACCTAACATCTCATACAAGCCTATCACCAATACGGCGTGGGTTTGCGCCGGCTTTGTGAATTATAAAAAAGGTGCACTCGACTCGCAGGCGCAAGTGATAAAGTTTACTAGTTGCTTACCCATGGTTGGTGGTTCTCTCCGGGTATTTCGGCTTCTTCCACCACTAAATCTGGTCGCCATGATATTGCTGAAATATTGCTGAAAGTGGCGTTAGACACCAACAATCCAAATCAATCAATCAAAATTTCTCAAGCAGTGGCGCAGGATTCGGGGACGAAGGTGAACATCCTCAACTTTCACATGTGGAGATAGCAAAACTATAGAATTCCCACACATACCTCTTTGGTAAAATTTACAAAAAGCTGAATATATAGCATGGAAGCCAATAATCATGAATAAAGCAAGATGTAAAAGGGTTTGTTTAAAGCCAAAGTACTTTTTATTGTGTTTAGCTTCTCAGTTCTGAACGCTTGTCCCCGCTTTTCACCGTACTTTTATGATGCTTGCCCACACTTTTTATTTGTACTTTCCTGAAGCTTGACCAACACTTCCATGTCCGCTTATGATTAATGTGCCCCACTTCACAGTTCACCTCCAATGCTTGTCCCCCCCCACACACTTTCCAATCCAATCATACGCTTCTTCCTCGAATTTAAAACAGATAATAAATGTGTTTTGTAAAGCATGATAGGATATTTACTTAGTTGTTACTACTGGTGTAATATTAATAAGATAATCCTTAAGAGTTTACTTTGTTTTTCGTAATTTTATTTAATTGGGAAATCATGTGATATTTACCGATTTATATTTCAAGGGAAACAATGGTTTCTAGAGAAACAAATGCCCCCTGTCTAGTAAAGAACAAAGAAATACACATCGACTCTGATGTGAATGTAATTTTCTGTCAATGTCTCATTGTGAATCATGTATACGGTACATTTAAATATGATATGATGGGTTTTATAACAAGGCAAAATAGAAGATGTTTGTCTCATTTATTTGAATATTCAGCAAATTAATTTAATTCTCATTTACGCCATTTATCAGAATTTAGTTCTGATTTCTTTTTTCATGTGAACATGTTTTACGCCTGTATCCAGACAAATCCAGAAAGCCGGGAAACACTTTAGACTAAGACACTGTCATACATTGTTCAGACGAGGTAGAACAAAACGCAGATATTGTGGAGTCCAGAATGTGTCGAGACAAGTTCCGACTGTCGAAATAAATCCAGACATCGTCGAAATATTTCAGACAGTGCCCAGACAAGAACAGACATTGCAAAGAAAGTTCACACAGTCTCGAGATCAATTCAGAATAAAAGTAAACAACTAAGACAAAAGTGATAAATTTGCAGACAAATTTTAGACATATTAAAACTAATGTGCAATCATTATTACTTTTGTGTACTCTGTCGTTTTATTATGTTATGTTATCTGTTATTAAGACATAGTTTCTACGTTACAGACATACAATATTATGCTATGTTATCTGTAATTAAGACATCGTTTCTACTTTAGAGACATACAGTATTATATTATCTCTTATCAAGACATAGTTTCTACGTTACAGATATACAGTATTATGCTATGTTATCTGTTATTAAGACATATTTTCTACATTGCACACATACATTATTATGTTATGCTATCTGTTATTAAGACATAGTTTCTATATTACAGACATACAATATTATGTTATGTTGTCTGTTATTAAGACATAGTTTCTAAGTTACAGACATACAGTAATATGTAATGTTATCTGTTATTAAGATATAGTTTCTAAGTTACAGACATATAGTATTATGTTATCTGTTATTAATACATAGTTTCTACGTAACAGACATACAGTATCATGTTATGTTATCTGTTATTAAGACATTGTTTCTACGTTGCAGACATACAATATTAGGTTATCTGTTATTAAGACATAGTTTCTACGTTACAGACATACAGTATTATGCTATGTTATATGTTATTAAGACATAATTTCTACGTTACAGACATACAGTATTATGTTATCTGTTATTAAGACATAGTTTCTACGTTACAGACATACATTATTATGTTATGTTATCTGTTATCAAGACATAGATTCCACGTTACAGAAATACAGTATTATGCTATGCTATCTGTTATCAAGACATAGATTCCACGTTACAGAAATACAGTATTGTACTATGTTATCTGCTATTAAGACATAATTTATTCGTTACAGACATGCAGTATTATGTTATCTGTTATTAAGACATAGTTTCTACGTTACAGACATACAGTATTATGTTATGTTATCTGTTATCAAGACATAGATTCCACGTTACAGAAATACAGTATTATGCTATGCTATCTGTTATTAAGAGATAGTTTCTACAATACAGACATGCAGTATTATGTTATGTTATCTGTTATTAAGACATAGTTTCTACGTTACAGACATACAGTATTATGCTATGTTATCTGTTATTAAGACATAGTTTCTACGTTGCAGTCATACAGTATTATGTTATGTTATCTGTTATTAAGACATAGTTTCTACGTTGCAGTCATACAGTATTATGTTATGTTATCTGTTATTAAGACATAGTTTCTACGTTGCAGTCATACAGTATTATGTTATGTTATCTGTTATTAAGACATAGTTTCTACGTTACAGACATACAGTATTATGTTATGTTATCTGTTATTAAGACATAGTTTCTACATTGCACACATGCAACATTATGTTATGTTATCTGTTATTAAGACATAGTTTCTATATTACAGACATACAGTATTATATTATGTTGTCTGTTATTAAGACATAGTTTCTAAGTTACAGACATACAGTATTATATTATGTTATCTGTTATTAAGACAATGTTTCTACGTGACAGACATACAGTATTATGTTATGTTATATGTTATTAAAACATAGTTTCTACGTTGCAGTCATACAGTATTATGTTATGTTATCTGTTATTAAGACATAGTTTCTACGTTACAGACATACAGTATTATATTATGTTGTCTGTTATTAAGACATAGTTTCTAAGTTACAGACATACAGTATTATATTATGTTATCTGTTATTAAGACATAGTTTCTACGTGGCAGTCATACAGTATTATGTTATGTTATCTGTTATTAAGACATAGTTTCTACGTTGCAGTCATACAGTATTATGTTATGTTATCTGTTATTAAGACATAGTTTCTACGTTACAGACATACAGTATTATGCTGTGTTATCTGTTATTAAGACATAGTTTCTACATTGCACACATGCAACATTATGTTATGTTATCTGTTATTAAGACATAGTTTCTATATTACAGACATACAGTATTATATTATGTTGCCTGTTATTAAGACATAGTTTCTAAGTTACAGACATACAGTATTATATTATGTTATCTGTTATTAAGACAATGTTTCTACGTGACAGACATACAGTATTATGTTATGTTATATGTTATTAAAACATAGTTTCTACGTTACAGACATACAGTATTATGCTATGTTATCTGTTATTAAGACATAGTTTCTATGTTACAGACATACAGTATTATGTTTGTTTGTTTCTTAGACATAGTTTCTACGTTACAGACATACAGTATTATGTTACTACCTTTATCTGTTTTTAAGACATAGTTTCTACGTTGCAGACATACAGTATTATGTTATCTGTTATTAAGACATATTTTCTGCGTTACCGACATACAGTATTATGTTATCTGTTATTAAGACATAGTTTCTACGTTTCAGACATACAGTATTATGTTAAGTTATCTGTTATTAAGACATATTTTCTACGTTACAGACATACAATATTATATTATGTTATCTGTTATCAAGACATATATTCTACATTACAGACATACAGTATTATGCTATGTTATCTGTTATTAAGACATAGTTTCTACGTTACAGACATACAGTATTATGTTATCTGTTATTAAGACATAGTTTCTACGTTACAGACATACAGTATTATATTATGTTATCTGTTATCAAGACATATATTCTACATTACAGACATACAGAATATTATGTTATGTTATCTGTTATTAAGACATTGTTTCTACGTTTCAGACATACAGTATTATGTTATCTGTTATTAAGACATAGTTTCTACGTTACAGACATACAGTATTATATTATGTTATCTGTTATCAAGACATATATTCTACATTAGAGACATACAGAATATTATGTTATGTTATCTGTTATTAAGACATTGTTTCTACGTTGCAGACATACATTATTATGTTATCTGTTATTAAGAGAGTTTCTACGTTACAGACATACAGTATTATGTAATAGTTTCTACGCTACATACATACAGTATTATGCTGTGTTATCTGTTATTAAGACATAGTTTCTACGTTACAGACATATCGCATTATGTTATGTTATCTGTTATTAAGACATAGTTTCTACGTTACAGACATACAGTATTATGTTTGTTTGTTTTTTAGATATAGTTTCTACGTTACAGATATACAGTATTATGCTATGTTATTTGTTTTTAAGACATAATTTCTACGTTACAGACATACAGTATTATGCTATGTTATCTGTTATTAAGACATAGATTCTACGTTACAGACATACAGTATTATGTTTGTTTGTTTTTAGATATAGTTTCTACGTTACAGACATACAGTATTATGCTATTTTATCTGTTTTTAAGGCATGGTTTCTACGTTGAAGACATACAGTATTATGTTATCTGTTTTCAAGACATAGTGTCTACGTTACAGACATACAGTATTATGCTATTTTATCTGTTTTTAAGACAAAGATTCTACGTTGCAGACATACAGTATTATGTTATCTGTTATTAAGACATATTTTCTACGCTACCGACATACAGTATTATGTTATCTGTTATTAAGACATAGTTTCTACGTTTCAGACATACAGTATTATGTTATGTTATCTGTTATTAAAACATTGTTTCTACGTTTCAGACATACAGTTCTATGTTATCTGTTATTAAGACATAGTTTCTACGTTACAGACATACAGTATTATATTATGTTATCTGTTATCAAGACGTATATTCTACATTACAGACATACAGTATTATGTTATGTTATCTGTTATTAAGACATTGTTTCTACGTTGCAGACATACATTATTATGTTATCTGTTATTTAGAAAGTTTCTACGTTACAGACATACAGTATTATGTTATGTTATCTGTTAGTTATTAAGACATAGTTTCTGCGTTACAGACATACAGTATTATTCTATGTTATCTGTTATTAAGACAAAGTTTCTACGTTACAGAAATAAAGTATTATGTTATATTATCTGTTATTAAGACATAGTTTCTACGCTACAGACATACAGTATTATTTTATCTGTTATTAAGACATAGTTTATACGTTACAGAAATAAAATATTATGTTATATTATCTGTTATTAAGACAAAGTTTCTACGTTACAGACATACAGTATTATGCTATGTTATCTGTTATTAAGACAAAGTTTCTACGTTACAGACATACAGTATTATGTTATCTGTTATTAAGACATAGTTTCTACGTTACAGACATACAGTATTATGCTATGTTATCTGTTATTAAGACATAGTTCTACGTTACAGACACACAGTATTATGCTATGTTATCTGTTATTAAGACATAGTTTGTACGTTACAGACATACAGTATTATGTTTATTTGTTTTTAAGACATATTTTCTACATTATAGACACACAGTATTATGTAATGTTACTTGTTTTTCAGACATAGTTTCTACGTTACAGGCATACATTATTATGCTATGTCATATGTTATTAAGACATAGCTTCTACGTTACATACATACAGTATTATGTTATCTGTTATCAATGTATATTTTCTACGTTACAGACATACAGTATTATGTTATATTATCTGTTATTAAGACATAGTTTCTACGTTACAGACATACAATATTATGTTATGATATCTGTTATTAAGACATAGTTTCTACGTTACAGACATACAGTATTATGTTAATTGTTTTTAAGACAGAGTTGCTACGTTACAGACATACAGTATTATGCTATGTTATCTGTTATTAAGACATGGTTTCTACCTTACAGACATACAGTATTATGTTACAGTATAACCTCGTTAAACCACCACCATCTGTCCAGCCAGACTTTGCCGTTATAACGAGCTTGGCGATCAACTGAGTAAGGACAGGAAGCCGAAAGTCAACAGTTTGATTTTAAATTTGGAATGGCTGACGGTTTGATTTTGACAAGTTAACCGGAAATGAGTATTATCACTTACAATTTAAATTTTAATATATATTCTAATATATAAGTTTCATTTTGACAGTTGTAGAAAATTCGGCATTTGTAAATTTAGCAGAATTTATTTTATCGAATTTGAAAAGAAGAAAAATCGACTGAAATTACGTTGGTAGCACGTATACTAGCAATTTCCTTTAATACATATTAAATTCGTTTTTACGTCTTACAAATATTTACTCTCCATTTTATTTTCAATTTGTGTTTATCACAACTGAAAAAAGAACAATAAAGTTTGTTTTCTCACTCGTTTTCCGTGTCACAAGATTAATTCTGTCCCCGGGGCAAATGTACAGTTAACTTATGGATAATTGATCATTAATTGTTTAAGGAAAGGTGATAACATATGTTTATAGAAGCAAGGGTGTTATACTTTAATTGAAAAATGTTTATGTGGAAGAGTCAATTTTGACAGTTTGTAGATAATAAAATTTTTCATTTTTACTATGTTCATAAAATATATTTTTGAAAAAAAAATATCTTCATATAATTACTTTAATAATTTTTCATTTAATTATAATATTTAAAACCTCTTAATAATAAAATTAATAAGGTCTACAACTTTGTGTTATGTTTTGTTTTCTAATTAGGGTTATGACCTAAGTTCACCAAGGTAACCCTGATATGTATCTTGTCTTTGCATATTTGATTAGTTAAGGTCAGTTTGACCAGTTATTTTATTTCATTGGTTATTGTAGTCACCTGAATTTTTGGTGGGAAATTCTTTTATTCTTTGAGACATTCTATTACGTTTTCATATCTTGGAAGGCAGACATATTGCCAACTACTATTCTTTTGGATCCAATTTTGGATGACTATTTAAAACAGTTTGAACTGATGATATTTCTATTTGACACCACTAACATTCATTAAGGTATTTATACTAAATTTACTAATTGTCAATAAAATAACTTTCTCAGTGAGATTGAGTTGATTGATTGATTGACTGATTTATAAAACATATTCAATTGTGATAAACTTATTTTAGCATATTAAATGTTATTAAAATGGGATAAACTGATAAAAAATTAATTCCAATAAAATGTTAAAGGTTAAATGAAATAATATTTGGAACTATGAAATATGAGTTTAATATTGAGCATAATACTATATTTACCATTAAAATATTAAAAAGGTGAGTTATTAACAATTCTATGTGTAAACTGTGTTTTGTGTAATTGTGCATGTTTTGGGCACAATAGTTATAAACCCATTTTTATATTCAGGTTGCCATGATATATTAAATACCGATGAACAGCTTGATCTGAGGTATATCCTGTATTCCAAGAGCTTTTTACCCCAGTGTGAGGTAAAGATAATTGTTTTTATAGTTTTGCTTATTGATGCTAATTATGCTACTTTTTATTTTACTTTATTATAATGTTGAGCTTATGCTTATTTTTGCTTCGCTTATGTTTATGCTTTGTTATTATTTTGCTTAGTATTACAATGTTTAATTTATTCTTATTTTTGTTATTATTTTGCTTGGTTCATGTGAAACCATTATTGTACATGTAATACCACTTGTTTAATGTTTGTAAATGTCCATGAGAACCATGAGCAGGTATATAAATCATTTGTAGAGAATAGATATTTTGTTAGAATAATGGAATAGAAACTTGTCATATTTGTAATTTACTTTATTCCAATACATAAATTATCAAGAGTTATTTTTCTTGATCCATTATTTATATATTTTATATTGTCATTACATGGTCTATTTTATATGGAAATATGAATTCCAACTGCAATAAATGTTAGAACTCACTACGTCTTGTTATATTATTCCACTGAGAATCGACCCGACGACATTTATACAACACTTAGAAGCGTGTCACCGTCAGTGTATGGTTTGGAAGTAAATTTGATTTCTGTAACCGGAAGTTGTTAAAATCTGTTCACATATAAACATTTCTGTCGTTTTTACGCATGCATTCACACTCAAATAATTCACAACATGTTCACGTGGATTATAACCCATTACAAGGAAGGCTTGCACTTATTTCTTCATTAATGTTCAGAAAGTCGAGGTCACTGGAGGACATCATTTGCCAATATATTCTTAATTTCTACAAATTCTCTTTACTGTCGAAAATCAAGCAAATGCATTAAGTTTTATTCAGAATGAAAAGTAATCAGTTCAGGGTTGTAACATTGTATTGTAAAGAAAACAATTAACTGTTTTCACAGCGATATCTATATGCCTTGACTGCTTGTTTACTTAACTTGATTGACAGTCATTCTAAAATCACTGAGGTGTGACATTTTTGATTGGCATTATGATCGAGGTTTAAATAACAGTAAATTGACCGTTTGATCTTCAATTACCGTGACCGATGGCGGTATGCGAGCTTGGTATTTTAACGGGATTATTACTACATACGGAAAACGGGACTGCAGAAATTGTTGGCGATACGCGAGTTTGGCGGTGAATCGAGGGGCAATAAAGCGGGGTTTTACTGTATTTGTTATTAAGACATATTTTCTACGTTACAGACATACAGAATTGTGTTTTGGGGATGTTTACTATGTACAGGAGAAGACAACATCGTGATATAGGGCTTAAGGTCATTGCTGTACTTGTGTGTCTCGTCATATTACAACAACTTTATCTAGCAATAGGTTAGTTTAGCATAATATTATATTATAAAACACATGGGACGTGAGTGTTTCTTTGGTTGAATTATAACTGTACTCATGCGTCTCATCATATTACAATAACTATATCTAGGTAAAAATTAGTGTATCATAATGTTATACTATAAAACACATAAGATGTGAGTGTTTCTTTTGTTGAATTATAACTGTACTCGTGTGTCTTATCATATTACAACTATATCTAGGTAAAGGTTAGCATATCATAATTATATACTATAAAACACATGAGATGTGAGTGTTTCTTTTGTTGAAATATAACTGTACTCGTGTGTCTTATCATATTACAACTATATCTAGGTAAAGATTAGTGTATCATAATTATATACTATAAAACACATGAGATGTGAGTGTTTCTTTTGTTGAATTATAACTGTACTCGTGTGTCTTATCATATTACAACTATATCTAGGTAAAGCTTAGTATATCATAATTATATACTATAAAACACATGAGATGTGAGTGTTTCTTTTGTTGAATTATAACTGTACTCGTGTGTCTTATCATATTACAACTATATCTAGGTAAAGCTTAGTATATCATAATTATATACTATAAAACACATGAGACGTGAATGTTTCATTTGTTGAATTATAACTGTAGGTTACTATATCATAATATTATACTATAACACACATGAGACGTGAGTGTTTCTTTTTTTTAAGCTATAGCTGTACTCGTGTGTCCATCGATACATCACAGCATCATATTGTGAGATACGTAGAGATACTACATGATCTCCGAGTCACAGATGCGTCCACGTCAATCTGTTTAAAATCACACATCCTACTTGCTCCCGCTAAATGTGTTAAAGTAGAAGATATTTTGTCTTAAAAATGCAATGACCCCGATGGGATTCGATCATGTGACCTCTTACACTGTAAGTTAACGCTCTTTCAACTGCGCTAAAGTGGATATCCACAAACAACATTAACGGAAGGTGGCTACGATACTACTAACTTAGGTAGAGGAACGTACCGGTTACAAATGTGCTTGTGTTTCTTTTTCATTTTTTTAATATCGAAATATGTTGTTATATTGAGGCATGCACTAATAGCAATTGCATATTCCATGTTTTGTAGATACATCACGCTTTATGATAGGCGTTCGGTCACCAAGCGCCCGCGTGTATAATGGGAAGTTATACATCCATGAGGAATTTCGAGGACCGAAGCCTCGATTGAATAAACGTCAATCATCGTTGTCATCTTCTATTCTCTGTTTAGTACTAACTACACACAAGAACATATACACCAAAGCCAAAGCCGTTAACGACACATGGGGAATGCGCTGCAACAAAACGTTATTTTTTTCAAATCAGCCGGTTCCTATATCAAATGTAGTTTATCTTGACAATGTTCATGATGGCCGATCTCATTTAACAGAGAAAGTGGTAAAGTCTTTTGACCATGTGTATAATAATTTCAGAGGATATGATTGGTATCTGAAGGCTGATGATGATACATATGTGATATTGGATAATTTGAGGCTTTTGTTATCATATTTCAAAAGTAGAGAACCGGTTTACTTGGGTCAGAATTTTAAATATTTCACAAAACAAGGATACCATAGTGGTGGTGCGGGATATGTTATAAGTAGGCATGCACTTGGCAAATTATTAAATGGTATACATACTGGAAACTGCCCAATAGACGGAAATGATGAGGATGTTGATATCGGCAGATGTTTAGATAGTCAAGGAGTTGTAGCTTATGATACCACGGACAGGTTTAATAGCGAAACCTTCCATGGAGGGACTATGGAAGAACACGTTGTTGGTCCAATATCAGACTTGCTACAACTTTACCCAACTACATTGGCAAAGACGGTAGGTAAACAGTTGGCGATATAGCACAATGCGAGTTCATTGAGTCAAATTCAATGTGCACAAAAGCAACAGGTGTACTCAAATGTCCTGATAATGAAACCCTGTCCACTATCCACAGCAAATATGATGTTGTTGCTGCAGATAAGGCCCCTCACAAGATCGCTTTTGTCTGCCAAACACACTAAAATTGATTGTCAAAAGATAGAAATCGGCTTCGCATCTCTAATGACATACAGTATTATGTACAAATGTCCTTGTGTTTCTTTTTCAGTTTTATTGTATCGAAATATGCTATAGTCTTGCGGTATGCACTAATAGCAATTGCACAGTCCATGTTTTGTAGATATATCACACCGTATGATAGACGTTCCATCACCAACAGCCCAAGTGTATAATGAGAAACAATACATCCATGAGGAATTTTGAGGACCGAAACCCTTCGGTTATACAATTGCTGTAGATCTCAGGTTGAAAACAGGTTGTTGCTAAGAAAAATTGAAGCCACCAAAGGGGTAATCAGAATATCGAAGAAAAACAGACAACACAATGGCCAAAAGAAAAAGAAAAAAGGACAAACAACGATCTACAAAGCATACACATATAATTAAAGATCGAGTAACACACATCCCACTAAAATCCGGGGTTGAACTCAGGTGCTCCGGAAGGGTTTTCAGTTCCTCCTCCACGAGTGGCATCCGTAATATGAATATAGATAAAAATATGGTGACAAGTCATGAATGAGGAAAAGACTGGGAAGTGTTTACGACAAGTGGAACATATACGTGGTCGTTTGTTTATTCCATAACGGTCAACCAAGTCATGGTGGCGACCGTAAAACTTTTGAAGTGATGACTTCAACTTTGTCAAGAGGAACCCTTGGTTCAGAGACTTCATTGTTAGCAGCAACCCTCTATCAAGGAAATCCTGATTGGAACCATAAACTCTGGAATATCGTATCAACTGAGAGACATATACTCCATATGTAGGTGCTGTTGGAATGTTGCTACGTATTAATAGTTAACTCTTCAGTTATACGGTTGTTGTACATCACTGACGAAAAGATTTTTATATTTCGTCGGTTATATTGCTATTGCAGATCTCTGGCGACATTTGTTTTGCATTTTCATCAGTTATACGGTTGTTGTCGATCTCTGAAGACAAGATTTTGTTATTTCGTCAGTTATACCGTTGCTGTAGATATCTGAGGACAAGCTGTTGTTATTTCGTCAGTTATACGGTTGTGTAGATCTCTGAGGACAACTTTTGTTATTTCGTCAGTCATACTGTTGTTGCAGATCTCTGAAGACAACCTTTATTTTTGTTATTTCGTCAGTTATACGGTTGTTGTAGATCTTTGAAGACAACCTTTTATTATTTCGTCAGTTATACTGTTGTTGCAGATCTCTGCAGCCAACCTTTTGTTATTCCGTCAGCTATACGATTGTTGCAGATCTCTGATGACAACCATGTTATTTCGTTAGCTATACGGTTGTTGGAGATCTCTGAAGACAACCTTTTGTTATTTCATCAGTTATACCGTTGTTGTAGATCTCTGAGGACAACCTTTTATTATTTCGTCAGTAATACTGTTGTTGCAGATCTCTGAAGCCAACCTTTTGTTATTTCATCAGTTATACCGTTGTTGTAGATCTCTGATGACAACCATGTTATTTCGTTAGCTATACGGTTGTTGGAGATCTCTGAAGACAACCTTTTGTTATTTCATCAGTTATACCGTTGTTGTAGATCTCTGAGGACAACCTTTTATTATTTCGTCAGTTATACTGTTGTTGCAGATCTCTGAAGCCAACCTTTTGTTATTTCATCAGTTATACCGTTGTTGTAGATCTCTGAAGACAACCTTTTGTTATTTCATCAGTTATACCGTTGTTGTAGATCTCTGAAGACAACCTTTTGTTATTTCATCAGTTATACCGTTGTTGTCGATCTCTGAAGACAACCTTTTGTTATTTCATCAGTTATACCGTTGTTGTCGATCTCTGAAGACATCCTTTTGTTATTTCATCAGTTATACCGTTGTTGTCGATCTCTGAAGACAACCTTTTGTTATTTCGTCAGTTATACGGTTGTTATAGATCTCTAAAGACAGATTTTTTTTAGCTCTTCGGTTATGCGATTGTTGTAGGGATACGATTGTTGTAGTTTAGTTACACCCAGTCTTTTCTTTATTTTCCAGTGATACGGTTGTTGTAGCCTGCTACAGGTTGTCTTTTGGCTGTTGTCCTGGGATACGATTGTTGGAGTTTTGCTACGCCCAGTAATTTGGATAAATTTCACAATTTTAATTATCAAAGAATATGACCATTGTAGTTTTGTTACATTTAGTTTGTTCTGTTTATTTTCCAGGGATTTGGTTGTTGCAGTTCTCTGACTATCAGCTTCCACTACGTTCCACCAACTTTAATGTATATTGTAGATATGTTATTGTACCATTTGACAGTATTTGGACGAGATTATCGAAATAATGATGTTTTTGAATCAAATTCGACAATAAAATAAATATTACAATGTTCATACATTTCATAGCTCTTTTCAATAGTAATAGACTAGACATTTTACGCTTTGTGATAATTTCAAGGTGGCTTCATCACAAACAACTTGCTACTCCTTGGAGGCTTTTAAATGCCGTTAGTTATTTTTCTCCATTTGAGTAGACTATGCGTTGTAGAAGAAACCTGTTTATTCTTTATGTCATAAAGCTATAAAAAATAAAACCACACTGTCGGAACAATTGCAAAATCAAATCGGAATATCGTAGAAACATCAAATTACATGAATGACCATCCATTTTCCTGCCTGGGCTAAGATAGTTGTATGGCTCAAATCTCTCCTTTTTTAACCGAATCTTCGTTAGAAAATAACAAAGCAATAGTTATCCATACCATGCAACTAAGTTGGATTACCTCTCGACTATTAGAAGGAACATTTGTGACTAGTGTGAAACGCGCCTGAAATTCTCCATCCTTCAATTTTCGAAAATGCGTTTTACTACTCGTTTCGACTAGTCGTCAGCTAATAACATTCTCATAATAAAGATAGCGTTTCATTATATCACATTTCTTAATAGATAAGGTTGTCTTCGTTGAAGTTCGTGTTCCTCAAAATATATCTTCTAAACAGTCTGAAGCGCATCCGACATTTTTTGACTGTATCTGTCCCATATCTGGACATACTGTCATACAACATTATCCCGCATAAAATGCCGTCATACAACACCATCCTACATGAACTCCCGTCATACATCATTCTACATGAACTCCCGTCATACAACATTATCCTACATGAACTCCCGTCATACAACATCATCCTACATGAACTCCTGTCATACATTATCATCCTATCTGAACTGTCATACAACATTATCCCGCATGAAATGCCGTCATACAACATCATCCTACATGAACTCCCGTCATGCAACATCATCCTACATGAACTCCCGTCATACAACATCATCCTACATGAACTCCTGTAATACATTATCATCCTATCTGAACTGTCATACAACATTATCCCGCATGAAATGCCGTCATACAACATCATCCTACATGAACTCCGTCATGCAACATCATTCTACATGAACTCCCGTCATACAACATTATCCTACATGAACTCTTGTCATGCAACATCATCCTACATGAACTCCCGTCATACAACATTATCCTACATGAACTCTTGTCATACAACATCATCCTACATGAACTCCCGTCATACAACATCATCCTACGTGAACTCTTGTCATACAACATGATCCTACATGAACTCCTGTCATACAACATTATCCTACATAAACTCCCGTCTTACAACATTATCCTACATGAATTCCTGTCATACAACATTATCCTACATGAACTCCCGTCATACAACATTATCCTACATGAACTCCTGTCATACAACATTATCCTACATGAACTCTTGTCATACAACATTATCCTACATGAACTCCCGTCATACAACATTATCCTAGATGAACTCCTGTCATACAACATTATCCTACATGAACTCCTGTCATACAACATTATCCTAGATGAACTCCTGTCATACAACATTATCCTACATGAACTCCCGTCATACAACATCATCCTACATGAACTCCTGTCATACAACATTATCCTACATGAACTCCTGTCATACAACATTATCCTAGATGAACTCCTGTCATACAACATTATCCTACATGAACTCCCGTCATACAACATTATCCTACATGAACTCCTGTCATACAACATTATCCTAGATGAACTCCTGTCATACAACATTATCCTACATGAACTCCCGTCATACAACATTATCCTACATGAACTCCTGTCATACAACATTATCCTACATGAACTCCCGTCATACAACATAATCCTACATGAACTCCTGTCATACAACATTATCCTAGATGAACTCCTGTCATACAACATTATCCTACATGAACTCCCGTCATACAACATTATCCTACATGAACTCCCGTCATACAACATTATCCTACATGAACTCTTGTCATAAAACATTATCCTACATAAACTCGTGTCATACAACATTATCCTACATGAACTCCTGTTATACAACATTATCCTACATGAACTCCCGTCATACAACATCATCCTACATGAACTCCCGTCATACAACATTATCCTACATGAACTCCCGCCATACAACATTATCCTACATGAACTCGTGTCATACAACATTATCCTACATGAACTCGTGTCATACAACATTATCCTACATGAAGTCGTTTCATACAACATTTTCCCACATGAACTCCCGCCATACAACATTATCCTACATGAACTCGTGTCATACAACATTATCCTACATGAAGTCGTTTCATACAACATTTTCCTACATGAACTCCCGTCATTCACAATTATCCTACATGAAATCTTGTCATACAACATCATCCTACATGAACTCCTGTCATACAACATTATCCTACATGAACTCCTGTCATACAACATTATCCTAAATGAACTCCTGTCATACAAAATTATCCTAGATGAACACCCGTCATACAACATTTTTGTACATGAAATCCTGTCACACAACATTATCCTACATGACCTCCTGTCATACAGCATTATTCAACATGAACTCTTGTCATGCAACATTATCCTACATGAACGCTTGTCATAGAACATTATCCTACATGAACTCCTGTCATACAACATTATTCTGCATGAACTCTTGTCATGCAACATTTTCCTACATGAACTCCCACCATGCACCATTATCCTACATGAACTCGTGTCATACAATATTATCCTACATGAACACCCGCCATACAACATTATCATACATGAACTCGTGTCATACAACATTATCCTACATGAACACCCACCATACACCATTATCATACATGAACTCGTGTCATACAACATTATCCTACATAAACTCCAGTCATACAACATAATCCTATATGAACTCTTGTCATGCAACATTATCCTACATGAACTCTTGTCATACAACATTATCCTACATGAACTCTTGTCATACAACATGATCCTACATGAACTCCCGTCATACAACATGATCCTACATGAACTCGTGTCATACAACATGATCCTACATGAACTCCTGTCATACAACATTATCCTACATAAACTCCAGTCATACAACATAATCCTATATGAACTCTTGTCATGCAACATTATCCTACATGAACTCTTGTCATACACCATTATCATACATGAACTCGTGTCATACAACATTATCCTACATAAACTCCAGTCATACAACATAATCCTATATGAACTCTTGTCATGCAACATTATCCTACATGAACTCTTGTCATACAACATTATCCTACATGAACTCTTGTCATACAACATGATCCTACATGAACTCCCGTCATACAACATGATCCTACATGAACTCTTGTCATACAACATGATCCTACATGAACTCCCGTCATACAACATGATCCTACATGAACTCGTGTCATACAACATGATCCTACATGAACTCCTGTCATACAACATTTGTTTTACATGAAATCCCGTCACACAACATTATCATACATGAACTCCTGTCATACAATATTATTCTACATGAACTCCCGTCATACAACATTTGTTTACATGAAATCCCGTCACACAACATTATCATACATGAACTCGTGTCATACAATATTATCCTACATAAACTCCAGTCATACAACATAATCCTATATGAACTCTTGTCATGCAACATTATCCTACATGAACTCTTGGCATACAACATTATCCTACATGAACTCTTGTCATACAATATTATCCTACATGAACTCCCGTCATACAACATTTGCTTACATGAAATCCCGTCACACAACATTATCATACATGAACTCGTGTCATACAACATTATCCTACATAAACTCCAGTCATACAACATAATCCTATATGAACTCTTGTCATGCAACATTATCCTACATGAACTCTTGTCATACAACATGATCCTACATGAACTCTTGTCATACAATATTATCCTACATGAACTCCAGTCATACAACATAATCCTATATGAACTCTTGTCATGCAACATTATCCTACATGAACTCTTGTCATACAACATGATCCTACATGAACTCTTGTCATACAACATGATCCTACATGAACTCTTGTCATACAACATGATCCTACATGAACTCCCGTCATACAACATGATCCTACATGAACTCGTGTCATACAACATGATCCTACATGAACTCCTGTCATACAACATTATCCTACATAAACTCCAGTCATACAACATAATCCTATATGAACTCTTGTCATGCAACATTATCCTACATGAACTCTTGTCATACACCATTATCATACATGAACTCGTGTCATACAACATTATCCTACATAAACTCCAGTCATACAACATAATCCTATATGAACTCTTGTCATGCAACATTATCCTACATGAACTCTTGTCATACAACATTATCCTACATGAACTCTTGTCATACAACATGATCCTACATGAACTCCCGTCATACAACATGATCCTACATGAACTCTTGTCATACAACATGATCCTACATGAACTCCTGTCATACAACATTTGTTTTACATGAAATCCCGTCACACAACATTATCATACATGAACTCCTGTCATACAATATTATTCTACATGAACTCCCGTCATACAACATTTGTTTACATGAAATCCCGTCACACAACATTATCATACATGAACTCGTGTCATACAATATTATCCTACATAAACTCCAGTCATACAACATAATCCTATATGAACTCTTGTCATGCAACATTATCCTACATGAACTCTTGGCATACAACATTATCCTACATGAACTCTTGTCATACAATATTATCCTACATGAACTCCCGTCATACAACATTTGCTTACATGAAATCCCGTCACACAACATTATCATACATGAACTCGTGTCATACAACATTATCCTACATAAACTCCAGTCATACAACATAATCCTATATGAACTCTTGTCATGCAACATTATCCTACATGAACTCTTGTCATACAACATGATCCTACATGAACTCTTGTCATACAATATTATCCTACATGAACTCCAGTCATACAACATAATCCTATATGAACTCTTGTCATGCAACATTATCCTACATGAACTCTTGTCATACAACATGATCCTACATGAACTCCTGTCATACAACATTATCCTACATGAACTCCTGTCATACAACATTATCCTAGATGAACTCCTGTCATACAACATTATCCTACATGAACTCCCGTCATACAACATCATCCTACATGAACTCCTGTCATACAACATTATCCTACATGAACTCCTGTCATACAACATTATCCTAGATGAACTCCTGTCATACAACATTATCCTACATGAACTCCCGTCATACAACATTATCCTACATGAACTCCTGTCATACAACATTATCCTAGATGAACTCCTGTCATACAACATTATCCTACATGAACTCCCGTCATACAACATTATCCTACATGAACTCCTGTCATACAACATTATCCTACATGAACTCCCGTCATACAACATAATCCTACATGAACTCCTGTCATACAACATTATCCTAGATGAACTCCTGTCATACAACATTATCCTACATGAACTCCCGTCATACAACATTATCCTACATGAACTCCCGTCATACAACATTATCCTACATGAACTCTTGTCATAAAACATTATCCTACATAAACTCGTGTCATACAACATTATCCTACATGAACTCCTGTTATACAACATTATCCTACATGAACTCCCGTCATACAACATCATCCTACATGAACTCCCGTCATACAACATTATCCTACATGAACTCCCGCCATACAACATTATCCTACATGAACTCGTGTCATACAACATTATCCTACATGAACTCGTGTCATACAACATTATCCTACATGAAGTCGTTTCATACAACATTTTCCCACATGAACTCCCGCCATACAACATTATCCTACATGAACTCGTGTCATACAACATTATCCTACATGAAGTCGTTTCATACAACATTTTCCTACATGAACTCCCGTCATTCACAATTATCCTACATGAACTCTTGTCATACAACATCATCCTACATGAACTCCTGTCATACAACATTATCCTACATGAACTCCTGTCATACAACATTATCCTAAATGAACTCCTGTCATACAAAATTATCCTAGATGAACACCCGTCATACAACATTTTTGTACATGAAATCCTGTCACACAACATTATCCTACATGACCTCCTGTCATACAGCATTATTCAACATGAACTCTTGTCATGCAACATTATCCTACATGAACGCTTGTCATAGAACATTATCCTACATGAACTCCTGTCATACAACATTATTCTGCATGAACTCTTGTCATGCAACATTTTCCTACATGAACTCCCACCATGCACCATTATCCTACATGAACTCGTGTCATACAATATTATCCTACATGAACACCCGCCATACAACATTATCATACATGAACTCGTGTCATACAACATTATCCTACATGAACACCCACCATACACCATTATCATACATGAACTCGTGTCATACAACATTATCCTACATAAACTCCAGTCATACAACATAATCCTATATGAACTCTTGTCATGCAACATTATCCTACATGAACTCTTGTCATACAACATTATCCTACATGAACTCTTGTCATACAACATGATCCTACATGAACTCCCGTCATACAACATGATCCTACATGAACTCGTGTCATACAACATGATCCTACATGAACTCCTGTCATACAACATTATCCTACATAAACTCCAGTCATACAACATAATCCTATATGAACTCTTGTCATGCAACATTATCCTACATGAACTCTTGTCATACACCATTATCATACATGAACTCGTGTCATACAACATTATCCTACATAAACTCCAGTCATACAACATAATCCTATATGAACTCTTGTCATGCAACATTATCCTACATGAACTCTTGTCATACAACATTATCCTACATGAACTCTTGTCATACAACATGATCCTACATGAACTCCCGTCATACAACATGATCCTACATGAACTCTTGTCATACAACATGATCCTACATGAACTCCCGTCATACAACATGATCCTACATGAACTCGTGTCATACAACATGATCCTACATGAACTCCTGTCATACAACATTTGTTTTACATGAAATCCCGTCACACAACATTATCATACATGAACTCCTGTCATACAATATTATTCTACATGAACTCCCGTCATACAACATTTGTTTACATGAAATCCCGTCACACAACATTATCATACATGAACTCGTGTCATACAATATTATCCTACATAAACTCCAGTCATACAACATAATCCTATATGAACTCTTGTCATGCAACATTATCCTACATGAACTCTTGGCATACAACATTATCCTACATGAACTCTTGTCATACAATATTATCCTACATGAACTCCCGTCATACAACATTTGCTTACATGAAATCCCGTCACACAACATTATCATACATGAACTCGTGTCATACAACATTATCCTACATAAACTCCAGTCATACAACATAATCCTATATGAACTCTTGTCATGCAACATTATCCTACATGAACTCTTGTCATACAACATGATCCTACATGAACTCTTGTCATACAATATTATCCTACATGAACTCCAGTCATACAACATAATCCTATATGAACTCTTGTCATGCAACATTATCCTACATGAACTCTTGTCATACAACATGATCCTACATGAACTCTTGTCATACAACATGATCCTACATGAACTCTTGTCATACAACATGATCCTACATGAACTCCCGTCATACAACATGATCCTACATGAACTCGTGTCATACAACATTATCCTACATGAACTCCTGTCATACAACATTATCCTACATAAACTCCAGTCATACAACATAATCCTATATGAACTCTTGTCATGCAACATTATCCTACATGAACTCTTGTCATACACCATTATCATACATGAACTCGTGTCATACAACATTATCCTACATAAACTCCAGTCATACAACATAATCCTATATGAACTCTTGTCATGCAACATTATCCTACATGAACTCTTGTGATACAACATTATCCTACATGAACTCTTGTCATACAACATGATCCTACATGAACTCCCGTCATACAACATGATCCTACATGAACTCTTGTCATACAACATGATCCTACATGAACTCCCGTCATACAACATGATCCTACATGAACTCGTGTCATACAACATGATCCTACATGAACTCCTGTCATACAACATTTGTTTTACATGAAATCCCGTCACACAACATTATCATACATGAACTCCTGTCATACAATATTATTCTACATGAACTCCCGTCATACAACATTTGTTTACATGAAATCCCGTCACACAACATTATCATACATGAACTCGTGTCATACAATATTATCCTACATAAACTCCAGTCATATAACATAATCCTATATGAACTCTTGTCATGCAACATTATCCTACATGAACTCTTGGCATACAACATTATCCTACATGAACTCTTGTCATACAATATTATCCTACATGAACTCCCGTCATACAACATTTGCTTACATGAAATCCCGTCACACAACATTATCATACATGAACTCGTGTCATACAACATTATCCTACATAAACTCCAGTCATACAACATAATCCTATATGAACTCTTGTCATGCAACATTATCCTACATGAACTCTTGTCATACAACATGATCCTACATGAACTCTTGTCATACAATATTATCCTACATGAACTCCAGTCATACAACATAATCCTATATGAACTCTTGTCATGCAACATTATCCTACATGAACTCTTGTCATACAACATGATCCTACATGAACTCCTGTCATACAACATTATCCTACATGAACTCCTGTCATACAACATTATCCTAGATGAACTCCTGTCATACAACATTATCCTACATGAACTCCCGTCATACAACATCATCCTACATGAACTCCTGTCATACAACATTATCCTACATGAACTCCTGTCATACAACATTATCCTAGATGAACTCCTGTCATACAACATTATCCTACATGAACTCCCGTCATACAACATTATCCTACATGAACTCCTGTCATACAACATTATCCTAGATGAACTCCTGTCATACAACATTATCCTACATGAACTCCCGTCATACAACATTATCCTACATGAACTCCTGTCATACAACATTATCCTACATGAACTCCCGTCATACAACATAATCCTACATGAACTCCTGTCATACAACATTATCCTAGATGAACTCCTGTCATACAACATTATCCTACATGAACTCCCGTCATACAACATTATCCTACATGAACTCCCGTCATACAACATTATCCTACATGAACTCTTGTCATAAAACATTATCCTACATAAACTCGTGTCATACAACATTATCCTACATGAACTCCTGTTATACAACATTATCCTACATGAACTCCCGTCATACAACATCATCCTACATGAACTCCCGTCATACAACATTATCCTACATGAACTCCCGCCATACAACATTATCCTACATGAACTCGTGTCATACAACATTATCCTACATGAACTCGTGTCATACAACATTATCCTACATGAAGTCGTTTCATACAACATTTTCCCACATGAACTCCCGCCATACAACATTATCCTACATGAACTCGTGTCATACAACATTATCCTACATGAAGTCGTTTCATACAACATTTTCCTACATGAACTCCCGTCATTCACAATTATCCTACATGAACTCTTGTCATACAACATCATCCTACATGAACTCCTGTCATACAACATTATCCTACATGAACTCCTGTCATACAACATTATCCTAAATGAACTCCTGTCATACAAAATTATCCTAGATGAACACCCGTCATACAACATTTTTGTACATGAAATCCTGTCACACAACATTATCCTACATGACCTCCTGTCATACAGCATTATTCAACATGAACTCTTGTCATGCAACATTATCCTACATGAACGCTTGTCATAGAACATTATCCTACATGAACTCCTGTCATACAACATTATTCTGCATGAACTCTTGTCATGCAACATTTTCCTACATGAACTCCCACCATGCACCATTATCCTACATGAACTCGTGTCATACAATATTATCCTACATGAACACCCGCCATACAACATTATCATACATGAACTCGTGTCATACAACATTATCCTACATGAACACCCACCATACACCATTATCATACATGAACTCGTGTCATACAACATTATCCTACATAAACTCCAGTCATACAACATAATCCTATATGAACTCTTGTCATGCAACATTATCCTACATGAACTCTTGTCATACAACATTATCCTACATGAACTCTTGTCATACAACATGATCCTACATGAACTCCCGTCATACAACATGATCCTACATGAACTCGTGTCATACAACATGATCCTACATGAACTCCTGTCATACAACATTATCCTACATAAACTCCAGTCATACAACATAATCCTATATGAACTCTTGTCATGCAACATTATCCTACATGAACTCTTGTCATACACCATTATCATACATGAACTCGTGTCATACAACATTATCCTACATAAACTCCAGTCATACAACATAATCCTATATGAACTCTTGTCATGCAACATTATCCTACATGAACTCTTGTCATACAACATTATCCTACATGAACTCTTGTCATACAACATGATCCTACATGAACTCCCGTCATACAACATGATCCTACATGAACTCTTGTCATACAACATGATCCTACATGAACTCCCGTCATACAACATGATCCTACATGAACTCGTGTCATACAACATGATCCTACATGAACTCCTGTCATACAACATTTGTTTTACATGAAATCCCGTCACACAACATTATCATACATGAACTCCTGTCATACAATATTATTCTACATGAACTCCCGTCATACAACATTTGTTTACATGAAATCCCGTCACACAACATTATCATACATGAACTCGTGTCATACAATATTATCCTACATAAACTCCAGTCATACAACATAATCCTATATGAACTCTTGTCATGCAACATTATCCTACATGAACTCTTGGCATACAACATTATCCTACATGAACTCTTGTCATACAATATTATCCTACATGAACTCCCGTCATACAACATTTGCTTACATGAAATCCCGTCACACAACATTATCATACATGAACTCGTGTCATACAACATTATCCTACATAAACTCCAGTCATACAACATAATCCTATATGAACTCTTGTCATGCAACATTATCCTACATGAACTCTTGTCATACAACATGATCCTACATGAACTCTTGTCATACAATATTATCCTACATGAACTCCAGTCATACAACATAATCCTATATGAACTCTTGTCATGCAACATTATCCTACATGAACTCTTGTCATACAACATGATCCTACATGAACTCTTGTCATACAACATGATCCTACATGAACTCTTGTCATACAACATGATCCTACATGAACTCCCGTCATACAACATGATCCTACATGAACTCGTGTCATACAACATGATCCTACATGAACTCCTGTCATACAACATTATCCTACATAAACTCCAGTCATACAACATAATCCTATATGAACTCTTGTCATGCAACATTATCCTACATGAACTCTTGTCATACACCATTATCATACATGAACTCGTGTCATACAACATTATCCTACATAAACTCCAGTCATACAACATAATCCTATATGAACTCTTGTCATGCAACATTATCCTACATGAACTCTTGTCATACAACATTATCCTACATGAACTCTTGTCATACAACATGATCCTACATGAACTCCCGTCATACAACATGATCCTACATGAACTCTTGTCATACAACATGATCCTACATGAACTCCCGTCATACAACATGATCCTACATGAACTCGTGTCATACAACATGATCCTACATGAACTCCTGTCATACAACATTTGTTTTACATGAAATCCCGTCACACAACATTATCATACATGAACTCCTGTCATACAATATTATTCTACATGAACTCCCGTCATACAACATTTGTTTACATGAAATCCCGTCACACAACATTATCATACATGAACTCGTGTCATACAATATTATCCTACATAAACTCCAGTCATACAACATAATCCTATATGAACTCTTGTCATGCAACATTATCCTACATGAACTCTTGGCATACAACATTATCCTACATGAACTCTTGTCATACAATATTATCCTACATGAACTCCCGTCATACAACATTTGCTTACATGAAATCCCGTCACACAACATTATCATACATGAACTCGTGTCATACAACATTATCCTACATAAACTCCAGTCATACAACATAATCCTATATGAACTCTTGTCATGCAACATTATCCTACATGAACTCTTGTCATACAACATGATCCTACATGAACTCTTGTCATACAATATTATCCTACATGAACTCCAGTCATACAACATAATCCTATATGAACTCTTGTCATGCAACATTATCCTACATGAACTCTTGTCATACAACATGATCCTACATGAACTCTTGTCATACAACATGATCCTACATGAACTCTTGTCATACAACATGATCCTACATGAACTCCCGTCATACAATATGATCCTACATGAACTCTTGTCATACAACATTATCTTGCATGAACTCCCGTCATACAACATTTGTTTTACATGAAATCCCGTTACACAACATTATCCTATATAAACTCGTGTCATACAATATTATCCTACATGAACTCCCGTCATACAACATTTGTTTTACATGAAATCCCGTCACACAACATTATCCTACATGAACTCTTGTCATACAACATTATCCTACATGAACTCTTGTCATACAACATTATCCTACATGAACTCCCGTCATACAACATTTGTTTTACATGAAATCCCGTCAAACAACATTATCCTATATAAACTCGTGTCATACAATATTATCCTACATGAACTCCCGTCATACAACATTTGTTTTACATGAAATCCCGTCAAGCAACATTATCCTACATGAACACCCGTCATATAACATTTTCCTACATGAACTCCCATCATACAATATTTTAATATATGAACGCCTGTCATATAGCATTATCCTGCATAAACTCTCGTTAAACAACATTTTCCTGCATAAACTCCCGCCATACAATATTTTAATACATGAACTCCCGTCATATAACATCATCTTACATGAGCTTCCGTCATAAACTATTATCCTATATGAACTCCGTCATGCATCATTCACATGAACCCAGGTCAATTAATCAGAGTAAAGATTTGTCAGGCGGATACAAATGGGAATCCGCTACAGTTTTTGTCTACAAATATTACAAAAAGTCCCCGTAACTTCTAAGCACAACTCCAGATGAACATAGGTCGCAAGTGCATTAGGCCACTGTTTCTACTCTCGATCAAAGCAGTTCTTTTAATTTGCACAGTGGCAATGTTATTTAATCTAATTAAAAATCTGATGTTTGTTGTAATCTTTTTCGTTTTTTCCCAGGCGATACAGTAACAATCTGACCAAGATCAAATATTTCACTTGCTCACCTTACTGGTATGTCGCGCCGGAAGAGATCTGATGAAATTCCATTACCTCATACATGCGAGTGATCCTATGTCATGACAATTACCATTAAAAAAAAATGCGCTTATGACACCATGAAAGCGCTATAATTTTAAATTTAATGTCAAATAAATATTTGACATTAAATAGATGTCCTTTAGGCAATTTTGAATAAAGAACACACACAAAACAAATCAGATCAGACAGCTTGTTACTAATTACTAAATTTGGGCAGGGTAACTTCAGACAGGTCACAAGGCATTGTTTCGAATAATCGCCATTAACTTCACCCAGATGTCCCCCCACTTCTCTCTGCTGTCTTCAACTTCTCCCTCTGACTTCCCTGAAAGACGTCTCTTCTTCCTCTTTTATTTAGCTATTGCTATATTTTTTACTTTATTATTTATTGTTTATTATAATTTTGTCATTTTTATGTTTTCCAGTCTACTAATTTTGAATGTATTTAGGTGGAGATATATGTTTGCCTGTTTACTTAGTTCAACTCTGCAATGTTGCTAGATTGTGCTAGGTTAAACCTGAATTTTGTTAGACTTTGTTGGGTTATAATGCATTAAACTTTACCTTTTAATTATTAAACTTTAAAAAATAATAAAGCTTTTTGTCTTTGTTCAATGTGGCTAAGTGAATACTTTTGTGGCTAAGAAAAATTACTTCATATTAGCCACGTTGGCTAATGCAAAACAACTCTACTGCTAACACAGAAATAACTTCATGTATTCAAAATATTTCTTATAATTTTTCTTCCCCTTTAAGATCCAAAGTTTATCGTCACTAAGTGAAGGTGGCTCACATTGTCTCAACGAACCAATTGTCCTTTTGTGTAACATTTTCTTGCTCTTTGCAGAGCAGTTCTCAATGTAATTGGTATTAAGGAGTTCCTTCCATCTCCTCCAATTTTCACTCTGCCATGCTGGTTGGTGTGTGATAAAGCCACCATCAGAAGCCTCGTCATCACTGCTCATCAGAGCTGAGGTTAAAACATTCTTCAGGGCCTCCCTCCTGTTGTCTGATACTTCATCCCCATCCAGCTTCTGAAGAGCCATCAATCGTCGCTTTGATTTCTAAATTAAAGAAATAAAATAAAAATTAAGAGTTGTTATATCATACCAGAAAGCATCCACTGAAACATGCTAACTTTCTAACACAGTACATGGTCATTTTACAGAATGCATGATATCATCCCAGATAAGCTTATAAATATAAAGATATGAGCCATATGACACAAGAATCAGCATTTCCTGTTTTTTTTTGTTTTTTTTTTTTTTGCTTTGTTTTGTTTTTATTTTTATTTATTTTGGAAAAAAATTGGTAGACATGTTGCCTGTGAAGCATATCATTGTCACATATGGCAAAGTGTCATTTATGGTGTGGAAAACCTTAACAATGGAATTAATTCAAAAACAAAATAGAAGGTGCACTACAGTAATATATGAATAGCAATCCTACAAGTTTCATTGAAATCCATCAACAAGTAAGAGGAGTAGGGGATAAGTATTGGATACAGAACAAAGGTAGCAAAAGAACATGTCGGTAACAGCCGTTGCCTTATAGTTTTTCTGCACGGGACTCTGGTCAAAGTCGGAGGCATTAGCCAAGGACATTTGACTTGATTACAAGTGCAGAAAAACAATTGGGCAGAAGTTGACACTGGTTCCGTTCTTTTGTTATTTTTGTCCTGTATCTGACTTGTACGATGTCTCATTCAGATGCAATTCTACAATCCAAATTTTCCTTGAATAATACATTTTGCTGTTTAATGTGGCTTACATAATTACTAAAACATATGTCTTGTGTAATTTAACGGCTGGAGTTTGGAATTGTAGAATAAATCTCCCAGTATGACACCAAGCTATTGCTTTAAATTTTCAAATAAGGCAGAGATCAGACAAATAAATCTGTATTAATTTATTTTCATTAAACAAATAAGTTGCCTATAGCTCTTCCACTGATGATTGTGTGGACTGGTATACACATGAGATACTCTATTCGTTAAGAAACATGTCCGTGTAACACTTCTTAAAGTACTGTTTTTCTATAGCTCTGCTGGGGGTAAAGTCGTACAAGGTAAACGTGTGACACAGACGATAAAAAATTTCCTAAATCTATAGAATTTTCCTTTGGCCGAAAAAAATTGTTGTGTTTCCGATTACATACCTGAAAATTGGTAGGGTTGGTCAGTCAGAAATGTTTTATTTTTCAAGATTTTTTTCATTTGTACTGAAGCATCGTATTTGTTTTAACACAGAATACAGTCGAAATCTAAAGAAAGAAATGACGACCATCTTTCCGAATGTATTTTCATTGCTAAAGATAATCTTGGTAATTTTTTTATCCTGATAATCAAGTAACATCCACAGAAAAAGATCGAAAGCAAATATGTTGTCAACCGGGATCCGCCATTTTGTATTAGAAATGGTAAGACAAAAGCGAATTCGGTTTTGAGAAGGTCGGAAACGGACCAGAATTTTATTTCTTAACGATGTATAATAGAACATTTTGAGTCAGGGGTAAATAGGAGGGTCGGTCTGGTAAACGGAAGCACAACATTTTTTTTAACGCCTTATGCACAAAGAACAACTTCTGTATTAATTTCATGAAAATCCAACGAATGAAATAAAGGGAATTGCTAATTATATTGTCCCCGCTTTTGAAAAATGCAGGGGACGATAAACATGTTTCGCAAAAATCAACCAACTATGCATTTAATAACATACCTCCTTCTTCCTCTCAGACAGTGCTCTTTTTTCTTCTTTGCTGCATCCCTCTCGGACTTCTTGTAATTGTCCTCTTGCCTTTTAGTGGAAAGATATCTTGTTACAGCAGCTAAAATGTATAAAAGAGGTAAAATGACTGAAGTAGTATGGGAAGTACAAGAAATACGACTTGAATATTCCATTAGAAACAAATATCGCCTCTTTCAATATACTATTGAAAAAAAAAAAAAAAAGAATGTGTCCATTCGACACGGATGCCCCCGCTCCCAACAAATTCCTGGATTTCTTTTCTACTTCATTATGGCATAACCATCAATTTTACAATTTCGTACTTCATAAAGGGACATTATTCTGGAATATCAAAAGTGAAATCGGTCAAAATAGTACTTATCTTGCCTTTAGTGGATCATAACAACATATCCAAATTTCATTTGATTTGGTTGAGTCACACTGAAGTTATTGAACGGAAACCATAAAGTTTACAATTACGCATTTGATAAAGGGACATAATTCAGGAACATTGATTACAATTGCTTGGTCAACAAGCTTTTCCATAAACGAAGATAATTTGCAAGAAAAGAGTGACGTGCAAAAAGAAACAATGTGACTTTGATTTCCCTTTGTAGTCGAGGGAGAGCGACTTCAGCCGAAATAGGGCGATAATTTCGCCCACTTCGCCTGGTTTGGTGAGCCCTGATGTTCTATTTATGCAAACAGCGGTCATGTTGTTTGATCTGTGGGCATATAGCACACAACTGTCAAACTAGACACACTAAAGATGAGTGTGACCAAGTTTGGTTTAAATTGGCCATTTGGTTTCAGAGGAAAAGATGTTTTAAACAGTTTATGACAATGGACGACAATGATGACGGATGCATAGTGATGGCAAAAGCTCACGTGGCCTTTTAGGCCAGGTGAGCTAAAAAAGGATAGCATGTACTTGTAATTTAACAAAAATTCAAAGACAGTGACATTCTCCTAAATCTTTTACTTTAAAGTTTGAAGTATGAATGGAATATTTGTGAATATATCAACATAAAGTCATTCACTAACCATTCCAGACAGTGGGATCACTGTATTTAGGATTCCAACCCTTGACAAACATAAAAATGTGCTTTGTCATGGCAGAGCTCTCTTCATCTGTGACCCTAGAATACCAAATACACTATGATTAGAAAACTTGCTCTCAGAAACATTAATTCATCATGGCTATGTCCCGATTAAAACTAAAGTGTGGATGTTAAAATAGTGTGAAAGTGTAAACCTTTGACAATATCCGTTTACCATATTTATGTCAAGATGGATAATGAGATCAGATCAAATGATATTCTGTTTATTGCTATTTTGTGACATAAAAAATGACACTGATCATGAAGAACAATAGTCACAAAGGGTAAAACTCACTAACATGTCAAATGCAAAACCTGCATCAGAAGGGGATCTCAATGTGGTGCACTCTTAAAAAAGCTATTTTTTTCCGTTCGGTAGTCTGGTTCATGAACTAATTTTTCTGCCATTTCCTGTTTTCGCTTGCAATTTTCCCCGCATCATGCTTACTGTAGCATGCTGATACTACCTCACACTTAGACCCCATTGACACCTGCTCAGAAGTTACCTCATGGTAAATATCCATTTTATAGTGTGTAGAATAACAAACCAGGGAATGTAATTTTGTGGTAAACAATTTTAAAAGTATCTTATCAATTATATCTAAATGCTTTCGCAAATAACGTCAACAATTTCCTCTGTCAGTATATACTGTCTGATGCGTTCTAAGTTTGTCCTTACTGTAGAACATGTAGAACAAAACAGATTTTGTTGTTTAATCAACATACATCCACACAAGATTTTACAGCAATGTAAAGAATTGCACATCTGACCAAATAACATTTTGCATTTTTAAATCAACAGCCTCTGATTCTGCAATACACCTTGGAATATTTTCACCATATCTTGTAAACATATTGAGAGTTTCGAAAAATCAAGAATTTCTAGGGTCAATATTGGGCCTTTGTGAACCTTCTCCTTTGAATGCCCCCGTCATTTAAAGGCGGGAGCATAACAGTGTTATTTCATTCATACCTCTTTCCAGCAAAGTGCCATTTCATCCTCTTTTTCTCTCCATCGCTGTAGCCATTTCTTACTGCAATCTGTTGTGCTTAGGTGTATACATTTTAATAAATGCAAGTGACCAAATCTTGATTCTAATTAATAGATCATTTCGGGATAACTTTTGGTTGAATGTAAATAAACTTATCCCTGACTACTGCCAAAGCCATTCCAATTTTATAATCCTCTATTTGTTTTTCATACTGTTGCATACACAAATTAAACCAGCATGTTAAGCTTAGTTCCTGAGTTTAAATCCAACAACAACTTTCAAACCAAAATACATTTGTAAGTTTGGTTTAGATAAACTTCTCTTAACTTTCACAAACAAATTGTTTAAATTTACAGATTGCAAGTTCCTAATTAAAAAAATAACACATGGTTCTAAATATAGAAAAGTTATATTAGTACATATACATGAATAAAATCAAACGTCAGGTTCTCAGGCCCTCGCTCATCTGCTTCATGATAGTTTGAAATTGCCTCTCTGCAATGTAAAAAATGCTTCATTTAATTTTTCACCAATAAAAAGGTAAAACAATGCTTCCCTCCATTGCATATTTTCAGAAAATTTGGCCTGAGAACCTAAGAATTAATCTTGTATCGCCTTACATACAGTATTTATCAGTTTAGACAACAGGGATCAGAGCACCATAGTTGATAGCAATATTTACGAGAAACAATGATGAAAACTGATATGCTGATGTTTTATGACACATAGTGTCTTTTGCCATGCATGGCATAAGGTAATTTATGAAATATTACCTTATTTGTCAAACTCAAAGTCATTAATAAATAAAGGTAATAACAAAATTACAGAACTCCGAACAATCTTACAAAGGGAAAGTCAAAACTCATAATTATATAAACAGACAAAATCAGTCAACAACCGAAAAACTGTGAAAACCGTAATGATCCTGACTTGGTACAGGCATTTCTAAAGAAATGGTGGGTTGAATCAGATTTTAAGGCGCCAAACCTCCCGCTCTCATTACGGTTCAAAAGAAATATGATATTGTGTAAAAAAGATGTGAAGTTTAATCGTTCATAAATTATTACCCTCAGACCCAGTGGAACAGTGATTTTCTCCTCACATTTGACAGCACCTTTTTCATTCCCTTCCATGGCCTTTTCAATCTTCTTCACTCTTTTGAGAATGCCCCCTGATTCTCCAAAACTTTCAGCTGCTTTGAATCTGGATGAATATAACAGTGGGAAATTTTTATCTTATAAATCATATATTGTTCTCATTAAACATGTAATCCTTGAAGATACTGAATACTATAAATGATAAATGCAAAGTAAATATATTCTTGTATTTAAACGTCTTTTATTAGACTGTTTTAGACACTGTGAGGAGCGAGTGTTTATCCAGTCTTTTAAGTTCACACATTGCCTCTGATAAATGTTGTAGTTCTGTCTGTGATTTCATTCGGTTCAAGTGGTTTGAAAGAAAAAACGAACCAGATGAACTGAAAGTAGTCTGGCACATGTGATGTGAACTGCATAATAGAAAGCACCCCAGAAGTGCAAGATTAGCATAAACATACCCATTTCAACAAGATTTTGATTCTTCCTTCCAGACAAAGGGGTATTCTGTATACTACTGGTAACACTGGTGTTACCGTCCAATCATCCAGTCTCAGGTGTCATCTCGAGTGGTAGATGATAGCCAATGGTAAGAACATCCTGCTGTACCGGTGTACTGCATGCTCTATATCTGTTCTCAGCTGCAGTATTTTCTCTTGGTGGTGTTCTTGTCTATGAAAGAACCATAATTCCTCTAAATAATAAGCTAACAACCCGATTCTTTATCAAATCAACTCCTTGTTGAGAGTGGGCTGCAGGGAAAAAATGTGCAAAAAGTCAAAAACCATACTGTTCTGTATGTACATCGGATAAAGACAAGAACATGATCTATATTCTGGTATTACCAGAATTGTGCAATTCTGACATGTCTGGTATACAATTTATGTTCTAGAATTATTGTCACAAATTACAATTCTGGAAAATACTGGAATATTTAAAAATTTCATATATCAGAATTTAGATCATGTTCTTAAACTTCTTGTACATCTTTGTCATTATGCATTTGGATTTTTTTTCGGAAATGCATCTTTACCAAAAAAATACAAAACAAACCTCCCACGGTCGTCCTATTAAATGAACTCATAAAAGAAGCACATAAAGCACGTGCTGCTTGTTCTGAAAATTAACTTAAGTCTAGAATTGACTGATTCTTTACTTTGTGTAATATATGCTCTTTAGATGATCAACTGGATTACTTTAATTTTAAAGCAGTCTTACTTTAAATCATTTTCTATTCAGTGACTAATTTTTAGTCGTTTAAATTATCGAAGGGACAGTTTTCTTTAATTTGTTATTATTCTCTTATTGCCTTCCTTGCCATTAAGCGGAAATTGTGTGAAATTTATTGAAAAAACATTGAAGATTGAAAAAACAAACCAATCTATAAAAATGAATTTGATTCGAATGAAATTAATAATATTTCCTACCGTCCTGTTTCTTCTCATCAGGGACAGGGTGCTCCTATCCCTGTCTTCTTCCGAATCACTAAATGAAATCGGTGGAGCTTTCCTTTTTGAAGTTTTTCCATGATTAGACCGTGGCTTTGTTATCGACAGAAGCTCAGAGTCTGAGACCAGGCCACAATCTTCATCTATATCACTCATCATCGTGAATCTACACTCGTCGCAACATCGGTTGATTCCGTACCTTCATCAAAGCGGAATCACCCGACGTTTGCCGATTGCGTGAATCTATTGTCAGGATTACAGGAATTTGATTATTTTTTCGAACTGCGATCAGAGAATTTTTTCCGAACTTGAGTCTCGAATAAACCGCGCAAAAGCCGTGCACATTCAGTGGATGTGAAACTCTATATCTCACGTGATACCGGTGCCAGAGATCGAGTGCTGTAGATGATTGGCTGCTTCTGCCAATTCGTGACCATATTTGGGTGCCGTTTTAAAGCACATGCTTGGAGGAAGCCGCCATGTTCATTCCAACCGGCAATTTATTGTCTTTGAAGAAAGGCAGTTGAAATCAAAGAAACAGTGTCCTTAACCTTTATGTGGTAAGTTATTTGTAGTCCACATCTTGTGCAACCCCAA
This sequence comes from Bathymodiolus septemdierum, assembly GCA_963383655.1. NCBI lineage: Eukaryota > Metazoa > Mollusca > Bivalvia > Mytilida > Modiolidae > Bathymodiolus > Bathymodiolus septemdierum. Next base: position 70,144,721 of record OY726527.1, on the reverse strand, counting down.
CATATCTGGATTCCCTAATCTCAACTGATTAACTTTCCAGAAAAGGGCTCAGGGGTGATAATCACAGGCACGTGTTTCTAATTCTGTTAAGAAAATATACCTAATCCTAGATACTATACATTATTTATATATTTTTTTTACCAGAAACAAGCGATACAGGACGTTTCGGCCATAGTACAAGTTCGGCCATAGTCGTTTCGGCCATAGTACCAGTTCAGCCACACTTTATAAAGACGTTTCGGCAATGGTTTTATTTATGTTATTTTATGTGTTTTTCATAACAATATTATGCATTAATAATCATATTGAATACAACAAGAAATACAAAATTGAGAAAAACGATATATTTTAGCAAATATTATCACTATTCTTCTTTTCCCAATCGCGGCGATGTGCAGGTCCACATGAAATGAAGAAAACAAAATAACCATTTTCAGTACTTTATTTAAAAAAAAAATATTTAACAAATATTATCATAGTTCTTCTTTTCCCAATCGCTGCCATTTCACGGCATTTGCAGATCGACACGAAGAAAAGAAGTCATAATCTACGATTTACTTAGTTTTGACTTTATATACGGCCTTGGATTTGAGTGTAACCTATATGAAAATCTGGAATTAATCATCATTTTCTGTACTTTATTACAAAAAAAAATATATTTAAAACGATATATTTTAGCAAATATTATCAGTGTTCTTCTTTTCTTTTCCCAATCGCGGGGATTTGCAGATCTGAAAATCGCGGCTATTGAGAGAAGAAGAATAGTGGGGCCCTGATTTGGTTAATAAACTTATTTCTATTTCTATATAATATTTTTTTTTATATTAATCATGAAATTTCGGAATTTTTATTTTTAAGACCATTTTATTCCTCCAAGAATATATACTGACTACGACTACAGACTACGACACTCAGTTTCTTCATACAAAAGTACGAAAATAACAAAGTAAATAAATGGTCAGTCATCTAGACGCCAATATGATATGCATATGTGTAATTACCGCGATTACCGTCTGTAAAAATAATTCCCCTAAGAATAAGGGTAATAACAAAATTACCGAACTCCGAACAATCTTACAAAGGGAAAGTCAAAACTCATAATTATATAAACAGACAAAATCAGTCAACAACCGGAAAACTGTGAAAACCGTAATAACCCTGACTTGGTACAGGCATTTCTAAAGAAATGGTGGGTAAATCAGATTTTATGGCGCCAAACCTCCCGCTCTCATTACGGTTCAAAGGTTCCGGCTGTCACTATAGCAGTATTTAAATACAGGAGCAAAATAGGTAAAATAGTTGTCAAAGCAGTACCATATTCGGTGACGTAAATGTCAAAAATATTTTTACGTCACACATTGATAAAAAAAAATATCCTTGACATTTTTCTTGACTTCTTTATCTTTATACATTTTCACTATATGGGCAGCCGTGTTCTGCTTGGACAGTTTTACTTTATCCTGTTTTGGGTTTTAAGAAAAACATAATTTTACTTGGATGCATCAATATTTTCACTATTGAAATTAACCTTATAGGCAAATTTTGGGGACCTTTTTAAGATATTGGGTTGAGGGATATACACGTTTGGAACATACCTTGCATTGTTTGGAAAAGGAATCAATTATACGTTAACTTTGTAATCTTTTTATTATTAATGCACAGATATCTGTATTGTAGGTCTTTTTGCAGTTCCTGACATAGTTTTGAGACAGTAGGTTTTGGTCTGTAGAAGTGAAGGAGGAAGGAAATCTATGATAATAATAGGCTAGAGTTAATTGAAAGTTGTGAGTTTAAATACACTTGATAATTTTTCTTATCCATAATGCAGGCAGTATAAATTGTTTTCGTGACCGCCAGACATTTGTCTGACCCAGTCACTTCAATCAAAATCACACTACAATCATAACAATGGAAAATACATGTAATGTATCAAAAAGTCTTTCTCTTTTCCCAAAATCAACTCGATTTTTATAAGCAAGCAAGAACAATACCAATAGAAATACGGTGTTTTCAAAATGATTTTACCAATTATGACAGTTTTCTCAGCAACTACACATCACAACTTTTCAATATTTGGTACATGTCTACTTCCTGTTTGCCGAATTCTGCATTTTTCTCAGCAACTATATGTTGTAGCTTTTAGATATTGGTACAGATCTTTGTCATGGTGGTGTGTACTGTGTGACACATTTTCAGATCAATCGCATATCTACTTCCTGTTTTCCGTGGAAGACCCAATTCTAAATTTATATAAGAAGCTTGCTTAGTACCAGTGATTTTTATATGTACCCTCCTTTTTTTTCCTTTTGAAATATTACTGTGTTGTGATCCAATACCACACAAATTGTAATAACTCATATTTGTGCTATATAGTGTTTCTGGTTAAAACAAAATATACCTAGATACTCAGAGTTTTTGAAATTCATCGGATCTAGGGGGCAGAAAATCATGAGATCCGCCAATAACGTCGGTAATGCCGGTCCTCATGTCTGCCAAACATTTTTGAATGATGAGTTCACTTTTTTAGCGGAAGTCGAAAACGCAGTTCGCATTGTAAATACCGGAACAAGATCGGTCAACTCGGAATTCGTAACCGCATTGAATACGTGATATTTTATCTGTTTTTGGTAAATATTGGTAACTGTCATGAAAATACATATATTTGAATATACTGTGATGCGTAAGATGATCCTTTCGAGTGAAAAGCCCCCCAAAAATTAATAAAATAAAAAAACACGACGTCCCTGATTTGCATAGTTCCGTTCACCGAATCCTTTTCTATTTAGAATTTTGTTCATAGTTCCAACAACATGGCAATGTGTCGATCATACAAATGTAGTCGTTAAATGACAACATGATTGAGGAACTGCATAGGGAAATTGAACTGGAGATTGAGAGAGTCTAATGACTTTTATAATATTGTTATTGTAATCTCAATAAGAAAATTAAAAGTAATGTTTTAAATCTGGTAATTTTTTCAAAATTTGAGGGTATCCCTGACTCTAGCTAGATTTGGCTACTCTTTTTGGTGCATGGTTTCAACTTTTTGGTTTATTATGGATGGTGACTAATCTTCCTATTTTTAGCCCTCTACCAGTACTAATGAAGTTAAATACAGAAAGCGCTCTCCTAGACTAAAATAATAAAAACGGTATGACATTGCTTGGCTTTAAAACAATTTTACATAAAAAAGTGTAGGTCCGGCAAAAATTCAGAGGGTCCAGCAAAAAAATCCTGGGTGCTGGACTATGTCCAGCAAAATGAAAATTAATTTCAAAAAGTCTGGATACTATATATACCCATATCTAGGTATATTTGTTTTACCAGAAACAAGTGCCTGTGATATAAATAAAGCAACGTATTTTATTTAAGATCACAGAGAAATACAAATTTTAGTGGATCTGTTCAATCAGATCAGGAAAAAGCTTGTAATATTTGTCCATTTCAAGGTTTCAATATTTCCCACAAGCCTAAATCAAGTCCTCTATCGTATTTTGCACAAAAGACAAGATTAAATTTGGTGCCAAATTGATATCCGATAATTGTTACGTGTCCGTTCCGGAGTGATTCTTATTCTTATATTTCAAATATAAATATTTCCGTTCATTAAAGCGTTTCAGAGATTGCGACTTTAATTTTGTCAATGTCCTTGAACTTCATATGGAGGAACGATAAATGATACAATAAAATAGTTTTGATCTGGCGTTTCACTTTAGTTTTAATCAAAATTAATTATGGACAAATTGGAGATCAAACGCTCTTTTATACAACAAACCCAGTATTTTATACCAGTGGAAATAGATTTGTACTTGGTACCGACACGCTTGGGAATCTCTGATTTTTTTCACTTGTCCCGTTAGACAACCGTAATACATGATCTACTTGTGCGACGTCACTGGTATCGGACACACGTTAATGTTGAGGCCTGAAATTCAACATTGTTCGATTTCAACGTCCTGAATTGATTCTCGATATGAATAAATTTCTACGGATCTCCATTTTCAAAATGGCCGCCACAATACAGCAAAAATTCAACATTGTTCGATTTCAAAGGTAGCTTTTAATTTATTTTTTAAATCGGTTGTCAGTGGCCGTTTGGGAGACTCCATAATCGTTAGATTATAATCATATCTTGCTTTTATTTGTTATTCCAGATTTCTTAATGATGTCAGGATGGGAAGGAAATCAACCAAATGTTACAACCATCTGGAAAAACATGGATATAAATATGAAATTGTTGTCAAATCTAATCCCCAAGAAATCACCTTCCGACCAGTACCACAAAACAGCTTTACTAACGGTCTAATATTGGATTTAGATAAACTCAAAATGCACTTGGGATTTTCCCTTCGCTTTCTACTAATTTGGTGTTTTCAATTTCTATCCTTAAATGATGATCTCAGCGACCATAATATTCGGAAATTGAATTTCAATTTAAGACAACTGTATAAAGAGAAATAAAATATTCAGAAACAAAGGAATTCATTTAATAAGAAACAAAGCTTTTTGAATTCTATCTACAATAAGTATCCTGCCAGTACATGTTCTGTACAAGGAAATAATGACTACCACAATACTCGTTCTAAAACTGACCTCTTGAATAGATTAGACAAAGCTTTCAACAGAGTCACAATGCAAACAAAGGAAACCAAAGAAAGGTACAGAAAACTTGATATTCAAACTGCTGTTCAAAACAAAAACATTATTAACCTTGAGACTAAGCTAAAAGACACGAAACTAATTTGCCCAGAAGAAGGACAAAAACAAAAGTTCTGTACTGAGATTCGACTGCTTCGTTCAACTGTGAAATCTCTAGAAAAAAGACTAGCTTCCGAAAAACAGCTAATGAAAAATGTAAAAAACATCAATAGAAAAGAAAGAAAGCGATTGAATGAAAAGGCAAAATACTGGGAAGGAATAGCAGTTAAGACACGGACAGATACGAATTTAGAGGCAACAGGGGAAAACTTTGGAATTGAAGAGCAAAATTTGCATCATTGAAATTGAGAGTAAAACTAACAAAAAGAATTTACAAGATGAAATGGAAAAAGTTCAAATTTTACAAGATTTGCAAGAAGGTATTGTTGATTTAACTGTTAAGTCACAAAATGGTCGATATACATTTGACGCTAACACAGACGTATGTGTGATGGATTTGCTTGATTGTGGTATTGCTTATGAAAAAGTTAGCCATGCTATTAAAAGTGTAATGCATATGTGTGTGTTAAAATCAAGGAATGCTGTTTATCCAAAGAAAGATTATGTAGCTAACTGTAACCAGAGAAACTTGTCTCTGAGTCATCGTCACACAGCAGAAATTTGTTCTGAAAATGAACCTCAAACACTTTATTCTGAAGAAACAAGAAAACAAGGAGAAACGTTTGCATCTTTCATTACAACAGATCAAAACAGAAGTCCGTATTTACTTGGATTGAAGCAAATGGCAAATAAAGCAGCACAAACGCAATTAGACACATTCAAAATGATATTAGATGACATTGATACACGGGTTTCATGTCTGAACGTCGACCATATTTTTAAAGTCGTCTGTTGTATTTAAAATTCTGGTAAACTGCGAAAACATTCAGTTTACCATGTCTGACAGAGCAGCTACAGAGTGTGTATTTAATGAATTACTTCAAACATATAGAGAAAAACAGTTGAAGGAGCACTTTGAAAACTTCAATGATCTTCCTGACGTTGAGCAAGATTTATTGACTCGGATGTACAACTTATTCTGTGGTCTTCACCTGACAGTTAATATAGCTGATATTGTAAATACAGTTTTTCTGGAAAACCAGACCGACCATCTATTTGACAATGATAACTCTGTGTAAGATAAATCTGGAGATTCAGAGGTTGTTCGTGTATTAAGATGCATATGTAAAGCATTTGCCGTCGGAGGGGATAACACATGTGGAATATCCCTAGAATTTAAAACTTACCTGAAGAGGAAAGATGTCAAGTTTCCTCAGTTGAAACCGTTCCGTGGAAACCGGTTCAATATAATATTTCACAATGGTGGAATTGCCTATTACTTACGTGAACATATACAAACATTTCTTGAAGATGTAACATCTTGATATGAAAGAACGTTACAAGACACTAGTAGCGTATCTTAAAACTGTTTCTGTGGATGTTATTCGTGCACAAGATCTAATAACAGGCGAAGTTTGACCATTCGAAGACATTGCTATACAAAAAGATCAAGTATGGGCATCTTCAGTTCAAAGTGACAATGATGCAGAATGTGTTGCCATATTATGCAACATAAGTACTGCGGTTTGTAAAGCTTTAAAGGATAAAATCAAAGACCATCTAGATGACGGAAGACACACATAGTACGATAACAAACTCCCTGAGCGTGTCTTTGGGCAATTGGATTGGTTATTGAGGCATCGTCCAAACTCTTCAAAGCTGGCAAATGAGGCACACATAGTCTACACATTGAATAAAACTGGACAGTGGCTACACGAGCACGACGAAAAACAAGTCATGGAACTTATTAAATGGTCAAAGGAACAATAAAGTCTGTAATAAACACTGGAAATATGAGATTGCGCGAACTAGATGCTCAACTGACTCACATCAGTAGAGAAAAAGAAAATTGAGCCAAGCAAGTACAGTACACTCCAAGTGTATCAACGATCATACTCTCAGGTTGGACATATTCCTCCCAAAATGTCCGACTATTTGTTTGGACGTGAGAGTGTATATTTAAAGATTTTTTTTTACATTTCTCGAGGTGAACATGTCAAACATTTTATGATCGATGCGTATTTGTAAGCATACTTTCTTTCCGGTATGTAGAATGTCCGGTACGTAAATATCTTAGTGTATTTCTACCTTGCACCATATTCGCGCCAGGAAGGGTAGCTCAAATGTCAATATACAACTGAAATATTGTTGAAAAGTAACGTTTGAACACCCATAGCCTCATATAAATTATTGCAATAAAATATCGATTAAGTAACGAAATCGATATAAATTATTTTCCAGTATATTTAGTATGAAAAGTTTGTTCTACACGTTTATTGTGAGATGTATTGCAACCACCATTTTTAATACAATCACGTGCGCATGCTCGTGTTTGATGGATGGCTATAGCTATATTTAGATATTTTGTGATAATAATTTTATATTGTAAATCGATCCACCCTGTGATTTTTTTCAACAAGATACATTTTTTTATAGTATATATTTTATTATAAAATACAATATTGAACTGATTTTCGATAACAATTGAATATTGATTTTTTCGGACGTTAAATATTTTATCCCCAGAATTGCACCCCCTGTTAGTATACTTGTATTGCTTTATTTAAAAAAAAATAACACCAAGAACATCGATGATACGAGTCTTCTTATTCAGAAATAAACCTACAGCAAAATAAAGGTATACATGTTTGCACTGTAAACAAGATCGTCATTTTTATCTAGGAATGTCAGTATGTTATCTAATTAATGTGTAATTAGCTAATTTATATATGCAAACAAAAGCACATGGTCAAATCTGTTCTTATCTAAATAACAAGGAGGAACTTATCTATCAATCAGTGATGTAATATAATAGCTTTCTTATCAGTCTCCTGTTGACCTCTATTGACCACTATTTATATTGTAGTTAATTTATGTAATGATGGATGAAGAAGCAACAAGTAAAAAAGGAAAAAGTCTAGAAGGGGAAGAAGAACCAAAAAAAAAAGAAAGAAGGAAATGCAATCAGAGATAAAAGAATCTTTGAAATAATCAGACAAAGGATCTAATTATAAACAAGATGATTTGTATTACAGTACAGATGAAAGTAATGAGGACACTAATTCCAACAGTGAACAGGTTGTAAGTGCATCTTCAACAAAAGCATTTCTTTGGTCTTCTAAACTCAGCTTACAGTGTCTTCTGTTGAGAACTTTTGACATATTTTTTTCCTTTAATTGATGATTTTATTTTCATTTTTTCTGATTATTTGACTAAATTCTCAAAACTTTGCCCTTCGGACCAGTCTATTTCTATTCAGGGGTGTTATGCAATTGTAACTTGTTAACTTTGCAGATTTCTATTGACATTCTGTCAATATTTTTCAATAACCAAAGTTTTACTTTAATGTTGCATTTCATTTATTTCATTTATTTACATTTAGTTCACTTGTGTTGCAAACTTTCTGTAATACTAATAACTCCTATGATCCCTTTGTTAATTGTGACTTCTGGCTATGTAATAAGGGGAGGAGCATTGACCATACTGATCAGCAGGAATCAAACCAGTGACGTCAAATCTCCCGACAAATGCCATGAGTGGGGCAAAAACGGATGGCCAGTATATTTATAATGCAGAAATAACAGCCTGTGTATACACTATGTACATGATGTGAAATTAATTTGGTTGGAATAATGTTCTAGGTCACTCCCCAAGTATTCCCGAGGATATTGAAAGCATTTGTATAGATTTAATGGGGCCAACACTGGGAAATTTGTTTTGGGGCTATTTTAGAGCTTTATTTTAGGAGTGAAATACTAACTTGAATTAAAAATAGGAACTGTATGGATGCCTTTATTGGTCTGATGTTGGTACATTGTATATATTGTTATGTAGGGTGTATTCTACAAAACCATGTCTCAGACTTAAAAAAATGTTCTTAAAAATATGTAGGCCTCTTTGAAATTTGGAACAGAATAGAAGGATTAGCTTGAGCAGTCTGTATGACATTGCAAATGAATGAAACCATATATCAAAATTCTGAGAAACGATTTTGTAGGCTGTAGTTAGATCTTGCAGAGGAAATACAAATTGCTGGTTTGTGATTTGACCTGGATATGCTATTTCTAATCAAAGATCATACCCTAGATTTTTGCGCATTATATTGCATAACATTTGATTAAAATGTTTTTGAAATATGAAATTTAGTGTACAATAAAAGGCAATCCTTTAGAAACACATATATACCAAGATATTTAATTTCCATTTGGTAGTTTTTGAGAAATAATCTTTTAAAGACTGGTAGTCAAGGCAAACACAATTACCCTCTAATGCTACCTTAATGTTATTTGTGTTTTCTTCCGGATAGTGGTGTTCAACGCACATTGTGTTGGTTTTTTTTTCTGTTTCTTGTGTGACTTGCGGTGCTAGTTTCTCTGGACTGTCCATTTTGCGTGTCCACTTCAGTATTCGCTATCGTTTATTGACATTAGCACATTAAATGTTAAGTAAATGTCATTTTGTTTGTATTATATCACAACTGTGGATTAAAGTCAATTCAATAGTTATATTGGTGTAATTTATACCGATCTTGATGTTAATGTATTAATGATGTTAATAAAATGGTACATTACACGCTATTTATAAGCATTTACAGAATAAAATAAGTCAATGTTTCTTTTATATTATATTTCTGCATTTAATGTTATATTATAAAACCCACTCCGTATGATATTTCTGGCAAATTGATCTATCAAAAAATCGGTATGAATAACGGTTCTGGATCATTGAAAACAGGTAAGCAAAAGCATAGTCATCAATATGGAAGAAATTTAAGCAAAGACACATTGGAAATCCACAAAGCTTATGTTGTTGTAATATGCATTGATATTATGTAAGCCATGCATACTGCAAAGGTTAGATTTGCACATGTATGTCGATGTAATATTGTTCGTGATGTGTAAAGAAAATCACACCATTTGTAATGTTTACATCAATCTCACACAGACTATGTTTGGTTCCTGTTTTACCAATTGTTTGTTGGAGGGCGCATGTCTTATTTACGTTAATTGTGTTGGTTTGTGAATAGTGGTGTCCAACATACATTGTGTTGTGTTTTTGCTTTGTTTTATATCGTCTTGTGTACCATAAGTTGTCAGCTTCTCTAGATTGTCATTTTTGGATTGCCCTTTGGTATTCTCTAACGTTTAGTTATAGAAGACTGACTTTTTTCCTAAATTGTATTTGGACCCCCACGTTTTCAGCAAAATATAATAATCTTGCCAGTGTTGTTTGACATACCAGCCTAATGTTATTTCATTTCAACACAGTGACTACTAATTTCAATGGAGAAGGGGGAAATCTATCCTTATAGATCCTTGAGGATCACTGTTTGTCCTTTTGGCCTTTTACTGTCTTTCTTCGGGCCATTGCATTATCTGTCCTTCTTCGATTTCCAGATTGCAATTACCCTTTGATATATTTCTCCTCTTGCATATGTATGATCTTCCTTACTGGTCAAAAATAAGTATATTGTGCCTTATTTCCCCTCCCTCGGACAAATAAGCTTTACAGCTAACAGTGGCCTCTAAATTAAACTACCGTTACCCCCTTATAATAGTGCAAAAACTGGTCATTTGAATACAATGTGTGTTGAAAGAAAACAATTCTTGACGTATATATGTACATCCTTAATCATGTAATTGGTTTATATAAATGCTAGAGAAAGTGGCTATCAAGAATGGACAATCAATAGAAACTGAAAACTGCATAACTACCATTATATATATTCTTTCATTTACAGTTGTAATAGTTATATACCAAACTCAATTTATAAATATTGAAATATTAAATGATAAGAGAAAACGGAACAATAAATAAAATTGAACACATATTTATGTATTTAGTGGTAGAAGGCATAAGTATACCGATATTAATGCTGTGTTTATCCTCACTGTGACAATTGCACTGGATGTTTATGATTTTAACATTGACATGATTTGTCCTATTATACAGCGTCAATGCTATTAGGAAACACATCGAACACGACAATGTACAACGATACAACCATCGTCCTAGAGCATTCATTTAGATATAGAAATTCGATATTTTATTCTTTTGTTACCCTTTCAATATCTTCCTACCTGTATATAGAGTTTGCAGTATGCAAATGATCTTGAATATGTATTGCATGTTCGTTTTACTTTCTATTGTTCGTTGCGGTACAGTAAGTTGACAAATTAGGCATCCGTAAATATTTAACGCATAAGTTCCCATCTTTTTTTTTATTGCTTTTGTATTGCGTGTTGACCTCAGCCTCATCTGTTTGTCTATATCCAGTTTTTATTAAAAAAAAAAATCGTGTTTTACGAAATTAATTACGAACTTTTGATTGGCTTTTCGGTATTCTCTAACATTTATTCAAGTTGATCTTAATTTGATTGAATAAAGCAGTTAAATTCCCATCAATATTAATAAATACGCTTTGAACCCATAGGTGTAGTGCCTTTACAAAACATTTACCGGTCATTTAGATTCGTGTTGCTCATCTTTTTAGTTTGTTGTGTTCTCCTATTATGTGTCTTTACGTTTTGGGTTCCGTGTTGTGATTTCGGCATACAAACGATGTTCGATTCGTCTCTATCTCCAATTGCTTGTAAGAGGGCTCATGTCTTATTAAGGTAGCACTAGAGGCAAAATGACATTTTTAATCGAATTTTCTTTCCTTGCAATTTTCAATAGATATATATGTACACTAACATATTACATGAAAGAAATGTCAGTATGTTATCTAATTAATGTGTAATTAGCTAATTTATATATGCAAACAAAAGCACATTGTCAAATCTGTTCTTATCTAAATAACAAGGAGGAACTTATCTATCAATCAGTGGTGTAATATAATAGCTTTCTTATCAGTTTCCTGTTGACCTCTATTGACCACTCTTTATATTGTAGTTAATTTATGTAATGATGGATGAAGAAGCAACAAGTAAAAAAGGAAAAAGTCTAGAAGGGGAAGAAGAACCAAAAAAAAAGAAAGAAGAAAATGCAATCAGAGATAAAAGAATCTTTGAAATAATCAGACAAAGGATCTAATTATAAACAAGATGATTTGTATTACAGTACAGATGAAAGTAATGAGGACACTAATTCCAACAGTGAACAGGTTGTAAGTGCATCTTCAACAAAAGCATTTCTTTGGTCTTCTAAACTCAGATGACAGTGTCTTCTGTTGGGAACTTTTGACATATTTTTTTCCTTTAATTGATGATTTTATTTTCATTTTTTCTTATTATTTGACTAAATTCTCAAAACTTTGCCCTTCGGACCAGTCTATTTCTATTCAGGGGTTTTATGCAATTGTCACTTGTTAACTTTACAGATTTCTATTGACATTCTGTCAATATTTTTCAATAAACAAAGTTTTACTTTAATGTTGCATTTCATTTATTTCATTTATTTACATTTAGTTCACTTGTGTTGCAAACTTTCTGTAATACTAATAACTCTTATAATCTCTTTGTTAATTGTGGCTTCTGGTTATGTAATAAGGGGAGGAGCATTGCCCATACTGATCAGCAGGAATCAAACCAGTGACGTCAAATCTCCCGACAAATGCCATGAGTGGGGCAAAAACGAATGGCCAGTATATTTATAATGCAGAAATAACAGCCTGTGTATACACTATGTACATGATGTGAAATTAATTTGGTTGGAATAATGTTCTAGGTCACTCCCCAAGTATTCCCGAGGATATTGAAAGCATTTGTATAGATTTAATGGGGCCAACACTGGAAAATTTTGTTTTGGGGCTATTTTAGAGCTTTATTTTATGAGTGAAATACTAACTTGAATTAAAAATAGCAACTGTATGGGTGCCTTTATTGGCCTGATGTTGATACATTGCATATATTGTTATGTAGGGTGTATTCTACAAAACCATGTCTCTGATTTAAAAAAAAATGTTTCTAAAAATAGTTATGCCTCTTTGAAATTTGGAACAGAATAGAAGGATTAGCTTTTACAGTCTGTATGACAAAACAAATGAATGAAACCATATATCAAAATTCTTAGAAACTATTTTGTAGGCTGTAGTTAGATCTTGCAGAGGAAATAAAAATGCTGGTGTGTGATTTGTCCTGGATATGCTATTATTAAACAAAGATCATTTCCTAGTTTTTTGTGCATTATATTACATAACCTTTGATTGAAATGATTTTAAAATATAAAATTTAGCTTACAATAAAGAGCAATCCTTCAGAAACACATATATACCAAGATATTTAATTTCCATTTGGTAGTTTTTGAGAAATAATCTTTTAAAGACTGGTAGTCAAGGCAAACACAATTACCCTCTAATGCTACCTTAATGTTATTTGTGTTTTCTTCCGGATAGTGGTGTTCAACGCACATTGTGTTGGTTTTTTTCTTTGTCTTGTGTGACCTGCGGTGCTGGTTTCTCTGGACTGTACATTTTGCGTTTCCACTTCAGTATTCTCTATCGTTTATTGACATTAGCACATTAAATGTTAAGTAAATGTCATTTTGTTTGTACACTATTACGTGACTACAGCTTGCAAGTGACTTGTGACAGGTCGATGGTTTCAGCTAAGGCTGAAAAAGGAAATCGACCTTTTGCAAACTTAATCAATTATTTAAAAGGGCGCCCTGTTGTTAATGGTCCACTATTTTGTCATTTCGATTCTAAACTGCTTACTCGCTACCAGTTTTCGTCTCTGTTAAAGCACAGCTTGAAAGTGTTGGGATAAGCGGTGCACAGTTCACTTCCCATTCATTTAGGATTGGCATGGCTATAACTTGTGCAATGGAAAAGGATCCTTATGACCAGATCAAAACGCTAGGCCGTTGGAAATCTCTGGCATATGTGAGATACTTTAGAATCCCAATTAAAGTTTTGGTTAGCTTATGATGTGGTTCATTTTAATTATGGAACAATTTTGTGACATGCACACAAATTAGCAAGATTTTAATTGCTATCTAAGTATTGCAGGTTCACAAGTTGGAGTGTCAATAAGTTGCTCCTTCATAATTAGAAATGCCCTTTTGGGATCAAAACAGAGTCCAGCAGGTGGTATTAATTAATCTTTGAAGGAACGATTGGGGGTTGATATCATATGGCAAGGTCGTGGTGGCCTGAAATTGGATAAAATGAAGCGACTTATTGAAGTTATTATGACACTTTCAAATGTTCTTTCATACATATTGGTGGTAATGATGCCCGACTTGGTTATCGTGTGTTTAAATTGAGAAAGTGCATGTCTTGGTTAAGCGAACATATGCCTGATACACAATTAACATGTTCACAAGTATTGCCAAGGATTGCATGCCCGTTTTCCTCTGACATTAATGTTATGAAAAGAACCCATAGGAGGTTGCATAGTACAACGGGTTCATATTTGTTTACAGACAGGGGTGGTTGTATACGTTACCCACATATTATAAAGTCTGAGCAATTATTGGTCAGTGATGGTGTTCATTTAACAGATTTGGGCAATGAAGTGGTTTTGAATATACTGCAAGGTGCATTAGTGAATCTGGAGGAATGTCTTATCTTCAAAGATATGTCAATACCCTGTTTCAAATCTTGCTGTATACAATGTCAGTGTAATGGTGATATAAGTCATATGCATTTGTTGTATTTATTGTCTTTAATGTAGATCAGAACTATGTTGTTCTATGAGCAATGCCGGCATATTAGCCACAGTGCAGCGCAGCTTCCCCCAATATATTGTCGGCTGACAGAAATGTCCTGTTTAACACAAGTCAAATCGGTCTTTTCTGTCAAATTGGCAACTTCTGCTGCGCTTAAATTACATGTTCAGTTCCCACATTATGTTAGCATTAGCATTTGATTCTCAAGGATTAATTGCTTTCCGTCATTTTCAACATATTTAAATTAAATTCATTCATGCGGCTGGCATTAGCTCTCTGATCTCTAGGGCGGGCTAATTCCTTTTCAGCAACTTTCATATTTCATATCTGATTTGCCATTTACTACATATTCGGCGATCAACGTTATTTAATATTGGACATTTAAAGTCAATTTACAACATCTGTCATTTACATCATCTGTCATTTGCACATATGTATTACATATGTTAATAAATTGTTGTGGCCATTTGTTGCCAAATTTTGAATATTTTTGTTTTGTTAATGTGAATCTTGGATAACAGATAATTATGTGTATATCTATTATCTGGTCAAGACCACTGGAAGTGGCGTTAAACACCATAAACATTACATTACCTACTCCATACCAAAGCACTGTTGAACACATGATATGGAATATCTTAGCTTGTTGCCATAATGTAACACAACGAAAAACTAATCATCCCATTCATGAGTGATGAGATTATAAGAAATGATAGGAAAGATAAATGTAGTAGTATCATTAGTATATTGAGGAGAAGTCTAACTTGAAGTTAAGTAGCAATGATTATAAACAGAATCGTTTAAAGATACCAAAGGGGTAATCTGAATTCGTAAATCGAACAAGCACATACAACACAATGGCCAAAAGACAATTACCTCTTTCTCAACCGGTATTTTTCGCAGAGAACCCTTACTAATAGGATATATTGGTATACTAATCTACATAAAAACAGTTGAAAACATCCACTGCTTACCATTTTTTTGAATTTTGGGCTTTCAACGCCATTTCATGTCGTATTATATTTTACTTTCACACTTGCTTAAATAAGAGGGTGGCTGATGATTTTTCAGCAGACGAAACGCGGTTCAGGTGTATTGAATTTGTGCCTATTAGTTTGAATTGTAACGGCGTACTCAAGAAAATACTTGGTACATGCGCAAAATTACAAACAGCAAAATGGGATGAATACATACCCAATATATTATTTGCATATAGAGAGGTATCAAGCGAGAGTACTGGAATTTCGGCGGTCGAATTGTAATATGGCAGACATATACGAGGTCATATTGCTGTGTTGAAAGAGGAATGGGAAGAGTCTAGTACCTGTCAGAATTCAGTGCTGAGTTACTTAGTAGAGACAAGAGAAAACATGAGGTATATGTCTGACTTGGCACAAGTGAACAAGACAAAGGTAAAACAGAAGTAGAAAGCAGATTACGATAAGAAAGCTAGAAACAGAGAGTTCGAAATAGATCAGAAAGCATTTGCCGACACAAACATCCAAGTTACTTGCAAGTTGGAAAGGACGGTTTACAATAACTGACAAATTCAGTTCAGTAGAATACAGCATTATGGTTCGAGGATGAAAACAGAAGGTATATCATATTAACATGCTAATATTATGGCATGCAAGGTAGATAATGATAATGATAGTTATATAAAAACATATATTGCTGCGTGCTTAAGAGTAATTTCAGGTCTCAATATAGAAGAAGAGGGAGTCCAGGATGATGAGATGAATTCAGCCATCACCCCACCTCTAGAAAGGAAAGAAACCATTTATGACGTCCACATTTCAGATGATCTGTTTGAAGAAGAGAAGAAACAGTTGATATAATTGCTAAGGGAGTATCAATATATTTTCAGCGATATACCTTAGGGAACAAATATCATAGAACATAGCGTTGTTACAAAAATCGAAGAACCGATATACAAACGACCTTATCCTATACCTTATGCATTGAGAGATAAAGCTTAGACATGCATTGATAATATGATACGAGTTGGCATTGTAGACCCATCTGATATTCCATTCGCGGCTCGGGTTATCATTGTTCAATAAATTTCAAATGTTAAACCGACACGGGAGAGTGCATCTGCAATTACATTATCCTTACCTCTAATATGTCGAATATCAAGATTATACTCCTGTAATAACAGACTCAACCGCAAAAGTCTCTGGTTTTAATTTTTCATCTTGTTGATGAATGTAAGTGGATTATTATCCGTGTAAACTATCACACCAGAAGAACAAGCAGACAGATAGACCTCAAAGTGTTGTAAAGACAGAATAAGAGCTAGGCACTCTTTCTCAATAGTAGAGTATTCCTTCTGGTGTTTATTTAACATTCTTGAAAAATAACAAACTGGGTGGTCTATCCCATCAGTACCCTCTTGCAGAAGCATTCCCCCTACACCAATATCACTAGAATCTACAACAAGTTTAAATGATTTATACAAATCTGGTGCAGAAAGCACTGTGCAGTCTGGAGTATGGCTTTAATTTAACAAAATGCCCTTTCACAGTTTTCATCCCAGATAAATTTAACTTTCTTGCAAAGAAGATTTGTCAAAGGACCAGAAATGTCCGAAAAAATGAAAGCAAATTCCGGTAGTAGCCCGCCATACCCAGGAATCGCATAAGCTGCTTTCTACACGCAGGTAAAGGAAATTCAGAGATAGCTTGAATCCTAGCTAAAACAGGTTTATCTTGACCCTGTTCCACTACGTGTCCTAAACATGTAACAGTTCCGTGACATAATTCACTTTTGTCGAGATTCACCGTTAAATTGGCTCCCGTCAGACGTTCATAGAATTTGCGGATTGTCATTAAATGTTGTTCCCATGAATCGCTGTAATTGATGACATCATCAATATAGGCATCGATTCCATCAATATCACTGATTAACAAGTTCATGAACCTTTGGAAGGTTGCCGGCGAGTTTTTTTTTTTCATTCCAAACGGAGTCACTTTATATTGATAAAGTCCGTCTGCAGTAACAAGCGCAGAAATTTCCTTTGCTCGATCAATAGGTGGTACTTGATAAACTCCTTTGAGCAAGTCAAATGTTCCTACGTATTTGACACGGTCAATTTTATTTATACAATCGTCTATTCGAGCAATTGGAAACGAGTCCTATTTTGTCAAATTATTGACTTTTCTATAATGTGTACATATTCTGAAGGTATTGTCCGGTTTTGGCACTAATATGCACGGAGAGCTCCAATTACTTTGACTTTTCTCTATGAAGTCATTGTCCAATAACTATTAAACTCATTTCGTAAGCATTCATGCTTCACCGGATGTGTACGATACGAGTGTTGATTTATTGGCGTAGCGTGGCCTACATCAACATCGTTATATATTTTGTGTATTTGCGTGGGAATATCTGGGAACAAATGTTTATATTCGTCAATTAACTGTTTCAATTGTTCACGTTCTAAACTGTCTAAATGTTCCAATTTCGAATCCAAATCTTCAAGAATCTCGGAATTTATAAGACGTGTAGATACCGATTCACTGCTTTCACTGTTTTTTGTGACACGCTCTATTCCATCATCTGAATGTATATCAAGTGGGACAGGTGTCACTAAACTAACAACATGAGTAGTAGAGCTATACAAATAAAACATATAGAATTGAACTATCTGAAAGACCTTTAGCAGTTACTTGTGAATCATGACTCTCATAAAACTTTGCATCAGCTTCACATGAAGGTGTTGGAAGAGAGTTTCCAATCTGGTCATCAGACTGACCTACAGATGCGACATCAACCATGGCTGAAGTGACAGCACATGATGGTACAAATCCAAAACATCGTCAATAATAGGGTCATAAACCTCCTCCAACACTGGCTTGTCAGTCACACTGGGGTTGACCATCACATATCACCATCCAAGTCATTCCCCAATAAAACATGAACACCATCCACAGGCAAAATAGACCTAACACCAGCTGTCACAGGACCCGAAACTAAGTCTGAAGTAAGATTGACATGATGGAGGGGGATCTTAACTAATCCACATTCTACACCTTGAAATAAGACACTCTTACCAGAGGAAAACTCCTCAGAAAAAGATATGATATCTGCCAATACAAGATATTGAGAAGCTCCTAGTTTCGTAATATTTTAATAGGGTTCGAATGGATATTTTGACCTAAGAGTGAAATGTAACCATCAGAAAGAAAAGTTGCATATACCTCCGAAACAGTATCTGACTGACTAAAAATCCCCAAATAACACTGAAATATTTAATAGATGTTTCAATACTGTGAAAGCTGTGGCAATGTTGACGATGCGTTGCGTTCTTGTCTGCGTTTAAGTATATATCAATCAGATATAATGTGAACAGAAGTCGACCTGGCAAGTTCTGATTTCTCAGTTTTAAAAGGACTACCTGTAGTAGAAAGTGAATGTTTATTGATGGCAATGTTCAACATTTTATTGGAAGTAGTGGAATACAAGGGTTTATTATAAGAAGTGTGTTGGGAACTTTTGTTGAAAGACAACTTGTGCCAAAGAGTATAATCATCTGCCATTCGTGCAGCTTTGTCTAAAGTGTCTGCTTTTTTGTTCGTTTATGTATGTCTTAACTTCTGGATAAACAGAGTTTTTAAATTCTTCAAGAAGAATTAACTGTCGTAAGCTATCATAACTGTTGACCACTTTTTCAGAAGTACACCATCTTTCAAGCAATCTTTCTTTCTCTTTGGCAAATTCGACAAATGTTTTGTCACTTTCCTTTTCATAATCCCTGAATTGTTGGCGATAGGCTTCAGGAACCAACTGATAACCTTTTAATACTGTAGCTTTTACAACCTGGTAATCTGAGGTTTGCTCAGCAGACAGAAAAAAAAATAAATACCACATGTTTTGCCTTTCAGAACACATTGTAGGAGAATAGTATAGTTTAGATCTGTGGCTACTTTTTCAAGCAGAAGAACATATTTATCTATTTCTTTATCTTGAAAAGGTGGGACAAAGCGAACATGCTTTGAAATATCAAACCTATCATTCCTTGCCATTTCTATTTCTTTCAGTGTCAATTGCAACTCTCTATCATGCTCAATTTTCTCTCTTTCCATCTGTATTTTCATCCTTTAAATCTCTCTATCTGTTTCCATGTTCTCTCTTTCTAATTTCATTTGCATGTCCAATTCTTTCTCTATGGTTAACATTTCTAACTCTTTCAAACTAACAGCATCAGACTTATCCTCCACTACAAGCTCCTAAGCTTTCTCATCTAAAAGTGCATTCTTAATTAGATATCTTACAACACTATTTGTAATTTCCTGCTTAGTCTGATTATGGCGCATGGGCAGTTCTAAATGATTGGCAAGCAGGAAGAGATCATCCTGTTTCCAATTTCTTAAAAATTCTTGGGATGGGTCTTTCATCAACTCTTCTGCTTCAAAAACCATATTGACAAATATCTCAACTGTCAAACTTTACTAAAGTAAAAGTACCCCTTTTTACACAAATAAATAGGTAGTGTATAACACTAAGTAATTTTTAACATACAGACAATGTATACATTTTGGCTAAGATATGATCATATCCCGGAGGAGCCCCCACTTTACCTGTTACGGACTGGACAGGAAAATAACCAAGAGATTTGTCAATTACTCACAATAATTGTTATTATATACAAATTAATATCCTTGATTTTTACAAATAAGTATTTTACACAAATAATATTGTAATGCTTACAAAGTAGTAAAACCTGGCATTCAAGATCATTGTCAATGTTTCCAAATATTAAATTGTCCGTGTGAAAGCAGCTAAAGTGTTATTAATATAATATAATTACTAGAATTCAGCAGTTCGCAAACTCCATCACAATAATTCCAAGTAATGATAAATTCTCTAAAATGTTTATCCCAACACACATTCCAAATATAAACCATTACATATATGTAACAATGATTAACGAAGTATATATATACGTCAAGAATTGTTTTCTTTCGACACACATTTTATTGAAATCACCAGTGTTTGCAGTAATATAAGGGGTAAGGGTAGCTTAACTTAAAGGCCGCAGCTAGCTGCAACGCCTATTTGTCCGAGGAGAGCAAATAAGGCACAACATACTTAATTTGTACAAGTAAAGAAGATTATACATATGAAAGAGGAGAAATATATCAAAGGGTAATTGCAATTCGTAAATCGAAGAAGGAGAGATAATACAATGGCCCGAAGAAGGACAGTAATGGGGCAAAAGGACAAACAACGATCATCAAGGATATATAAGGGTAAATATCCCCCTTCTCCATTGAAATTAGTAGTCACTGTTGAAATGAAATAACATCAGGCTGGTATGTCATACAACACTGGCTAGATTGCTATATTTGGCTGAAAATGTGGGGGTCCAAATACAATTTGACAAAAAAGTCAGTCTTCTAAACGTTAGAGAATACCAAAGGGCAATCCAAAAATGACAATCTAGAGAAACTGACAACTTAGGGTACACAAGACGAAATAGAACAAAGCAAAAAGCAACACAATGTATGTTGGACAACGATATGCATGCACAAACACAATTAATGTAAATAAGTCATGCGTCCTCCACCAAACAACTGGTAAAACAGGAACCAAACACAGCATTTGTGAGATTAATGTATACATTACAAATGGTTTGATTTTCTTTACACATCACGAACAATATTACATCGACATACATGTGCAAATCTAATCTTTGCAGTATTCATGGATTACACAATATCAATGCTCATTATAACCACATAAGCTTTGTGAATTTCAAATGTGTCTTTGTTTAAATTTCGTCCTTATTGAAGACTATGCCTATGCTAACATGCATTTAATGATCCAGAACGGCTATGCATACACAATTTGCCAGAAATATCATGCGGAGTGGGCTTTGTAATATAACATTAAATGCAGAAATAGAATACAAAACAAACATTGATTTATTTTATTCCCTAATTTTTATTAAAAAGCGTGTAATGTACCATTTTGTTAACATCATTAAGACATTAACATCAAGATCGGGATACATTACATCAATTTAACTATTGAATTGCATGACCTTAATCCACAGTTGTGATATACTACAAACAAGATTACATATACTTAACATTGAATGTGCTGGCAATCCAGAGAAACTGGCAACGCAGGTCACACAAGAAAAAAAATGAGCAACACGGATCTTAATGACCGGTAAATCTTTTGTTTAAGCACTTCACCTATGGGTTCAACGCATATTTATTAATATTGATAATAATTTAACTGCTTTATGCAATCAAATTAAGACCAACATGAATAAATGTTAGAGAATATCAAAAAGCCAAAAAAAGGTTCAAAATTTATTTCGTAAAAAACCCTTTTTATATTAGTCAAATAAAAACTGGATATAAACAAACAGATGAGTGTGGGGTCAACACGCAATACAAAAGCAATACAAAACAAAAGATGGGAACTTATGCGTTTAATATTTTTGAATGGCTAATTTGTAAACTTACTGTACCGCAACGAACAATAGAAATTAAAACGAACATGCAATACATATTCAAGATCATTGGCATATTGCAAAGTCTATATACAGGTAGGGAAATTTTGAAGGGGTAACCAAATAATGGTATATCGATTTTCCATATCTAAATGAATGCTCTAAGACGATGGTTGTATCGTGGTACATTGTCGTGTGCGATGTTTTTCCCAATAGCCTTGACGCTGTATAATAGGACAAAGCAGGTCAATGTTAAATATCATAAACCTCCAGTGCGGAATTGTCACAGTGAAGATAAACACAACATTAGTATTGGTATACTAATTCCTTCTTCCACTAAATACACAAATATGTGTTCAATTTTATTTATTGTTCCGTGTTATCTTATCATTTAATATTTCAGTATTTATCAATTGAGCTTGGTACATAAATATTGTAACTGTAAATGAAAGAAAAATATATAATGGTAGTTAAGCAGTTGTCACCTTCTATTGATTGTCCATTCTCGATAGCCACGTTCTCTAGCGTTTATATAAACCTATTACATGATCAATGATGTGGTATATCGCGGGTTCTAGCCGCGGTCGGGCCAATCCAGAGTCTATTAAATTGACATTGGTTACTCTGAGCGAAGCACACCACATTAAGGCGAAAGAACAAAGACTAGCTGGCTCTGAATCAGGATAATGTGTGCAATTTGAGGCAATATGTCGACTCCCGGACTATTTTTTCAGGGAGAAGAGTTTGAAGATACCAAAAGCCACATTAAAAATCTGAATAAGCGTGTTGATCTAGTGCAAATTTAGCTTGCTGTCGCCGTGATTTAATTTAAAAAATGCCCATTTAGCGCTAAGCAACAATCGTTGACTTATTCTATATTGAACAAATGATTAGCATTTGTGAAATATTATATAAATAGATATGTGATCGACAGAAGAATAAAGTTGGTATTTCAATTCACCTCTGTTCATTATATACACCGCTATATGTTCGAATCCGGATTATGTCGAGGCGCACTGGATATAACAGTATGTGATAAAGCTTGTCAGTGACTTGCAGCAGGTCGATGGTTTTTTCCGGGTACTCCGGTTTCCTCCACCAATAAAACTGACTGCCACGATATAACCGAAATTGTATTGAAACTGATGTCAAACACCATAAACCTAAACCTTCAATACGCTAATTAATATCTCTATTTTGATTTTCTTTAAATTATATACGGCAGATTAAATTTAAAAAAAAAAACATCTTCATTGCAATAGAGGTAAAATCCCGAGGATGTCTGCTGTTTTCTTCTACTTTAGTTCTCAAATGTCAGAATGTCCGGATTAAATTTTTGAACACCTGCGGTTTTCATCTCCTTAAGTTATGAAATACCAGTGTATTCGGACAAGATAAATGTATTCATCCTTAAATGTTTTTATTCACTACCAAAAACAATTAAATAGAGGCATCGTGTAAATGGTCGTATGGTAGTTAGATTTACATATACCTATGTATTCTGTTCTTCAATAATATTTAAATCACAGTCACTTGAAATCTTTTAAGAGATGTGTCAATTGTTTTCCAATCTCATGTTCATGTTTGTATTTGTTTGTAATAGATCATAAATTAAAGATTTATTGAGCATAATGGTGTTTCCACTAACAAGAATCAACCCAATGGTTGATAAAATAAACGTTCGCAAAATGAACGTTCGGATAACTGAATCTTTGGATTGATCGATTCGCTTCCCATTGCACTATTTGTTATCCAGAACAATAGTTTCTCACGAACTGGGTTGATTTGGACCAGAAACTTTAGACCGTAATGACTGTAAGAATTGCCTGTATGGTAGATCATTCGCAGTCAACCCTAAGAGTGTCTCCGATGTGCTTATGCAGTTTTAATAGAGAGAAAAGATAGACATTGTATAAAAAACTACTTTTTATTCAGATAAGAAGATATTGTATAATGATGAAAACATGCTGGAAATATGCAATAATAGTAATTATTATATCCTCAATGTTGTATGTGGTATCACATATTCGCAGTCATCAGGTGAGTATTGATAAGAGTTAGTTGATATAATAATACAAATAGCATACTCTAAAGAAAATCAGTGAAAACATTACCATAGCCTGCTATGCAATTATTAATCTTAGACCGTGTTGCCTGTGTAATAGTTGACGCGAACGCCTCTTACAAACAATGAACAATGTAGATTTCAAATGTACTGCGCACGACGCGTTAATGGAATAACCTTCATCAGGGTCAAAACAATGTTTGGGAGGAAGACAACCAAAGGGTTTAAACAGAATAGCCAAAATCGGCGAAGGTCAGATATACCTTAGGGAGGAGTACCTTAGTTTTAATAATAATTACATGATTTATGAACTGTATATTTCAATAAAAAATATGTACAAGATAATGAGTTTAGTATCCAATCGGATAAAACCAATATCACTGATATGTTCCCCCAATCACAGATCATGTTAGTGTCGTGTTAATACTTAAAGTGACATGGCTACCTGTGAACTGTTACGTTATTGCAGTGAAATAGCCCTAAAAAATCCAGTTCAACATCGATACAAAACAACCATCGTCATAAACGTATGTCCTTCCCTCAATGAAATAGCAGGAATAATAAATCATAGTTCTCTTTCAGTGGTTAGGGTTATGGAGCTTAACGCCACTTACAACAATATTTCAGTTATATCTTAGTGGAAGAAACCGGAGTACCCGGGGGAAAAAAATAAACTACCTGCCTCATGTCACTGACAAACTGTATCACATAATGTTGTGCCGAGTACACCTCGCATGAGCGGGATTCGAACTTGTTGTAAGAAACCGACAATGTTCTCTTTTAATTCAGTTAACAAAATGATAAAAAAGCTGTAATTAAGTGTACTAAGGAGGAACATTTCAAAGAAAATTTGTACGACTGTTCGTGATGTATAGTGCATTTTCGAATTACACATGAATTATAAAACGATGCTAATTCCATTATTTTATTAGAATTAATTGTTGCTATTATGAATGTACACAACAGAACACAGAGGACGATTTGAGACATGCAGTCACCTTTCCGAACAAGATAATTTTAATATATACTCAGAGCATGCATGCAATCGTGAAAAAATGTATTGTAATTATTGCAAATTAAATCAAATACAATTTCGTGTAAAATGGTAAATATATTATTCATTAAAATCAAATATCAGAGTTCATGTTTGTTTCCATCATTTGTGATATAATGTTTTGTAGTTGAAAGCAGTCATTAATAATTCGAATTTCATTTTTATTTCATTGTGAACTTTATAAACTAAATTAAAGTGCGACCTCCATTGCTGTGATCACGTGGTAATTGATGTGTTGTCTACCTGTGCAATCAGTGTTTATTTGCATGGTTTGCGTGTACCACGTAATAGCATAAAACATAGATATCTAATATAGAGCATATGATAAGTTTCTCGACTATCCTTTATCAGGTACATAATAGATTGGAAATCCAAATAATGTGAAAGTCTTTGCCATCAAGCAAGCCAAAAGATAGCGAACAATCGGCTAAGGTCACCTATGAAGAACATAGTTTTAGAAACTATTAACTTCAATAATGCATACATATTGTTCAGTTGTACATTTTTGTATATATTTAGCCATTGCAGTGTCGAAACCCTGACTACTGGGCAAATGATACCCTCTGAGACAAATAGTTCACCAACATATATAAGTTTGTCCGTAACTTTGGCTGGTTTCTATTTTCTGGGTTTTCGGATTTCTTCAGCCAATAAAATACACTGCAACCATATTAGTCAAAGTGGTGTTAAACACGAAAACACCGAGCCAATCCTTTAGGAAAATCATTAAAAAGAGAACAAGACCCAATGCATTGCGCATAAACACATGGAACTATACATCTATTGTATTGTCCCATTTTGATATCCTTTACCAGGAGGCTAAGCATCTTATATTTTGTTCATTGTGACGCTTCTGACTATATAATATATACATCTACTGATCTAAATAATGTTGCAATTGAACCACATATGTGGGATAATTATTGGCGCGTTCAACTAGACTGCGGCGAATCGTGGGTTGAAGCCATGGCCGGGTCATCGTAAATACTATGAAAATGGTATTTGTTGTTTCTCCGTTAATCACACAGGATGAAGGAGTAAGAACAAAGTCTATTTGGCTCAGAATCGGGATAATTGTCTGAATTGAGGGCCATGTCTAACCGTGCGCTGTTGATCAGTAAGCTAGCACTCTAAAATCCAGCTAAGAATCCAAATAATCTACTACAATTATTAAAAAATATGTAAAAAGTCTCCATTTGACAATACGATATTTACATAGATTCACCAAGAGTGGAGGGCTGTGGTCCCAGTTACCTGTTTATCTCCCGCCACACGTTTTTGCGTGTGTTCAGTGAAATAAGATGAGATGTGAATGTTCATTTTGTTGATATTGGCGGAATTATTGACCATCACTGTCTATGACCTTTCTTCACATAATGCCTCTTCTTTTATAAATAAAATCCACTAAATCTTTGTAAGAAAACTTTTTTTCTCTTGTAGAAAAGGATTAATAATGTTAGCATTCATGTCAGAAACAGACCATCGGAAAACATTGCAAGAACATTCAGTTGTACGAATTGCAATGAATCAACAGTATCAAATGTCTTCACATCTATTCAGGAAAATATGACCTTGGTGACCGCTTATTTTGCCCTTGGAATGTTAAGGAAAGGACGTGAATATAATAAAGAAGGGTATATGAACTGGGCAAGCGCATATAGATTTGTTACTAATCCATTGATTGTATATACCGATTCTGAAGATTTTTACAAATTTATGATGAAAGTGAGAACAAATTTTCAGAAAAAAACAAAAATATTTAAAATTGAAAGACAGTCTTTGTGGGCATTTCAATTAATTGATAAAATAAAAGCTGTATTTTCGCAACCTGGCTATCCGAAACATATCCCGAACACCATCATGCCAGCATATTCCGCTACACAACATGCTAAATATGCTTTAGTTTCAAATGCTATTCGAGATAAACATTTTGAAAACGATTTTTATGCATGGATTGACATTGGATATTTTCGGAATAGTGTAAAATATAAAAATTTTTTTCAGCTTTTGGCCCCACCTGACATTGACAAAAATAAAATCGCTTTCAATCAAGTTTTGCATTATACAAAAGGGTTATCTCCCTCTACCATATTTAGACAAAACAAAGTATGGGTGGCAGGAGGAATGTTTATTGGAACAGCCAACCTCATGTTGCAATTTGAACAATTATACAAGCGTGCAATAAATTACTTTTTAGACAAAAAAATAATGAATACTGATCAACAAGTTTTATATTCGCTATATAGTCAAGAAGGGAGGCAAGCTTTGAAACCAGAGATTGAGCTTCAACTTTATTCACCTGGCAAATATTCTAGTGATGCGTGGTTTTATCTAGGCTATCATTGTCGTAATACATTACCCAAAGATTTGTGCCCACCCAGTGCAAGTAATTGTCTACATAGAACTACAACAACGGCCACGATGCCTAAATACAAATAAGAAATTCAGAAATACTTAAAAACCAACACTAATTGTCTGTATGTCATTTAATGGAATTTGCAAGTAAACGCTATTTTTGTTGTTCATTGTTATTTTGACCTTTAACCCGGATGACCTTAGATATTCACAAGATGTCAGCCTCGTGCATAACAGATGAGTAATTGCTAGACAAGTAAATACAGATTACCATGGACTTCCAAAGAAATATTAAATCCATATGAAGCATTTATAAACCATCAAAAACCTTAGAGGTGTCCATTGTGCAAAACACAAAAGTAAATATGGATAATGAAAGGTTCAACATGACAAAGAAGAATACGCTTGTTTCGAATCATATCAATTCCGATCATGTTCCGTCTTTATCTTGTCTTGACGTTTGAAATGTGAGGCAGACTACTTCCGGTGTTTACGCTATTATTGTGACAACGTCAACATAACATACTAGTAGTAAATGCGGTAGATTATAAGTAATTGCAATATGGAGACGCCAAGAAAACGAATGTGTAAATGCTTGAGTTCGGTATCCCATTGTCTGTCTGATGACAACAATTTATCGGGTCGGGTCGTTTTCCTTTGATGATGCTGACAGCAGTAAATTCAAAAATAAAACAAATTTAATTTTAAAGAAGTAATTGTCTGTGCATTGCAGTAGTTGATGCAAATAGAATCAAGTAATTGATATCTGTCTTTAGCAGAGCATGTAAACATTTTGTTTAAGTTGAGTAACGTTAAGACGCCAATTATCGATTGGAGTTTTCGTTTTGTGCATTGACACCGGCAGTTCAGTGCCTATGATTCCATCAAAATCACGTGGTTTGGCAGAAGAATATAAAACGTTTTTGACGGAATGGAAATGATTCGAAACAAGGGTATTCTACATGTATGTATAAAGTGTTGCAGTAATTATATGGAGTGTAAGTACTCCATATAAGGGGTCATCTTTGTCAAGATACTATGGTAGTTGGATTTACAACTAACCATGCAATCAGTGCATATCACCATTAACGTTGTGAGCTCGAATTCCACTCAGACCAGGTGTACTGGATTCACTATTACGTGACTACAGCTTGCCAGTGACTTTTGGCAGGTCGATGGTTTCAGCTAAGGCTGGAAAAGGAAATTGACCTTTCGCAAACTTAATCAAGTATTTAAAAGGGCGCCCTGTTGACAATGGTCCACTATTTTGCCATTTTGATTCTAGACCGCTTACTCCTACCAGTTTTCGTCTGTCTTAAAGCACAGCTTGGAAGTGTTGGGCATAAGCGGTGTACAGTTCACTTCCCATTCAATTAGGATTGGCATGGCTACAACTTGTGCAATGGAAATGGATCCTGATGACCAGACCAACACGTTAGGACGTTGGAAATCTGTGGCATATGTGAGATGCATTAGATTCCCAATTAAAGTTTTGGTTAGCTTATGATGTAGTTCATTTTAATTATGGAACAATTTTGTGGCATGCACACAAATTAGCAAGATTTTAATTGCTATCTAAGTATTGCAGGTTAACAAGTTTGAGTGTGAATAATTTGTTCCTTCATAATTAGAAATGCCCTTTTGGGATCAAGACAGAATCCAGTAGGTGGCATTAATTAATCTTTGAAGGAACGATTGGGGGTTGATATCTTTGGCAAGGTCGTGGTGGCCTGAAATTGGATAAAATGAAGCGACATATGACATTTTCAAATGTTCTTTCATACACATTGGTGGTTATCGTGTGCTTAAATTGAGAAAGTGTATTGTCTTGGCTAAGCGAACATATGCCTCATACAAAAAAACATGGTCACAAGAATTGCCAAGGATTGCATGCCCGTTTTCCACTGACATTAATGTTATGGAAATAACCCATAGGAGGCTGAATAACACAATGGGTTCATACTTGCTTACAAACAGGTGTGGTTGTATACGTTACCCACATATCATAAAGTCTGAGCAATTATTGGTCAGTGATGGTGTTCATTTAACAGATTTGAGCAATGAAGTGGTTTTGAATACACTTCAAGGTGCATTAGTGAATCTGGAGGAATGTCTTATCTTCAAAGATATGTCAATACCCTCTTTCAAATCTTGTTGTATACAATTTCAGTGTAATGATAATATAAGTCATATGCATTTGTTGTATTTATTGTCTTTGATGTAGGTCAGAACTATGTTTTTCTATGAGCAAAGCAGGCATATTAGCCACAGTGCAGCGCAGCTTCCCCCAATATATTGTCGGCTGACAGACATGTCCTGTTTAACAAAAGTCATAACGGTCAAATTGGTAACTTCAGCTGCGCTTAAATCACATTTTCATTTACCACATTATGATAGCATTAGCATTTGATTTTCAAGGATTAATTGTTTTCCGTCATTTTCAACATATTTAAATTAAAATCATTCATGCGGCTAGCATTAGCTCTCTGATCTCCAGGGCGGGCTAATTCCTTTTCAACAACTTTCATATTTCATTTCTGGTTTGCCATTTACTACATATTCGGCGATCAACGTTATTTTAATATTGGACAGTTCAAGTCAATTTACAACATCTGTCATTTACATCATCTGTCATTTGCACACGTGTAATACATTTGTTAATAAATTGCTCTGGCCATTTGTTGCCAAATTTTGAATATTTTTGTTTTGTTAATGTGAATCTTGGATAACAGATAATTATGTGTATATATATTATCTGGTCAAGACCATTGGAAGTGGCGTTAAACACCATCAGCATAAAATTACCTACTCCATACCAAAGCAGTGTTGAACACATGACATGGAATATCTTAGCTTGTTACCATACTGCAACACAGTGAAAAGCTAATCATCCCATTCAAGATACCAAAGGGGTAATCTGAATCCGTAAATCGAACAAGCACATACAACATAATGGCCAAAATAAAATTGCCTCTCCTCTCAACCGTATTTTTCGCAGATAACCCTTACTAATAGGATATATTGGTATACTAATCTACATAAAAACAATTGAAAACATCCACTGCTTACCATTTTTTTTGAATTTTGGGTTTTCAACGCCATTAAATGTCGTATTAGATTTTACTTTCAAGCTTGCTTAAATAAGAGGGTGGCTGACCATTTTTCTGCAGACGAAACGCGGTTCAGGTGTACTGAATTTGTGCCTATTAGTTTGAATTGTTGATATAATATGCAACTTATATGATGTACACACTTTAAAAATAAAATAACGGCGTACTCAAGAAAATATTTGGTACATTCGCAAAATTATAAACAGCAAAATGGGATGAATACATACCCAATATATTATTTGCATATAGAGAGGTACCAAGCGAGAGTACTGGAATTTCGGCGTTCGAATTGTAATATGGCAGACATATACGAGGTCATATTGCTGTGTTGAAAGAGGAATGGGAAGAGTCTAGTACCTGTCAGAATTCAGTGCTGAGTTACTTAGTAGAGACAAGAGAAAACATGAGGTATATGTCTGACTTGGCACAAGTGAACGAGACAAAGGTTAAACAGAAGTAGAAAGCAGATTACGATAAGAAAGCTAGAAACAGAGAGTTCGAAATAGATCAGAAAGTATTAGTCTTGCTGCCGACACAAACATCCAAGTTACTTGCAAGTTGGAAAGAACGGTATACAATAACTGACAAATTCAGTCCAGTGGAATACAGCATTATGGTTCGAGGATGAAAACAGAAGGTGTATCATATTAACATGCTTATATTATGGCATGCAAGGTAGATAATGATAATGATAGTTATATGAAAACATATATTGCTGCGTACTTAAGAGTAATTTCAGGTCTCAATATAGAAGAAGAGGGAGTCCAGGATGATGAGATGAATCCAGCCATCACCCCATCACTAGAAAGGAGAGAAACCATTTATGACGTCCACATTCCAGATGATCTGTTTGAAGAAGAGAAGAAACAGCTAAATAATTGCTAAGGCAGTATCAAGATATTTTCAACGATATACCTCAGGTAACAAATATCATAGAACATAGCATTGTTACAAAAACCGAAGAACCGATATACAAACGACCTTATCCTATACCTTATGCATTGAGAGATAAAGCTTAGACATGCATTGATAATATGAAAAAAAGTTGGCATTGTAGAACCATCTGATAGTCTATACGCGGCTCGGGTTATCATTGTTCAATATATTTCAAATGTTCAACCGACACGGGAGAGTGCATCTGCAATCACATTATCCTTACCTCTAATATGTCGAATATCAAGATTATACTTCTGTAAAAAAGAGACTCAACCGCAAAAGTCTCTGGTTTTAGTTTTTCATCTTTTTGATGAATGTAAGTGGATTATGATCCGTGTAAATTATAACATCAGAAGAACAGGCAGACAGATAGACCTCAAAGTGTTGTAAAGACAGAATAAGAGCTAGGCACTCTTTCTCAATAGTAGAGTATTCCTTCTGGTGTTTATTTAACCTTCTTGAAAAATAACAAACTGGGTGGTCTATCCCATCAGTAACCTCTTGCAGAAGCATTCCCCCTACACCAATATCACTAGAATCTACAGCAAGTTTAAATGATTCATTAAAATCTGGTGCAGAAAGCAATGGTACAGTCTGGAATATGGCTTTAATTTAGCAAAATGCCCTATCACAGTTTTCATCCCAGATAAATTTTACTTTCTTGCAAAGACGATTTGTCAAAGGACCAGAAATGTCCGAAAAAAATGAAAACAATTTCCGGTAGTAACCCGCCATACCTAGAAATCGCATAAGCTGCTTTCTACACGCTGGTGCAGGAACTTTCAGAGATAGCTTGAATTCTAGCTAAAACAGGTTTATCTTGATCCTGTTCCACTACGTGTCCTAAAAATGTAACAGTTCCGTGACATAATTCACTTTTGTCGAGATTCATCGTTAAATTGGCTTCCGTCAGACGTTCATAGAATTTGCGGATTGTCATTACATGTTGTTCCCATGAATCAGTGTAAATGATGACATCATCAATATAGGCATAGATTCCATCAATATTACTGATTAACAAGTCCATGAAGCTTTGGAAGGTTGCCGGCGAGTTTTTTTTTCATTCCAAACGGAGTCACTTTATATTGATAAAGTCCGTCTGCAGTAACAAACGCAGAAATTTCCTTTTCTCGATCAGTAGGTGGTACTTGATAACATCCTTTGAGCACATATTCTAAAGGTAGTATCCGGTTTTGGCACTAATATGCACGGAGAGCTCCAATTACTTTGACTTTTCTCTATGAAGTCATTGTCCAATAACTATTTAATCTCTTTTCGTAAGCATACATGTTTCACCGGATGTGTACGATACGAGTGTTGATTTATTGGCGTAGCGTGGCCTACATCAACATCGTGATAGATTTTGTGTATTTGCGTGGGAATATTTGGGAACAAATGTTTATATTCATCAATTAACTGCTTCAATTGTTCACGTTCTAAACTATCTAAATGTTGCAATTTCGAATCCAAATCTTCAAGAATCTCGGAATTTCTAAGACGTGTAGATACCGATTCACTGCTTTCACTGTTTTTTTGTGTCACGCTCTATTCCATCATCTGAATGTATATCAAGTGGGAGAGGTGTCACTAAACTAACAACATGAGTACAGGTACACATGACATCCCATCCTCAGATAGAGCTTTAGAAATTTGAACTGCAAGTTCAGAATCTTTATTCTGTTCAATAATAAGTTGTTCAGTAGATAGCACTGGAAAACCTTCAGTAGGTCTATAAACAAAACTAACCTTTTGGCCAGACATATCCTCATTGGGAACATATAGAAATGAACTATCAGAAAGATCTTTAGCAGTTACTTGTGAATCATGACTCTCATAAAACTTTGCATCAGCTTCACATGAAGGTTTTGGAAGAGAGTTACCAATCTGGTCATCAGACTGACCAACAAATGTATCATAAGCCATAGCTCGAGTGACAGCACATGCTGGGTACAAATCCAAAGCATCGTCAATAATTGGGTCATAGACCTCCTCCAACACTGATTTGTCAGTCATACTGGGGGTGACCATCACTTATCACAAGCCAAGTCATTCCCCAATAACAAATGAACACCATTCAAATGCAAAACAGACCTAACACCAACTGTCACAGGACCCGAAACTAAGTTTGAAGTAAGATTGACATGATGGAGGGGGATCTTAGCTAATCCACATTCTACACCTTGAAATAAGACACTCTCATCAGAGGAAGATTCCTCAGAAAAAGACATGGTATCTGCCAATACAAGATATTGAGAAGCTCCTGCGTTTCGTAATATTTTAATAGGGTTCGAATGGACATTTTGACCTAAGAGTGAAATGTAACCATCAGAAAGAAAAGTTTCATATCCCTCCAAAACAGTATCTGACTGAGAACGTGTGTCAACATAAAAATCCCCAAATAACACTGAAGTATTTAATTGATGCTTCAATACTGTGAAAGCTGTGGCAATGTTGACGATGCGTTGCGTTCTTGTCTCTGTTTAAGTATATAACAATCAGATAGAATGTGGCCTTTTTTCTTACAATAACCACAAGTAGGAACAGAAATCGACCTTGCAGGTTCTGGTTTCTCAGTTTTAAGAGGACTACCTGCAGTAGAAAGTGATTTTTTATTGGTCGCAATGTTCAAAGGTTTATTTGAAGTAGTGGAATACAAGGGTGTATTATAAGAAGTGTGTTGGGAACTTTTGTTGAAAGAAAACTTGTGCAAACGGGTATAATCATCTGCCATTCGTGCAGCTTTGTCTAAAGTGTCGGCTTTTTGTTCGCTTATGAATGTCTTGACTTCTGGATAAACAGAGTTTTTAAATTCTTCAAGAATAATTATCTGTCGTAAGCTATCATAACTGTTGGCCACTTTTTCAGAAGTACACCATCTTTCAAGCAATCTTTCTTTCTCTCTGGCAAATTCGACAAATGTTTTGTCACTTTCCTTTTTTTATAATCCTTGAATTGTTGGCGATAGGCTTCAGGGACCAACTGATAACCTTTTAATACGGTAGCTTTTACAACCTGGTAATCTGAGATTTGCTCAGCAGACAGAGAAAAATATATACCACATGCTTTGCCTTTCAGAACACATTGTAGGAGAATAGTATATTTATCAAGAGCCCAGTTTAAATCTGTTGCTACTTTTTCAAACAGAAGAAAATATTTATCTATTTCTTTATCTTGAAAAGGTGGGACAAAGCGAATATGTTTTGAAATATCAAACCTATCATTCCTTGCCATTTCTATTTCTTTCAGTGTCAATTGCAACTCTCTATCATGCTCCATTTTCTCTCTTTCCATCTGTATTTTCATCCCTTCAATCTCTCTATCTCTTTCCATGTTCTCTCTTTCTAATTTCATTTGCATGTCCAATTCTTTCTCTGTGGCTAACATTTCTAACTCTTTCAACCTAATAGCATCAGACTTATCCTCCACTACAAGCTCCTAAGCTTGCTCATCTAAATGTGCATTCTCAATTAAATATCTTGCAACAATATTTGTAATTTCCTGCTTAGTCTGATAATGGCGCATGGGCAGTTCTAAATGTTTAGCAAGCAGTAAGAGATCATCCTTTTTCCAAATTCTTAAAAATTCTTGGGATGGGTCTTTCATCAACTCTTCCGCTTCAAAAACGATATTGACAAATATCTCAACAATCAAACTTTACTAAAATAAAAGTACCCCTTTTTATTCAAATAAGTAGGTAGTGTACAACAGTCGGAGAGCAGACTCGATAATGGCGTCGTTTCAATTAATTTGTCACGTACATTTTTTACCGGAATCGGACACGTTTTAGAATACATCGACCAAGTGTTGAAAATTCACTCATTTTAATCGTTGCGAGCGTCCAATATAACCGAAGAAGCGAGAAAAACATAGAAAATTGTTTCTTTCATATAAAACTTCTTGTAACAAAGGAGTAATGCAGAAATTAAAGCGACACGGAAATGGCGGAAGTTGTTTAAAAAAACACGAAAAATTTAAAATTAAAACATTTGCCGAAAGGGTGATGGAAAATCATATATATAGTTCCATAGATTTCTAAATTAGTATTTCAAAGAAACATTTTCTGTAATTAAACATACAATAGAACTTTTTTCTGTCAGATGGATCGTGTCACATTTTGGTTGGATTCAAGGGAGGTAGCTAGAATCATCACATACTCCGTAATTTTTAACGTTCTATTTATAGAACGAGTGTAAGTAAATGCATGTTTTCTCAATAAAACAAATATTATTTTGTATTAAAAATGTTGAAATTAGTCAGAATAATTGTTTATTATATCTACAGCTATTAAATTGATCAAATATAATTTAACAGATGAGTCCAAATTTGAGATTTTATGGAACCACAACAGTATTAAGTAAGGAGCAATTATATTACTGTAAAAGTAATCCTGTTAAGCTGACTTTTCGGTCGAAATACATGTAAAGTTGTTCCATGAAGGTATAACAAAACAACAATCAAATGTAATGATCTACTAAATTTATCGATTGAACTTGAGAAAAAAAAAGTCATATTTTCATATGCAATGGTAAATCATGGAATATTAAAAATTACTTTCAACTGTTTTTTAACATATAAGGCTATTCAAACACGTCCACCGGTTTTATTGGTGGATTCACCA
Organism: Bathymodiolus septemdierum; assembly: GCA_963383655.1. Classification (NCBI taxonomy): domain Eukaryota; kingdom Metazoa; phylum Mollusca; class Bivalvia; order Mytilida; family Modiolidae; genus Bathymodiolus; species Bathymodiolus septemdierum. The sequence goes on along the minus strand of OY726527.1, from coordinate 70,108,745 downwards.
TACAAATCATGTATAGCACCCCCTAGCGACCCACCACGAGCATGTTCATGTCAATGTACTTGATACAAGTGATACTTTTTTCAATGTAAATGACCTTAAAAAAAACAAATGAAAGAAAATGATGATAATGAAAAAAATATAAAATTTTATCACATGCATAGTACATCCTCGTAATGACTCTTGAGCAGAACTCGTGTTAGCCAACATTTACTATTTTATAGATGTTTCTTTAAAAAAAAGGGGCGAGGAGTGTAATGTTTTTAACCTTCTTTTTTTTAAACAAAAGCAGATCATACTGTACTAAGATCCATTATTTAATAACTTTTTACAAATTAAAATGCACAAAAACTATAAAAAATAATAAAACGTTTGAATAATAGGAGAAAACCGGATGGGGCTCTAATTTAAAATTCTAATTGAATATGCTGATGCCATTACCATAGAAAATTTGCATACACAAATGTATCAGAATTTAAAATTAACTTTATTCTTTCTAGAAGATCCTTTCCCTTAATTTAAATGGTCTTTCTTTGACTGTATATACTGTTGTCACAAAAGCAACATTCTAGTTGGGGTTTGAAATTTCTATATTCTTGTAGTGATCAATACACTAACAGAGAAAAAAATGATTAGATGTACATGCTTTGTTGTTATTCTGATCTAGCTAAATCTGAAAGCACGAATGGAATAAGTCAACATTAACTGATGTCGAATTGTCACCATTTTTTTCACACATGTTCATGTGTTGCAAAAAGCATACAAGTTTGCTACTACAGTCATTATTTTCTGCATTAGCCGCAGTATGGAGTGTAAATTCACATGGGTCAAATGACACATTACCATAGCTGTCAAAGTTTGCTGTTGTTAAATTTAAATCATGTTTCAAATGCACAGCTTGTATCTATGGCTGAACCATATTTTCTCAATTTTCTTTTGCTTGATGTTGCTTCTGTATCGTGGGACATTTTTAGTGATTTTCTAAATCAAGCCCCACACATTCTACAAATACAGTCATCATCTTTGAATGCATATGCATTTTTGACAAAAGTATAAAACAGTGGTTGATTTCGCCCCTGTGAGAGATGCCAGTAGCGCTTAGTCACATACTCTCGTTTACAGTTTATGCAAGGGCTTGGTGGTCTGACTTCATGCATCCCGCAGGGCTTTCAAAATTTTCAAATGTACCAGTACTTCACTATTTACAGGCAGTACTTTTTCTTAAAAAATTAACATTTTTCATGAATATCTTGTACAGTATGTGGCCAAAAGTGTTGCCACATGTAAAAAAAATCCCTATATAATCAACCAAAACCATATTTTTTCAAAAATTTATTGTGAAGTCATTTCTGGATAGATTTTAACAAATTTTACACCAAAACATTCAGAATTGTCTATATTTTGACTGTTTATTTGCTCATTATGTTAATATGAGTGTTTTTTATTTGTACATAATTTAAATATAACAAATAAAAATTGACTGATTTTCCTATATATTTCAACTAAAAATAAATCCTAAAAATTAACAATCCTGTTTAAATTATCTACAAATAAAAACCACTCAGTCATATAAACACAATGAACAAATAAACATGCTGTACAACATTCTTTGAAATTAGGAGGTACCAATTACTATTTTAAGTGGGTACCTGGTACCGTCCCTTACTAAAACTAAAAGGCCTGCACCCATTGACAGTTTGACTTTGGTGGCATATTTCAGAAAAGGGGGGTGCATATAACCAAGTTCGGGTTGTAGTTGTGAACCCACGCGATTGACAGAATAGGATAAATGCTTCGAATTTCTAGACAATTTGCATTGTACATCAAAACAGTGTGTTTTACCTCACATGCCTACCGTTATTCCATTGTTTACATGTGTAAATATTGATTGTACGAGCAAAATGGGAGGAGCAAATTGTTCAACCTTGACTCGGTTTGGGTGACGTTGGAATATGGACTATTTTTCTTAAATTGTTACGAGTGATGTAAATTTCCTTTTACCCAATGAAGTGTAGGTATTATTCTGTAAAGGGGAACCAGTTATTTATTTTTTTCATACACGGGAACTTTATTCTGTCAGATGCAAAAAGTGTAAACATACGCGACAAAACAAAATTACGATTTTCCGAGGTAAAGAAAAAAACGTTATTTTTACATTCATCGCAGACCGATTTTATACCAGACTGAAAATCATGACCATTAATAAATATAAATGTGATTTTTAATCATATTTCAATCATTTTCATTGGTTTAATAGAAGAAAAACGTAGTTTTCCAAGTACATATAATTGTTTGGGTTTGTGAAGCGCCATCTAGCGGAAAATATTTACGATTATCTCCCTTGGATTTTTAAATATTCCACGGTCCGGAAAATTAGAATTTTTGCGAGTCTGCTCTTCAACTGCAACACTAAGTAATTTTTAACATACAGACAATGTATAAATTTTGGCTAAGATATGATCATATTCCAGACGAGCCCCCACGTGTCCTGTTATGGATTGGACAGGAAAATAGCCAAGAGATTTGTCAATTACTCACAATAATTGTTATTATATACAAATTATTATATTTGATTTCTACAAATAAGTATTTTACACAAATAATATTGTAATGCATACAAAGTAGTAAAACCTGGCATTCAATATCATTGTCAATGTTTCCAAATACTAAATTGTTCATGTGAAAGCAGTTAAAGTGTTATTAATATAATATAATTACTAGAATTCAGCAGTTCGCAAACTCCATCACAATAATTCCAAGTAATGATAAATTCTCTAAAATGTTTATTCCAACACACATTCCAAATATAAACCAATACATATATGTAACAATGATTAAGGAAGTACATATATACGTCAAGAATTGTTTTCTTTCGACACACATTTTATTGAAATCACCAGTGTTTGCAGTAATATAAGAGGTAAGGGTAGCTTAACTTAGAGGCCGCAGCTAGCTGCAAAGCTTATTTGTCCGAGGGGAGCAAATAAGGCACAACATACTTAATTTGTACAAGTAAAGAAGATCATACATATGTAAGAGGAGAAATATATCAAAGGGTAATTGCAATCCGTAAATCGAAGAAGGACATATTCACAAGTAAAGAATATTATGCATATGTAAGATGAGAAATATATCAAAGGGTAATTGCAATCCGTAAATCGAAGAAGGAGAGATAATACAATGGCCCGAAGAAGGACAGTAATGGGGCAAAAGGACAAACAACGATCCTCAAGGATATATAAGGATAAATATCCCCCTTCTCCATTGAAATTAGTAGTCACTGTGTTGAAATGAAATAATATCAGGCTGGTATGTCAAACAACACTGGCTAGATTGTTTTGTTTGGCTGAACATGTGGGGGTCCAAATACGATTTGGGAAAAAAGTCAGTCTTATAAACGTTAGAGAATACCAAAGGGCAACCCAAAAATGACAATCTAGAGAAACTGACAACAAGACGAAATAGAACAAAGCAAAATAACAACACAATGTATGTTGGACAATGCTATGCATAAACAAGCAAACTTAATGTCAATAAGTTATGCGCCCTCCACCAAGCAACTGGTAAAACAGGAACCAAACATAGTATGTGTGAGATTGATGTAAACATTACAAATAGTATGATTTTCTTTACAAATCACGAACAATATTACATCGACATACATGTGCAAATCTAATCTTTGCAGTATTCATGGTTTACACAATATCAATGCTCATTATAACAACATAAGCTTTGTGAATTTCAAATGTGTCTTTGCTTAAATTTCGTCCTTATTGAAGACTATGCCTATGTTAACATGTATTTAATGATCCAGAACGGTTATGCATACATATTTTGTGATAAATCAATTTGCCAGGAATATCATACGAGTTTGCTTTGTAATATAACATTAAATGCAGAACAGAATACAAAACAAACATTGATTTATTTTATTCTCCAATTTTTTATAAAAAGCGTGTAATGTACCATTTTGTTAACATCATTAAGACATTAACATCAAGATCGGGATAAATAACATCAATTTAACTATTGAATTGCATGACCTTAATCCACAGTTGTGATATACTACAAACAAGATTACATATACTTAACATTGAATGTGCTGGCAATCCAGAGAAACTGGTAACGCAGGTCACACAAGAAAAAAAAATGAGCAACACGGATCTTAATGACCGGTAAATATTTTGTTAAAGCACTTCACCTATGGGTTCAACGCATATTTATTAATATTGATAATAATTTAACTGCTTTATGCAATCAAATTAAGACCAACACGAATAAATGTTAGAGAATATCAAAAAGCCAAAAAAAGGTTCCAAATTTATTTCGTAAAAAACCCTTTTTATATTAGTCAAATAAAAACTGGATATAAGCAAACAGATGAGGGTGGGGTCAACACGCAATACACACGCAATACAAAACAAAAGATGGGAACTTACACGGTTAATATTTTTGGATGGCTAATTTGTAAGCTTACTGTACCGCAACGAACAATAGAAATTAAGACGAACATGCAATACATATTCAGGATCATTGGCATATTGCATAGTCTATATACAGGTAGGGAAATTTTGAAGGGGTAACCAAATAATGATATATCGATTTTCCATATCTAAATGAATGCTCTAAGACGATGGTTGTATCGTGGTACATTGTCGTGTGCGATGTTTTTCCCAATAGCCTTGACGCTGTATAATAGGACAAAGCAGGTCAATGTTAAATATCATAAACCTCCAGTGTGGAATAGTCACAGTGAAGATAAACAAAATATTAGTATTGGTATACTAATTCCTTCTTCCACTAAATACACAAATATGTGTTCAATTTTATTTATTGTTCCGTTTTATCTTATCATTTAATATTTCAGTATTTATCAATTGAGCTTGGTACATAAATATTGTAACTGTAAATGAAAGAAAATATATAATGGTAGTTTTGCAGTTGTCACTTTCTATTGATTGTCCATTCTTGATAGCCACTTTCTCTAGCGTTTATATAAAGCTATTACACGATAAAAGATGTGGTATCTCGCGGGTTCTAGCCGCGGTCGGGCCAAACCAAAGTCTATAAAACTCACATTGGTTACTCTGAGCGAAGCACACCACAATAAGGGGTAAGAACAAAGACTAGTTTGCTCTGAATCAGGATAATGTGTGCAATTGAAGCAACATGTCGACTCCCGACTATTTTTTTCAGTGAGAAGAGATTGAAGATAGCAAAAGCCACATTAAAAATCTGAATAAGCGTGTTGATCTAGTGCAAATTCAGCTTGCTGTCGCCGTGATTTAGTTTAAAAAATGCCCATTTAGCGCTAATATCAACAAGCTTTCACTTATTCTATATTGAACAAATGATTAGCATGAGTGAAATATTATATAAATAGATATGTAATCGACAGAAGAATAAAGTTGGTATTTTAATTCACCTCTGCTCATTATTTGTTCGAATCCGGCTTATGTCGAGATGTACTCGATATAACAGTATGTGATAAAGCTTGTCAGTGACTTGCAGCAGATCGATGTTTTTTTTTTCGGGTACTCCGGTTTCCTCCACCAATAAAACTGACTGCCACGATATAACCGAAATTGTATTGAAACTGATGTCAAACACCATAAACCTAAACCTTCAATACGCTGATTTATATCTCTATTTTGATTTTCTTTAAATTATATACGGCAGGTTAAATTATTAAAAAAAACATCTTCATTGCAATAGAGGTAAAATCCCGAGGATGCCTGCTGTTTTCTTCTACTTTAGTTTTCAAATGTCAGAATGTCCGGGCTAAATTTGTGAACACCTGCGGTTTTCATCTCCTTAAGTTATGAAATACCAGTGTATTCGGACAAGATAAATTTATTCATCCTTAAATGTTTTTAATCACTAACAAAAACAATTAAATAGAGGCCTCGTGTCAATGGTCGTATTGTAGTTAGATTTACATATACCTATGTATTTTGTTCTTCAATAATATTTAAATCACAGTCACTTGAAATCTTTTAAGAGCTGTTTCAATTGTTTTCCAATCCCATGTTTGTATTTGTTTGTAATAGATCATAAATTATAGATTTATTGAACACAATGGTGTTTCCACTAACAAGAATCAACCCAATGGTTGATAAAATAAACGTTCACAAAATGATATCAAATGTAGTACGCACGACGCGTTAATGGAATAACCTTCATCAGGGTCACTCAAAGTCAAACAATGCTTGGAAGCAAGACAACCAAATTGTCTAAGCAGAATAGCAAAATCGGGGAAGGTCACATATACCTTAGGGAGGAGTACTTTAGTTTTAATAATAATTTCAAGATTTATGAACTGTATATTTCAGTAAAAAATATGTACAAGATAGTGATAAGGAGGAAAATGTCTAAGCGAACTTTTCGACTGTTCGTGATGTATAGTGCATTTTCGAATTACACATGAATTATAAAACGATGCTAATTCCATTATTTTATTAGATTTAATTGCTGTTATTATGAATGTACACAACATAGCACAACTGACGATTTGAGACATGCAGTGATTTTTCAGAACAAGATAATTTTAATATATACTCAGCGCATGCATGCAATCGTGAAAAAATTGATGGTAAATATTGTAAATTAAATCAAATATAATTTCGTGTAAAATGGTGAATATATTATTCATTGAAATCAAATATCAGAGTTCATGTTTGTTTCCATTTTTTGTGTGATAATGCTTAGTAGTTGAAAGCAGTCATTAATTATTCGGATTTCATTGTTATATTATTTTGAACTTTATAAACTAAATTAAAGTGTGACCTCCATTGCTGTGATCACGTGGTAATTGATGTGTTGCCTACCTGTGCAATCAGTGTTTATTTGCATGGTTTGCGTGTACCACGTAATAGCATAAAACATAGATATCTAATATAGAGCACATGCTATGCTTCTCGACTATCCTTTATCAGGTACATAATAGATTGGTAATCCAAGTAATGTGAAAGTCTTTGCCATCAAGCAAGCCAAAAGATAGCGAAAAATCGGCTAAGTTCACCTATGAAGAACATAGTTTTAGAAACTATTAACTTCAATAATGCATGCATATTGTTCAGTTGTACATTTTTGTATATATTTAGCCATTACAGTGGCGAAGCCCTGACTACTGGGCAAATGATACCCTCTGAGACAAATAGTTCACCAACATAAATAAGCTTGTCCGTAGCTTTGGCTGGCTCCTATTTTCTGGGTTTTCCGATTTCTTCAGCCAATAAAATACACTGCAACCATATTAGTCAAAGTGGTGTTAAACAAGAAAACACCGAGCCAATCCTTTAAGAAAATCATTAAAGAGAGAACAAGACCAAATACATTGCGCATAGACACATGGAACTATACATCTATTTTATTGTGCCATTTTGATATCGTTTACCAGAAGACTAAACATCTTATATGTTGTTCATTGTGACGCTTGGGACTATATAATATATACATCTACTGATCTAAATAATGTTGCAATTGAACCACATCTGTGGGATAATTATTGGCGCGTTCAACTAGACTGCGGTGGATCGTGGGTTAAAGCCATGGTCGGGTCAACGTAAATACTATGAAAATAGTGTTTGTTGTTTCTCCATTAATCACACAGGATGAAGGAGTAAGAACAAAGTCTATTTGGATCAGAATCGGGATATTTGTCTGAATTGAGGGCCATGTCTAACCGTGCAGTGTTGATCAGTAAGCTAGCACTATAAAAATCCAACTAAGAATTCAAATTATCTTTTCCAATAATAAAAAATATGTAAAAAGTCCCCATTTGACAATACGATATTTACATAGATTCACCAAGAGTGGAGGGTTGAGGTCCCAGTTACCGGTTAATCTCCCGTCACACGTTTTTGCGTGTGTTCAGTGAATTAAGATGAGATGTGAATGTTCATATTGTTGATATTGCTGGAATTATTGACCATCACTGTCTATGAACTTTCTTCTAATAAATGAAATCCACTAAATCATTGTAAGAACACTGTTTTTCTCTCGCAGAAAATGATTAACAATGTTAGCATTCATGTCAGAAACAGACCATCGGAAAACATTGCAAGAACATTCAGTTGTACGAATTGCAATGAATCAACAGTATCAAATGTTTTCACATCTATTCAAGAAAATATGACCTTGGTGACCACTTATTTTGCCCTTGGAATGTTAAGGAAAGGACGTGAACATAATAATGAAGGGTATATGAACTGGGCAAGCGCATATAGATTTGTTGCTAATCCATTGATTGTATTTACCGATTTTGAAGATTTCTACAAATTTATGATGAAAGTGAGAACATATTTCCAGGAAAAAACACAAATATTTGAAATTGAAAGACAGTCTGTGTGGGCATTTCAATTAATTGATAAAATAATAGCTGTATTTTCGCTGGCTATCCAAAACATATCCCGAACACCATCATGCCAGCATATTCCGCTACACAACATGCTAAATATGCTTTAATCTCAAATGCTATTCGAGATAAACATTTTGAAAACGATTGTTATGCATGGATTGACATTGGATATTTTCGGAATAGTGCAAAATATAAAAAAAATTTCCAGCTTTTGGCCCCACCTGACATTGACAAACATAAAAATAAAATCGCTGTCAATCAAGTTTTGAATTATACAAGCGTGCAAAGAATTACTTTTAGACAAATAAATAATGACTACTGATCAACAAGCTTTATAATCGGTATATAGTCAAGAAGGGAAGCAAGCTTTGAAACCAGAGATTGAGCTTCAATTTTATTCACCTGGCAAATATCCTGGTGATCCGTTGTTTTATCTAGACTATAATTGTCGTAATACATTAACCAAAGACTTGTGCCCACCCAATACAAGTAATTGTCGACATAGAACTACAACAACGGCCACGATGCCTAAATACAAATAAGAAACTTAGAAATACTAAAAAAAACAACACTAATTGTCTGTATGTCATTTATTGGAATTTGCAAGTAAACGCTATTTTTGTTGCTCATTGTTATTTTGACCTTTAACCTGGATGACCTTAGATATTCACAAGATGTCAGCCTCGTGCATATCAGATGAGTAATTGCTAGCCAAATAAATACAGATTACTATGGACTTCCAAGGAAATATTAAATCCATATGAAGCATTTATAAACCATCAAAAACCTTAGAGGTGTCCATTGTGCAAAACACAAAAGTAAATATGGATAATGAAAGGTTCAACATGACAAAGAAGAATACGCTTGTTTCGAATCATATCAATTCCGATCATGTTCCGTCTTTATCGTGCTTTGACGTTTGAAATGTTAGGCAGAATACTTCTGGTGTTTACTCTATTATTGTGACAACGTCAACATAGCATACTAGTAGTAAATGCGGTAAATTATTAGTAAGTGTAATATGGAGACGCCAAGGAAACGAACGTGTAAATACTGGAGTTCGGTACCCCATTGTCTGTCTGATGACAAAAATATATTGGGTCGGGTCGTTTTCCTTTGATGATGCTGACAGCAGTAAATAAAGAAATAAAACAAATGTAATTTTAAAGAAGTAATTGTCTGTGCATTGAAGTAGTTGATACAAATAGAATAAAGTAATTGATATCTGTCTTTAACAGAACTTATCAACATTTTGTTTAAGTTGAGTAACGTTAAAGCGTCAATTATCGATTGGAGTTTTGGTTTTGTACATTGACACCGGAAGTCCAGTGCCTATCATTGCATCAAAATCACGTGGTTTGGCAGAAGAATATGAAAAAATTTTGACGGAATGAAAATGATTCGAAACAAGAGTATTATACATGTATGTATAAAGTGTTGGAGTAATTATATGGTGTGTAAGTACTCCATATAAGGGGTCATCTTTGTCAACATAATATGGTAGCTGGATATGCAACTAACCATGCAATAAGTGCATATTACCATTAACGTTGTGAGTTCGAATTCCACTCAGACGAGGTGTACTGGATACAGTATGACGTGACTACAGCTTGCAAGTGACTTGTGGCAGGTCGATGGTTTCAGCTAAGGCTGAACAAGGAAATTGGCCTTTCGCAAACTTAATCAAGTATTTAAAAGGGTGCCCTGTTGACAATGGTCCACTATTTTGTCATTTCGATTCAAACCCACTTACTCACTACCAGTTTTCGTCTGTGTTAAAGCACAGCTACACAGTTTTGGGCATAAGCGGTGTACAGTTCACTTCCCATTCATTTATGATTGGTATGGCTACAATTTGTGCAATGGAAATGAATCCTGATGACCAGATCAAAACGTTAGGCCGTTGGAAATCTGTGGCATATGTGAGATAAATTAGTATCTCAATTTAAGTTTTGGTTAGCTTATGATGCAGTTCATTTTAATTATGGGACACTTTTGTGACATGTACACAAATTAGCAAGATTTTAATTCCTATCTAAGTATTGCAGGTTCACAAGTTGGAGTGTGAATAATGTGTTCCTTCAAAATTAGAAATGCCCTTTTGGGATCAAGACAGAGTTCAGCAGGTGGTATTAATTAATTTTTGAAGGAACGATTGGGGGTTGATATCATTTGGCAAGATCGTGGTGGCCTGAAATTGGATAAAATGAAGCGACATATTGAAGTTATTATGACACTTTCAAATGTTTTTTCATACATAGTGGTGGTAATGATACCCGACTTGGTTATCTTGTGTTTAAATTGAATAAGTGTATGTCTTGGTGAAGCGAACAGATGCCTCATACATAATTAACATGGTCACAAGTATTGCCAAGGATTGCATGCCCGTTTTCCACTGACATTAATGTTATGGAAAGAACCCATAGGAGGTTGAATAGTACAACGGGTTCATGCATGTTTACAGACGGGGGTGGTTGTATACGTTACTCACATATTATAAATTCTGAGCAATTGTTGGTCGGTGATGGTGTTCATTTAACAGATTTGAGCAATGAAGTGGTTTTGAATATACTTCAAGGTGCATTAGTCAATCTGGAGGAATGTCTTATCTTCAAAGATATGTCAATACCCTGTTTCAAATCTTGCTGTATACAATTTCAGTGTAATGATGATATAAGTCATATGCATTTGTTTTATTTATTGTCTTTAATGTAGGTGAGAACTATGTTGTTCTATGAGCAAAGCAGGCATATTAGCCACAGTGCAGCACAGCTTCCCCCAATATATTGTCGGCTGACAGACATGTCCTGTTTAACAAAAGTCAAATCGGTCTTTTCTGTCAAATTGGCAACTTCTGCTGCGCTTAAATCACATTTTTAGTTCCCACATTATGATAGCATTACACTAGGAAATAGAAAATGCAAATATCCCGGGTAAAATGCAAATATGCCCGGTAAAATGCAAATAATTAAAGATTACCAGTTATATTAGCGTTTATCAGTTAAATTAGCGAATTGTCTTGTTATATTTGCGTTTTACCTTTTAAATTTGCATTGTCGTGGCATTTTAGCGTTTTTCCTTTTATATTTGCGTTTTTCCTTTTAAATTTGCATTGTCGTGGGATTTTAGCGTTTTTCCTTTTAAATTTGCATTGTCGTGGGATTTTAGCGTTTTTCCTTTTATATGTGCGTTTTTCCTTTTAAATTTGCATTGTTGTGGGATTTTAGCGTTTTTCCTTTTATATTTGCGTTTTTCCTTTTAAATTTGCATTGTCGTGGGATTTTAGAGTTTTTCCTTTTAAATTTGCATTTTACCAGTTAAATCGCACGGTCATCTAAATCACCCGCTGAGTAGAGAGATTACGTAATACTGTAGTCGTCACTAGCTCATTGAATATGACGATCTATAGTATTATATCATCGTGTATCTATACGTATTTATTTATTAATATTATTTATGTCATACTAGTCTGGCCCTTAATAAATTTAGTGTATTCAATACACAATAATCCATCAATTGTTGCGTATTTGATTTTCATGTCGTATTTTAACTTAATGCGATGTTTATTAAGAAATGTGACTTTAAATGTATTAAAATATTAGCAAAGTGCACTCATATTTATTTCAATTTGATGTTGATTTAAATTGTTGTCCCTACAAGATATTTAGACAGTGACATGCCCAGAGGTCTTGTTCTCAGGTGTACCACCTGTTGTGTTTACTGCCCAAGTGTATATTGTATTGGATTAATAAAATTTTATGATTTCCTGTCAAAACCATAAACTCCCTGTTGAATGTGGCCGATGGCAAAACATAGAAAGAAACAGAAGAGTATGTGTATTATGTCAAAAATAGGAAATTGATGATGAATATCACTATAGTATGGAATGCCATTTTTTAAATATAAAAATAACACTATTAATAAAACAGAGGTGTATACAGAACCCGAATATAATAAAGTTAAAAAAATTAATAACTTACAAAAATAGCTTACAAATCTGTAAAGAGATACATAAAGGTGGGTGTGATGCAGGCTAGAATTGTTTCCTCTCGATATATTGCTATAAAAAGATATATGATATTCAATGTGCAACGTTACACGGCAGAAATAATTTCAGAAACAAAATTTTTTAGTTTTAAAAGTACCTCGGTTGTCAATTATATATTCATGTATATTTTTGTAAAAATTCTTTTGTATATCTTTATTTCTCAAACTGACAGAGAAGTTACAAAGAAATGAACTGATTAAACTATCAGTTTCAATATTTGTTATGCCTGTTAGAAATAGTGAATGGTCTTTGTTTTCCTATGAACAGGTTGTAATGATTGAATTGATGCACCGGAACAATATTTCTAGCCATATATACTGATTAAAATTATATAATTTAAAAAGTAACAAGAGAATAGATTAAATAAATTTATTTCAATTACATAAACAATACATCTCATGTCTTTTTTAATTTGATGTTATTTATCAAAATTAGACTAAGTTGATTATTTTGTATAATTAATCAAATTAATGTTCTTTGATCTTCATATAAATATGAATAACGTGCTCATGTTTTGCTATGCACTAACCTTGCTAATAATTTCAAATTAACTAATTAGTTGATTGTTAGGGAAGCAATTAGAATTTGAATGTTGTTTTTCATTCCCATATTAAAGAATTGTCTCATTATTTGATAATGTTACAAAACTAATGAGAAATGAAATAATATATTTTATGTAAGGGTAAAGTTGGTCATTTTTTTTTTTGGTTAAACAAATCCAATAGGAAAATAAACCATTAATTAAAATTTTAACAGAAATAATACACCTTAAAACAGTAAAATATGTATACATTAAGGAAAGAAAATAGATCATATATATATATTCTTACAATGGAAATGAAGTTCTATTTTTAAAAGTTAATTTTTATTAGAAAATTATTTCTTTCATAACTTGACTTTTTTTAATTATAAAAAATAGTGAAAAATCAAGTTTGGAGAGCATATTTCAGGTTTGCTTATATAGTAATAGTATTAATGTTTAATATAAATATTAATTATTATGTTTTCTTATTTGATGTGTGTTTATATTGGTTTAAGATTAATAATAAATATTCAGTATTATATTTTCATATTTCATGTGTCATTTTATAGTTTTAGAGTTTAATAATACATATTCATTAATTTGTTTTCGTATTTTATGTAAATCCATTTATGTAGAAAAAGCAAAAAAGAGAATCAAATTTACCTTTATTTACATGTGATTACCCTGATAATTCACCCTTAATGGGATCCCTTAATTCCTCTTAATTAGGAAGGACAGCATTCTTTGATATTATAAAATGTTGGCCTTGAGGGATACACGAAATCATACAATTTTATTACTTTCGTAATTCATTACTTACAGCTCACTCCAATACAATATACACTTTAGCAGTAAACACAACAGGTGGTACACCTGAGGAAAGGGCCTCTAGACATGTAACTCTTGTGAGGACAACTAATGTGTTCTCTCTGAATTATAGAAAATTCAATTGTTTTACACTATTTCAACACATATTTTAATACAAGGCCTATAAAACAGATGTTTACAGAAGTGAATTTCATTTTTGTAAACGTATATTCAGATGAATAATTTCTTAGCTCCGAGCTTTGCTTTCAGATGCATACAAATCGATGTTTAACACTGTATTAGCGATTATTTAAAAAAAATATCCATATACATATTTGTTTTTATCGAAAACAAGCCCCTAATAAATTACAGAGTTATCGAAGCGAATCATGATTAAGTTGGATATAATGTCGCACAATAGGCTACCCGATTTGTAAGGCTTGAAGTAATTTACCATATAACAATATGTTCGTAATGATGAACGGTAAGGCCACTAAAATGCATGAATCGCCTGTAAAATAAATAAACATAAATTATAATGTTGAATCTCCGTGAAAATATTAAACATTTACATTTAAATCAACATCAAATTGAGAAATAAATATGAGTGCATAGTTCTAGATCCTGAAAAACAAAATCAAGAAATCAAATATACACAACTACTGTAAAATACACAACGATTGTTGGATTATTGTGTATTGAATAGCTAAAGTTATTATCATCCAGAATGGTACAAATAAATAAACAATAATATAATACTATTATAGATTGTTCTTATATTTATCAGGGAATTATATAAACATTTGAAGAAAAAAAAAATCCTGTATTTATTGATCAATCTAATTAACTGACAAAATAGTGTTTACATGTAAATTGCATATTTCTGTTGGATCGGACAAGAGCGTGCACGTTACGTATACATAGGGTTATGATTATTTGTTTTATATCATCAACAAAAATATTTATTGTTCATTAAGGTGCCACATTACAATAATCAGAACTTTTAAAACACAATAACTTTGACGCTGTACATACACAATCCTGTGCTCTAAAACAAGACATAAATAGCTTAATAGAGACCGATAGTTTAATATATACTTAATTCATTTTTTAGTAAATAGTCTCAGCATAGGTATTACAAGGTTAATGTATTTCTCGCATGATAAACAAGTAATAGTGAAGTGACAACAGTATACGTATTCTGTACGTGTATCACACTTTGCTAATATTTTAATACATTTAAAGTCACATTTCTTAATAAACATCGCATTAAGTTAAAATACGACATGAAAATCAAATACTCAACAATTGATGGATTATTGTGTATTGAATACACTAAATTTATTAAGGGCCAGACTAGTATGACATAAATAATATTAATAAATAAATACGTATAGATACACGATGATATAATACTATAGATCGTCATATTCAATGAGCTAGTGACGACTACAGTATTACGTAATCTCTCTACTCAGCGGGTGATTTAGATGACCGTGCGATTTAACTGGTAAAATGCAAATTTAAAAGGAAAAACGCTAAAATCCCACGACAATGCAAATTTAAAAGGAAAAACGCAAATATAAAAGGAAAAACGCTAAAATCCCACGACAATGCAAATTTAAAAGGAAAAACGCTAAAATCCCACGACAATGCAAATTTAAAAGGAAAAACGCAAATATAAAAGGAAAAACGCTAAAATGCCACGACAATGCAAATTTAAAAGGTAAAACGCAAATATAACAAGACAATTCGCTAATTTAACTGATAAACGCTAATATAACTGGTAATCTTTAATTATTTGCATTTTACCGGGGATATTTGCATTTTCTATTTCCTAGTGTTAGCATTTGATTTTCAAGGATTAATTGCTTTCCGTCATTTTCAACATATTTAAATTAAATTCATTCATGCGACTATTATTAGCTCTCTGATCTCTAGGGCGGGCTAATTGCTTTTCAACAACTTTCATATTTCATTTCTGATTTGCCATTTACTACATATTCGGCGATCAATGTTATTTAATATTGGACAGTTCAAGTCAATTTACAACATATGTCATTTACATCATCTGTCATTTGCACACACGTAATACATATGTTAATAACTTGTTGTGGCCATTTGTTGCCAAATTTTGAATATTTTTGTTTTGTTAATGTGGATCTTGGATAACAGATAATTATGTGTATATCTATTATCTGGTCAAGATCATTGGAAGTGGCGTTAAACACCATAAGTATAACATTACCTACTCCATAGCAAAGCACTGTTGAACACATGACGTGGAATATCTTAGCTTGTTACCATACTGCAACACAGTGAAGAGCTAATCATCCCATTCATGAATGACGAGATTATAAGAAATGATAGGAAAGATAAATGTAGTAGTATCATTAGTATATTGAGGAGAAGTCTAACTTGAAGCTAAGTAACAATGCTTATAAACAGAAGCGTTTGAAGATACCAAAAAGGTAATCTGAATCCATAAATCGAACAAGGATATACAACACAATGGCGAAAAGAAAGTTGTCTCTCCTCTCAACCGGTATTTTTCGGAAATAACCCTCACTAACAGGATAGTTTGTATAATAATCTACATAAAAACAGTTGAAAACATCCACTGCTTACCATTTTTTTGAATTTTGTGCTTTCAACGCCATTAAATGTCGTATTATATTTTACTTTGAAACTTGTTTAAGTTGCTGAACGACTTTCTGCAGCACTGAATTTGTGCCTATTAGTTTGAATTGTTGATATAATATACAATGTATATGATGTACACAGTTTGAAAAAAAAAATGAACAGCGTACTCAAGAAAATACTTGGTGTATGCGCAAAATTACAAACAGCAAAATGGGATGAATACATGCCCAATATATTATTTGCATATATAGAGGTACCATGCGAGAGTACTGCAATTTCGCCGTTCGAATTGTAATATGGCAGACATATACTAGGTCATCTTGCTGTGTTGAAAGAGGAATGTGAAGAGCCTAGTACTTGTCAGAATTCAGTGCTGAGTTACTTAGTAGAGACAAGAGAAAACATGAGGTATATGTCTGACTTGGCACAAGTGAACAAGACAAAGGCTAAACAGAAGTAGAAAGCAGATTATGATAAGAAAGGTAGAAACAGAGAGTTCGAAATAGAACAGAAAGTATTAGTCTTGCTGCTGACGCAAGCATCCAAGTTACTTGCTAGTTACTCCCTTTGGTATGATGAATCCATGTGCTACTTTCGTCCACATGATGGACAAAGTCTTAAAAGGTTACGAGGAATTCGCCGATTCTTTCATAGATGATATTGGCATATTTAGTGAATGTTGGGAGTATCATATAGAACACTTGAATGCTGAGTTTGATGCTCTGAGACAGGCGAAACTAGTAGCCAAACCAAGTAAATGTTTTTTTGGACTTGGAGAGATGGAGTTCTTAAGACATTTGGCAGGTAGTTGAAAAATAAGAAAACCAACAGGGTAGGTCATTTCTTGGTATAGTAGGTTTCTATAGAAAGTTGATTGCAAAGTTTTCAGACATAGCAAAACCTCTTACAGATTTAACAAAGAAAAACGCTTCGAACAGAGTAAAATGGTCAGAAGAAACACAAAAACATTTTGCAAAATTGAAAATGTGTATTTGTAGTGATTCTGTATTAAGAAATCCAGATATTTTTTTGGCAAATTTATATTA
>OY726527.1:69756322-70086322 GCA_963383655.1 Bathymodiolus septemdierum | reverse complement strand
CAAATGAGTCAAGAGTGAGAGTCAAGAGTGGGGAAGATTAACAGTATGACTAGTAAAATCATTAGGTCAGGCAATATATACAAATGAGTCAAGAGTGAGAGTCAATAGTGGGGAAGATTAACAGTATGACTAGTAAAATCATTAGATCAGGCAGTAGATACAAATGAGTTAGAGTGAGAGTCAAGAGTGGAGAAGATTAAGAATAAGACTAGTAAAATCAATTGGTCAGGCAGTAGATACAAATGAGTTAAAGTGAGAGTCAAGAGTGAGGAAGATTAACCATAAGACTAGTGAAATCATTTGGTCAGCCAATAGATACAAATGAGTTAGAGTGAGAGTCAAGAGTGCGGAAGATTAGCAGTAAGACTAGTAAAATCTTTAGGAAAGGCAGTATATACAAATGAGTTAGAGTGAGAGTCAAGAGTGAGGAAGATTAACAGTAAGATTAGTAAATCATTAGGTCAGGCAGTAGATACACATGAGTTAGAGTGAGGGTCAAGCATGGGGAAGATTAACAGTAAGATTAGTAAAATCATTTGGTCAGGCAGGAAATACCAATAAATTAGAGTGAGAGTCAAGCGTGCGGAAGATTAACAGTAAGACTGGCAAAATCATTCGGTCAGGTAGTAGATACAAATGAGCTAGAATGAGAGTCAATAGTGTGGAAGATTAACAGTAAGACTAGTAAATCAATAGGTCACGCATTAGATACACATGAGTTAGAGTGAGAGTCAAGCATGGGGAAGATTAATAGTAAGATTAGTAAAATCATTTGGTCAGGCAGGAAATACCAATAAATTAGAGTGAGAGTCAAGCGTGCGGAAGATTAACAGTAAGACTAGTAAATCCTTTGGTCAGGCAGGAAGTACCAATGGATTAGAATGAGAATCAAGCTTGGAGAAGATTAACAGTAAGACTAGAACAATCATTAGGTCAGGTAGTAGATAAAAGTGAGCTAGAGTGAGAGTCAAGAGTGGGGAAGATTAACAGTAAGACTAGTAAAGTCATTTGGTCAGGCAGGAAATACCAATGAATTAGAGTGAGAGTCAAGAGTGGGGAAGATTAGCAGCAAGACTAGTAAAATCATTAGGAAAGGCTATAGATACACATGAGTAAGAGTGAGAGTCAAGAGTGGGGAAGATTAATAGTGAGATTAGTAAAATCATTAGGTCAGGCAGGAAATACCAATGAATTAGACTGAGAGTCAAGAGTGGGGAAGATTAACAGTAAGACTAGTAAGATCATAAGGTCTAGCCTAAACAGTAAGACTAACAAAATCATTAGGTCAGGCAGTAGATACAAATTAGCTAGAAAGAGAATCAAGAGTGTGGAAGATTAATGGTAAGACTAGTAATGGCATTAGGTCAGGCTGTAGATACAAATGAGTTAGAGTGAGAGTCAAGCGTGGGGAAGATTAACAGTAAGACTAGTAAAATCATTAGGAAAGGCTATAGATACACATGAGTAAGAGTGAGAGTCAAGAGTGGGGAAGATTAATAGTGAGATTAGTAAAATCATTAAGTCAGGCAGGAAATACCAATGAATTAGAGTGAGAGTCAAGAGTGGGAAAGATTGATAGTAAGACTAGTAAAATCATTAGGTCAGGCTTTTAATACAAATGAGTTAGAGTGAGAGTCAAGAGTCGGGAAGATTAACAGCAAGACTAGTAAAATCATTAGGTCAGGAAATAAATACAAATGAGTTAGAGTGAGAGTCAAGAGTGGGGAAGATTAACAGTAAGACTAGGAAATCATTAGGTCAGGCAATATATACAAATGAGTCAAGAGTGAGAGTCAAGAGTGGGTAAGATTAACAGTATGACTAGTAAAATCATTAGGTCAGGCAATATATACAAATGAGTCAAGAGTGAGAGTCAAGAGTGGGGAAGATTAACAGTATGACTAGTAAAATCATTAGATCAGGCAGTAGATACAAATGAGTTAGAGTGAGAGTCAAGAGTGGAGAAGATTAAGAATAAGACTAGTAAAATCAATTGGTCAGGCAGTAGATACAAATGAGTTAAAGTGAGAGTCAAGAGTGAGGAAGATTAATCATAAGACTAGTGAAATCATTTGGTCAGCCAATAGATACAAATGAGTTAGAGTGAGAGTCAAGAGTGTGGAAGATTAACAGTAAGACTAGTGAAATCATTTGGTCAGCCAATAGATACAAATGAATGTAGATCTTGAACAACCTTACGGACGGACGGTAGATATTCTCCTTCGGAAAAAGTTTCAACAGACATTTTGTCTTCAATGAGTTCATTAACTTGTGCTATTAGATTGTCTATATTTCTGTCTTTGTCCGACAAATCTCTCTGTAGTTGTTAAATTACTTGCTTTTGATTCTGATTGATTTCCCGATATTCAGAGTTTTGTTTTTTAAAGTATGCCATGCTTTTATTTGCTTTACGTTTTTCCGATTCAACTGTCTCCAGTTTTTGTGTGTCTAGTTTCAGTTTCTTTATTTCTGCTTTTTGTTCACTAATAACTTTTTTATGATAGCTCTCCCGTTTCTGATACTTTTTGAATTCGTGATAGTTATACCGCTGCAATATTTTATCATTTTTATCACTTTGGGTTTTATATTTCTTCTGAATTTGACTAAGTTTTGAATTTAAAGTCAGTATAGTGTGTTTTTGTTGACAGCATTCATCAACAAGTTCATCTATTTCATCTTGAAGATCGTAAATTTCGTCAAGAGAGAGTTCATACTGATGTCTGAAATCGTCAATAATATTGCATGAAATTTCAAGTTTAGATTCGGCGATATGCAGCTTCTTTTCAAAATGACGAAAATCGGAAAATTCAGTGAATGTTGCATTAGTATCAGCTTTTCTTTTAAAGGCATTTTTATTGTTTTGATGACATTGCGGGAGGGAAAACGGTAATCTTAAAAACCGATCTAGTTCATCATATTCTTTGTTTTTTTGTAAATTGCTCTTTATTTCAGTCATTTTTTTATATTTGTTATTCAGCGCTGCGTCTGATGATTTTTCGTCAAAACCAGGGATTTCAATGAAGTAATTGTGGACTTCCTTCAGAGTTTTGTTGTTTATTTTTTTCCCAAAAGTAGATAGCAAGTCTTTATTTGCAATACCCTTTTCACGACAGTTGCAGGGATTGCTAACACCATCGATGTTTGGATAAAATAATGAAACTTTTTCTTAAAGGTCGAATGAATTTACTTTTTGAAACCGCTTCAAGATTTATCAGGATAGATTGGGACTTTAGCTTTGATGATGACGTTGTACGAACATATGGTTGTACAGTTCATGCCTTCGTTCCGAGGTATGTCATAGCTTAACAGTATCAACTTATAAATATAACCAACATGATCATAGTGTCCACACGTGTTTTTCTATTTGTTCTGTTTGCATGTTTAATGCTTGACATATTCCTCCCAAAATGTCCGACAAATGTCCGACAAATTTGAGAGTCAACACTCTCTAAGTCCAACTATTTGGTCGGACATATTGGTCGGACGTGAGAGTGGATATTAAAAGATTTTTTTTTACATTCAAAGGTCAATATATAACTGAAATATTGTTGAAAAGTGACGTTTAAACACCCATAGCCTCATATACATTATTGCAATAAAATATCGATTAAGCTACGAAATTGATATAAATTATTTTCCAGTATATTTAGTATAAAAAGCTTGCTCTACACGTTCACTGTGAGATGTACATGTATTGCAACCGCCATTTTTTCTACAATCACGTGCGCATGCTCGTGTTTGATTGAAAGCTATAGCTATATTTAGATATTTTGTGATAATAATTTTATATTGTAAATCGATCCAACCTGTGATTTTTTTCAACAAGATACATTTTTAATAGTATATATTTTATTATAAAATACAATATTGAACTGATTTTCGATAACACTTCAATCATTGAATATTGATTTTTTCGGATGTTGAATATTTTATCCCCAGAATTGCACCCTCTGTTAGTATACTTTTATTGCTTTATTTAAAAAAAAAAAATAACACCAAGAACATCGATGATACGAGTCTTCTTATTCAGAAATAATCCTACAGCAAAATAAAGGTATACATTTTTTGTACTGTTAACAAAATCGTCATTTTTATCTAGATGTATCATCCGAAAAATACGGTACTCCTCTACTATATTAATTTGGATTAGGTGATGGGAATTAGGTGCCATCATGAAAATAAGGATTAAAAAATGTATTTTATGATAATGATGGCTGATTAAAATTGTTTGTCATGCATTAGCTGTCAGTTGTAATATACAGGATGTAACCAATATACAGGAAGAGCCCCTACTGTGAAGCCATTCAATGAAAATAACAACCTGACCATATTGCTAAATAAGAATAAGAATTAGATAAGAAATTAAGATTTATAGAAGGCAAGGATTTATATAATTAACATATTAAATCACATTTCATTTATTTAGCTTGGGTCAGTTATTAATTAAAAAGAAAAAAATGGTTTTAAAAAAAATCGATCTAATAAGTATTTACCTAATTAACGATATCATGGCGTATAATAATTTCTCACCGTTAATGTATTTATTTTATTAAGATATTTATACACATATATAAGAAAAAAGATATAAATTTATTTTTTAAGTACAAATAAATTGGAAGACGGCTTGAAAATCGAAAACGCAAAATAGTTATCTATGTTTATAAGTCTTAGTAAAAAGAGTCTTGAGCAACGTTTTTTTTTCCACACCTGTAATAGGTGTATTTGTATATCATGAATGCACGATGCGACAACATGCTGAGATGGGTGATATTTTGACAGGTAAACTGTAAAAAAAAACCGTAGAATACACTAATAAAATATTATTTCACCTATATCAGAACTCCGCAGACTGCCAATTTTCAAGAAAAAAAAACGGGATTTACGGATTTATGACCCATTCGCCATAAACAAAATAATCTTAAATTTTACTGCTTAATTTTAATCCAAATTTGCCTTTAAAGAAATAAATGTATACATTAGAATTATTTACCCGGGTTCGTTCGCCCTACATTTGACAAACACGTAAAAGAGCAAACACACCCGATATCGTAAACCGGCAACTGTCTGCAACAAATGAAAGGGCCTTGGCATCGATTGTCGCGAGTACATACGGAAATATTAATATTCACTTCTAGTGCACTTAAAACATGGGTACTGCATGTTAATACATTTTATTCATGGATATTATTGTATATATATCGCCCGTGACAGCCGTTAGCATATCTATGCTTTCCGTACCACTGCATAGCACTCATTTACTTCAGCTTTACTAAGATACGCATGTTTCTTTATGCACAAATGTATTGGTTAGCATAATTTGGGGACGTTTCCTGTTTACAGTTTAACTATCTGAGAGTGGAGACTCTCACTCCGACCTGGGAGGTCTTGGTCGGACATTTGTCGGAAAATTTTAAGAGTGAAATCCGACAATACTCTGTGTCCAACCTGAGTGTTCGATCGTTGATACACTTGGAGGAATCTGTACACTAATGTGCATGTTCTGTGTATTTGTTATAATTATTATGCTATTCAAAGGAGAAGACTTCATAAGGTGGTATACTTGTGCCTGATCCTTTTCGTCTATATGAGCAAATAACATACTTATCAACTGAACTTGACAGTAATACAGTGCCGCATTTAGATAAAGAGAGGCCATATGCTATTAAACTTGTGAGCTCCCCTCCACCCCCCCTAAACCATTTCCCCATCTTCAAGACTGGAGGGAAATGGGAGTGTGTTTAATCAATTTCATTAAAAGAGAAACCGATGAGGGGTGTTTTTAATTCTGCAATAGTTATCTGTCTGATAATTTAAAGGGGCATTATCTTTCAAAATCGTAAAATTTTGTTACTCATAAAAACTATAAGATATGATTGATGTCTTAATACAACGTGTTTTTGTAGCTTATAAATGTTATGAAATGTACAGGCATCTGATTTTTAAAAAAACAAAAACAAGGAGAAAATAAATGCCTTTTTACAAGATAAAATTCAAAAACATGAAACTAAATGGACCCCAATACAATGAGTGTGACATTAAAGGGAAATAATGATTACATATACAATATCATAGTATATTGAGTTGTAGTGTTGTGTATATGATTGTATTTTATTTGTTGTGTAAATATTTGTAAGAAGAGTTTGAAGACACCAAAGGGGTAATCAGAATACGTATATCGAAGAAGAACACACAACACAATGGCCAAAAAAAAAAAAACACTACAAAGGGACAAGCAACGATCTACAACACATGCATATCAAACTAAAGATCTAGTAACACGAACTTAACTAAAAACAGGGGGTGTACTCAGGTAATGTCTGTATTATATATTTGACAATTACAAAAAGTAAATAATTAAAAAAAGACGTTACTAAATGATATCATCCTTTTTCAGAGGGTAATCAGTATACTAAAAATGGATATGGAAAGGTGGGAATGGAGGGTTTTATCAGATATGATAAGTTGTGGGTCATTAAACCTTGTATCACAGCTGCTGCTATAATTCCACGGAAAACCTATAATTAATTATCTAAGTATTCTACGACAAATTTATGAAGCAGAATTTCGGATATTTTGGTTTCAAATAAACCCTGCTCCGGGCATTCTTTAGTATGATGGATTTGTGCAGCATTCAAATTACTATGAAGTGTGCTTCATCAATATCACTCTATGATGTTTATGTAATGCTGCCAAATACAGTCAAACCTGTATTAAGATGTCTGCATCAGTACAAAAACAAAGTGGCGTTGTAAGACAGCTGACCTGTTAAACGAGGTTGAATTCGTATGCAATGTTTAATGAACGGACAAGCAAAATATGACCTTTTAATGTAGATCGCTGCTTAATAGAGGTGACTGCATGTGCAGGTCTTCATCTTCATCATCTTAATCAGTATAAGTGCTACATCTAGCGACATTATTGCATCGCCCATGTGTCAAGTGTCGGAAATTTATTCAAAACGTTCGGATATAATAATTTCGGCAAAAGTGGAAGCAGGATCTTTAGTGCTTGTGGATTTCTGTAAGATATTCGGATCCAGCTGGTTCCAGTCTGTTAATGTTGTTGGTATAAAGCTGTCTTTACAAATATCAGTACAAGCATGTGGGATTTGAAACTGATGATTGTGTCCTTTCCGTTGTTTCCTCTTGCTTTGGTTGATTTCTGAGATGGGGATGTTTGCATATCCATTGAGTCCTTTATGCAGTAGGATGAGTCTATTTTCCTGCCTAATTCGTTCATTATCGATGTCATTGATCCTTCTTCGAACGAGTAATTGTTCATAACAAATCTTCCTGCACGTTTCTGGACCCTTTCTAGGTCATTTTCCAGGTTTAAGCAATTTGGGTTCCATACTGTTCCTGCGTACTCAAGCATTGGTCTTACTAAACTTAGATAAGCTGTTTCTCTTACATCTTTAGTACAAAAATACAGGTTTCTTCGCAACATTCCTAATAATTTATTTGCTTTGTTGGTAACTTCATATACATGTTTGTTCCATCTCAGGTCATTTGCAATATTTACTCCCAAATATTTGATGTTGTCAAAAAATTATAATTTGGATCCTTCTTGTTGGTAATCAAAGTCAATGTGGTGTTTCTTTTTTCTAGTTTGTTTCATCATGTTGCATTTTATCGGCTGAAATCTCATCCCTCATTTTCGTGCCCAAGAGCCTAGTTTATCTATATCATTTTGCAATATCTTACACTCTTCGGTGGAATCAATTACTCTGCAACAAACCCAATCATCAGCAAACAAACGTTTATCTGAGCTTATGTTATCGAGTATATCATGTATGTGTATGCTGAATAGTATCGGGCCTAACACGGTTCCCTGTGGAACTCCTGATTTTACAACTGACCAATTATACTTTGTCCCGTTCACTACCGCACACTGCTTACGATAGCACAAAAATGAGTCACTCCACAAGAGTGTTTTACCGGTTATACCATATCTGTAGAGTTTGGCTTTAAGCTGTTCATGAGGCACTGTATCGAAAGCTATCTCAAAATCTAGTATGAATATGTCTGTTTGTTTGTTTTTGTCGATATTTCTAGCCCAATCGTGAATTACCGAGCAGAGCTGTGTTTCGCAGCCGTAGTGTTTACGAAATACGTGTTTGTCCGTAATGACATTGTGCTCCTCAAGATGGCTCATGATATTTGAGCAAACAATATGTTCGGCTAGTTTGCTTAGGATACATGTCAGTGAAACAGGACGATAATTCGCTGGTATTGAACGGTCTGCTTTTATATATAACGGACACATGTTGGCAGTTGTCCAATCTTCAGGTAGTGTACTTTTATCCATTGTCTGTTGGAAAAAGTGTGTCATTATTGGTGTTAACTCATTTGTCAGTTCCTTCAATATTTTTGGACTTATCTCATCTGGACCACGTGCTTTCGATATATTTAAACCTTGAAATAATTTTAAAACGCCTCCTTCGGTGATTCGTATATCCTTCATTTTTGGCATTGTTCTCTCTAGTTATGGAACTTGGTCGTGTGTTTTCTTGGTAAATACTCCAGTAAATTGGTCATTTAGTGCTTCTGCTTTATCTACATCGCTTTCTGCTGTTGTTCCGTGTTTGGTGTCTAGAGGCGGAATACTCTGAGTATCTTTTCTCTTTGATGATATATACTTCCAAAATGGTTTGCTGATTTCTTTGATATTACCAATCATGTGTTCAACGTATTTATTATGAGATGATGTTATTTCTGATTTAATGTCACTTCGTAGTTGTTTCCACGTTTTCTTCAACCTACCACTTCCAGTCTCCTTAGCTCTTTTATGGAGTTTATTACTTTTTCGAATCATTATTCTGATTGATTGTGTTATCCGTGGTAGTGATTTTTTTCCTTTACATATCTTTGATGGCACATGCTTTTTTATTGCTTGTTGCATACAGGTTTTTATCATTTTCCAATTATCTTCATTATTTCTGGTATTCTGCTGTCCATTAAAATACTTTTCCTAGCTAAAAATATTAGTGTCATCCCTTATCATTTTCGTAATCGCCTTTGTTGTACAAGTAACATGTTCTTTTAATTGTTCTTACATGTCTGAGTTGATCTGGCGAGTATAATTCATGTATTTGTCCTCGTAGTGGTGTTACTATCAGATCCAGAGTATGGTTGTCTCTTATTGGAAAATCAACCATTTGTTCCACGTGGTGGTCATTTAGTATACCTACAAAATTAATATTAAATGGCCATAGATAATAAATATGATAGTCTGTATTTTAATCATTTATATGTGTTTGTATTTCTATTCTTTTTCAGTATTGTCATTGGTAATAAGTTAATTAAACGGAATCATTTAATTACTTTCTTTTATTATAGATTAATTACAAAGTGTAATTTAGTATGTTGATATTAGTTTGATTAATTGATTTTACTATAGACCTGATTGACGGACATGATATAATCACGGACTGGTTCTACTATATTTAACTCTAACCATTTCTATCCATGGTTCGTTGAGCCGCACTATTACTTTATCTTCATTGGTCACTTCTAATTTTGGCAGTAAATTCCTTTGTCTATGGTCTTTAATTCTATACGACACCATATTGCTTTTGATGCATCTCTGTGCAACAATTGAAATTTAGAACTGTGATTCAGAAGTTGAAAATCTAAATATTTGGAAAACTTATTTCTTTTCTAAGGTCAGTTACATTCTTTTCTAACATCTAACATGATACTAAATGTCCGTATTCCTAATGTTATCCTGTATGAATGGATTGTACGAAATTGTATAAATTTGAATACGAATCATTTGAATGATAGTTGAAAGTGTCAACTAAATGATAAACTTGACTACAGATTAAACCTTTTAAATTTTGTAAATACTACTTATGTATATCAAAGTTGATAATTTAAATTAACAAATGGACTGTTAATTAAATTTATTATCCTAGCAAGTTTACAACTAAGAATGTCAGAGGAGTGAGAGATGTTTAGATTTTAAAACAGGTAAATGTTAAACAGTAATTTATAAATACAGTCGTGTGCATTTTTGTTTATTAAAATGTCATGTATACATGTATATTAAACAGTCAGAGTAAAATAACTCTTTTGTTACACAGGTAAAATTGAATTGATTGCATCACCTATCCACCTATGGAGATCTAATCAAGAAATCCTTTACACCTCATGTGAGGTAAGAATCAGTGTTTTATATTTTACTGTTGCTTTGATTTTGTTTTGTTTTCTTTTGCTTTGCTTTTATTAATTAATTTGTTTAATAAGTTATTTAGCTTATTACATTAATTGGTGTAAGAAGCTTATGCTAACTTTGCGTATTATGATGCTTATTAGTTTTGTTCATTTGTAATATCATATTTTATTTACATTTATTGTATTCCGGAAAATAAGATGTACATGTATATGTACGTAAAGAAGTATTTGTATTTGCTTGCTTCATCACCCTAAACCTTTTGAGGAGTTCATGACCCCCAGGTCACTTCTTTAATATAAATCGTGTAATCACATTGAGTTACCTTGTATTGTATTTTTTACTGTAATTATGATAATATATAAGAAAGAGTTATCTTTATTTTCATTGACTTTGTATTGATATTGTTTATTTTAATTGCAGGGATATTATAGATTATATGATTATATACTATATATGAACTAATTGTGTCTAAGAAAACAAAAATAGAAGAACCGTACAGTAAGCGTGTTATTTTCATTTGGGGAGAACGAAATAATACTACATAAACACGCTGGCAGTAATGTTAAAATGATTCAGAAATATATATATACTGTTGATTTGTGTATATAACTCAGTCAGCAGTTCTTCTACGTGACGCAATAGGACATTTATTACAACTGATATTTACTACATACTCAACTCGGAGAGATATGAATTCACGATCAATTAGATGTTTTGTCGTATCGTCATTTTGCGGAAGGAATACGATCCATCTAAGTAAGTAAAAAATCACAAATCAGTTAATGTCACGTAATATTAACACCTCACAGAACAGGCTATTTTTATTTGTGGGATTGTTCGTTAATTTTAGCTATGATTTAAATCACATTAAATATAAAATTGTGTTTACATTACATGATGTGGCCACCTCACCGAACATGATGTTGCGTAATAATTTCCGGTTATCTGTGGGACTGATCTTTCATTTTGGTCATGTATTAAATATGAAAGTGTGTCTACATTTAGTTATTTTGTGGTCCCCATCTGGATATCAAAGTCGGGTAAAACACCATGTATTAGTATATTAATGTACAATGCCGTGTGAATTCTTCAATAATGGTTTCAGAACATTTTTCTCAAATATTTGTACAATTTAATTCAATCATTTGATATCTATTGCAACCATTTTTCAAATCAAGTGATGCAAAATGAAATCAAAATGTAGATATTATCGTGTCACGTCAGTAAATATAGATTGCAATAATGTTAATTATGTACAAGAAAGTTCAATTTCTTGGTTTGAAAACAATAAATTGGAGTTGTGGTAATAAAATTAAAAACAAAACAAAAATTGCACACTGCTGGAAAAGTTCCAAATATTTGTCGAAAATTGTAGTAAAGGACACAATTGATACCCTTACCACACGTGTTCCAAGCCAGCAAATTCAACGGCCAAACACATATTATGGGTATTGATGCTTCCCTTGTTTCTGTGGTCTTTCGATTCGCTGTTACAACTATTCCGACATTGGTAGCACCTGCGGAAGGGAATGCAGTTCCTAATCCACTAAAGACACTCGTCGTGTTGCTCCAGTTGCAAACAAGATGATAAGTCATATATGAGGGAAGAACCGAGAAGTGCTTACGACAAGTGCAATGGATCCATGGTCTTTTGTGACACAGATATTATGTAACGGTTGAAAAAGCCATGGTGGCGATGACTTCAACTTAACCACAAGGAACCCTTGCTTAGTAGCATCGTTGTTAGCTGCAATCTGAAATCCTGATAGAATCCACAATCTCTAGAATATCGGATCAACCGAGAGATATATACCCCCATATGTAGGTGCCGCTGTTACGTTTCTTCAAATAAATGGAAATTTCACAATGGGAAAATTGAAATCATCTCTTTTGTCCTAAGGTTTCATTCTTTACTGGTCATCACTGTCTATTTCAATGTGTAGGTCAAGAAATGAAGCAGACCTATCTGTATATGGTATATCATTTATTACAAGCTCAATGGGATAGATCCGAACAATGAAATCACCAAGCATAGAATTATATAGTGAAATGACATCATCTGTATAGTGGAGCGTGAAATTCAAGGATGGGACGAACGTCTTTTCGTTTTTCTTGAGTAGCCCCTGTTTGATGTCTAAATAACAATAAAGGAACAAGTCGGCGAGAAGAGGAGGAACATATGTTGTATTCATAGGTATGCCGACTGTCTGTTGAAAAAACAAGGTCACAAAACATAACAAATATGTTGTCACTAAAAACCTCGGTCATTGTGATGATATCATATACTTTTTGGTAGAATCAGAGTGAAAAGACATAACAAATGTCTATCACGACAGGAAGATCCGGCGATGTTCCATATTAACACGTAAAAGTACTTATTTCTTCCTTAGACGACATTTGTTTTCAAATACACACACATATGTATGGCTTTCATTGATCGATACCGCATTTATATAACAGGTATTCGTGTGCACTACGTCATATTACCTGACTGAGAAATGTAGGTCATAGAGTATATTATGTTGCTTTAGGAAAAAAAAAGGTTTAATTAACCCTTTGACTGTGACGTTTCGTGTATATCCGTAGCGTCGTGTGAGGTATTATTACTGATGTTATGACCCTTTCATCAGGGTGACGTCATTTCAATAGCAATGTGACGTTACTCACCTTTTTTTAAGTGGTTCTATATGTGCAATATCTGTATCTGATTTTAAATTGTGTAGCCTAATTATAATGTATTTGAGTAATTTCTTCTTATAAAAAATAAAAATAAAAGTAAATTTCTTTCCCAAGGGACATATATATCCCTAGCGGAGTATACCAACAAGGGACATATATGTCCCTAGCGCAGTCAAATGGATATAGTTTCCAAATCGTAATTATACAAGAACAAAACATTTTTGTTTTTGCTATGATTTGTTTTTAAAAATAACGGTGCGATCTGATTGGCCGACAAGCGATGGGAGATGAGGTATATTGGTGTTGGAGATGAGGTCACGTGCACCGGTCTTCAATGGGTCATCTCACACTAAAAACAACAATTGATGGAAGAAACATAGAATCTAACACGGGGGAGTACAAGATAGGGAAATTTCCGACACCCGAGGGTGAAATCTTATCCAAGGGTGTCGGAGATTTCCATATCTTGTACTTTCTCCGGTGTTTGATTATATTTCTCACTAAGCACCTAATTGTTTTGTTTACGTTCCATCGAGCGTTTTCCCGAAAATTTGTTTTCCATTGCTGAAGTAAATATTCGATTTATCTATATGCATCCGTTTCTTGGCAGTAAATCGTTAACTAGCAGAATAGTATTCATAAATTAATTTAAAAATATTTATGTAGTAGAATCGTGGTTATATTGATGAAAATAATGTTTGAACCGTGATGAAGAGATTTGAATCGAAAAAAGTGCCTTGTTTTGTTCTTGTCTTGTATGGGGGGTGGGGTATGGGGGGACAAGACAATAATATCTTCCACCGCTAGAAATAGGAACGTGCTTATCTTTTTAGTGAGCAATTTGTATCTACGTTGGTCATTCTTTTCTGATGATATGAACGTTAGAGAATACCGAAGGAGCAAACTAAAATGGACAGTCCATCGAACTGTCTAATCAGGGCACACAAGATAAAAAAAGTAAAAAAAAGAGAAAAAACAAAGCACACTACAACACAATATTTGTTGGATGCCACTATACGCAAGCCTAAACAAATAACATAAATAAGACATGAAACACAGCTGGGCTTAT
The DNA here is from genome assembly GCA_963383655.1 of Bathymodiolus septemdierum. NCBI lineage: Eukaryota > Metazoa > Mollusca > Bivalvia > Mytilida > Modiolidae > Bathymodiolus > Bathymodiolus septemdierum. Next base: position 70,072,398 of record OY726527.1, on the reverse strand, counting down.
TCTTTTAATGGTGGGGGATATTTTTGTACAGGAGTGAGAGGTCAAATGTGTTATTGCTCTTGCATGAGGAGATCTTGATTGTTACTCTAAGAAGAATTCGAAGATAACAAAAGGTAATCAGAATCGTATATCGAAGAAGAACAGACAACACAGTGACAAAAAGAAAAAGTACAAAAGGTCAAACAACGATCGACAAAACATGCACATAAAACAAGGTTCGAGTAACACGAACCCCACTACAGATCTGGGGTGAACTCAAGTGCTCCGGAAGGGTAAGCAGTTTATGCACCACTAGTGGCACCCGTCGTGTTAATTTGGTTACAAACCCTATGATAAATCACGAATGAGGAAAGGACCGGGATGTTCTCACGACACGTGGAACATATCCGTGGCCGATTCGCTGTTACAACTATTCCGACATTGGTAGCACATGCGGAATGGTATGCAGTTCCTAATCCACTAAAGACACTCGTCGTGTTGCTCCAGTTGCAAACAAGATGATAAGTCATATATGAGGAAAGAACCGAGAAGTGCTTACGACAAGTGGAATGTATCCATTGTCATTTGTGACACAGATTTTATGTAGCGGTTGAAAAAGCCATGGTGGCGATGACTTCAACTTAACCACCAGGAACCCTTGCTTAGTAACATCGTTGTTAGCTGCAATCTGAAATCCTGATAGGATCCACAATCTCTAGAATATCGAATCAACCGACAGATATGTACCCCCATATGTAGGTGCTGCTGTCACGTTTCTTCAAATAAATGGACATTTCACAATGAGAAAATTAAAATAATCTCTTTTGTCCTAAGGTTTCATTCTTTACTGGTCATCACTGTCTATTTCAATGTGTAGGTCAAGAAATGAAGCAGACCTATCTGTATATGGTAGAGATTCCAGGACAATTTCCATCAACTTATATATTTCTTGTTTATCAATAAGAACTCGCAAAGACAGACATATTTAAGCCCTCATTTGTAAAAATCGGACCAGTAGTTGCAAAGTTATAGCTGTTTCAAATTCCAGACTTCCCCTCTTTTTTATTCCAAGATGGCCGCCAGAGAAAACACCCTTTTCAACACGTTTTCATGGCTAATATATCAATGATTGCATTCTTTAGTTGCATAATCTTCTGTTTTCTGGGAGAACAAACATATGTATACAAGAAAAACTACAGGACCTTTTGAAATTAGACAACATTTCAAATTTTGAGACCTGTTAAAATCCTCGAAAACAGCTTTTCGGTTTGTCGAAATGACCAAAAGGGCATGTTCACGTCACTTTTCCATATTACTCCGACATAAATTTGCTTAGATAAATAATTGAGGTTGTTAAACCATTTATTCTGAATAGGATTATGAACTATAACCATTTTCAGTCTTAGAAATATAGTTTTATACAGATTTGAAGATGAGTGTTGAGGCAGTTTGGTGATTGTTGTTTTGATGGCACCATCAAAAATATTGAAATCTTGTAAATAGAATGTAGTTATACATGTATATAACTGGTTAGATCTCAAAAAGTATACAAGATAATTACATGAAACTTGAAATGTAGATAGATGATATCTTCTTGTTTTATTATATTGTTTTGTGGACACTAATTAACTTACAATGGCGGCTATTTTGAAACAAAATGGCTGCTAAATGCGCACATTTTTTGCGGAAAAAATCATATGTTTTGTTTTTTCTCTGGTGTTCTTTCTCCGATTTACACCATCTAGGTATCAGAATGATCAACTGAAAGCCCTCTATCAATCTCTTGTAAAGATAAATAAACAGAATATATAAAAAGAGATACCAGAATAAAAACACATGGCTAGCAGTCCATCTATACTGTAATTTCTACCAGCATACATGACATCGAGGGTGTAACAGTTAACATGCACTCCTTGAGTGTGGTCAAAACAACAAATAGTGACATTTGTAAATAAAAACATCAACACCAGGAACTTTTCCAAAATTATATGTTCTGTAATTATACATTATTAGGATTTCTCTCCCGTCTCTTGTTCAAATTTGATCATCAAGACTAATTGTCATTTTGAAATCTATATCCTCAAATAAGTAACTAAAAGTCAAAACAAAACAGTTTTTCATGCCATATACATGATATATACCACTTAATGTAGGTTAGTCACCTTAAATATTAACATTTCCCTGCGTCCTAAACATGACTAATGGGTTTTCATCTGTCAGCTGGATAAAAAGGTTTTCCCTCTTTATACCTCAATATCGGCAGTAATAACATACATGTAGCTAAGCAATTGCTGAAACTGACGATCAACTTAAACAAATATATACATGTACCAAAAAACTGAGCAAGTCAAATTGTTTCACTCTCTGTCATTATATGATAAAGTTTGTCAGTGACTTGCAGCAGGTAAGTGTTTTACTCCGGGTATTCCGGTTACCTTCACCAATGAGAGACCACCACAATATAACTGAAATATTTTTAAAAGTGGCATTACACTAACCCTTTAATTTCTTCATGAAATAGGTCAGAATATACCATGTTTTTACTAAAATTGGACAAAAATGATCCATGCGAGGTAAAAATAGTAAAATTTTTAATTTATTCATAATATAGTGAACAATTTCTTCATATTTGTCCTCAATTTGGAAATGAGCTGAATGTTCCCTGTTCTTCTCATTCAATCTCGGGGATTTATTAAACTTCAACTGCCAATCCAGACCAGCTGTAGTAGTTAAGTTCAATTACCATAATCTGACTAAAGGAAAAAAATCACAAAGCATTGAGAACTTTAATAATGTACAAATGTAGTTTATATCTAAAAATTTAAGAAAAAATTCTAAATGCTATTTTTAATTCTTCGTACCACAATATTAATATAGTTATCAAGATTAAAAACAGCAATATTGTGAAATATAAATATAGATTTTTTTTTATGCATATCTTTCTTGATTTTTTTTCGTTCACTTACTCACAAAAACCATATAAAAGAGTAAGAAAATATTAAATAATACATTAAATTGATCTGTGTACACAAACAAAATGTCCTCTTTCTGTTTGTGATTTGACTTTAAATACATGTGTAGATTTATGACATCTCTGTAAACTTCAGGGTTTTCTTTATTCAGCATTTAGAAGTTGCCATAGCAACATAACATTACTAAAACCTAACAATTGGCAGTATGTCACAAGAATTAAGAAAATTATATAAAACCATGTTTTTTTACTATGCAAATAAGGTATCAAAGTAGTGTAACATAATTTGCTGGTCCAGTAAAATGTATGTAATACAAGTGCAACTAATTCACATCCTCAAAAATACAACAGAGACAAGCAGATTTGAGATGAATAATGCATGACTACAAGGATTTTTCTATCAGTTGACCCACATGTGATGAGTGACGAGTATATCATAGCCGTGGGCTATCGAGGATGATCAACAACATAAGAGACCAAAACTCTTAGTGCAGTTTTCACACATTTCCATTTATTAAATTGTTTCTGTTTTAGTTTCATATTTGTCAACGCGACATTGACTACCAGTAATATGCTACAATACGAAAGTAAAATAAAATGATACAGCATCCACCCTTTGAACAATAAGTAAACCATGACATAAAATGACAAGGATACTAAGCAAAGAAGGAAGCATCCACTCTCCACCCAATTCTTTGTCCCTGCACTGGCTTACACCAGTTAAATCATTTCAGACACAAATGGAACATGGCGAATAAACTACTGAAAATGGCTACTTCCCTAATAATGTATTGTTGTGTCAGGACCAGGGCAGACCCTCCCCCTTTTCATTAGAATTTATTTGCATACCTATATCCCCTCCCCACACGACAAATTTTGGCAGCACTTCCCCTCGATTATATGGATTTATTCGTACCCCCTTCCCATTATATCCCAGACCGAAAGGAGATAACTAAAAATAAAGAGAAAAAGAATGGAGAGAGTGTTGGGCAGGTCCATTTATGAAAACATGAACCGACACCCTTCCCTGCCTATCGATAGCTTTATTTTTTTGTTTTGCTCATTGTTTGATATACTAACTAATGATTATATTTTCAATATGACAACTCACCCGTAATGTTATCAGTAATAATAGTTTTCATTGTTCAAGTTGTTGACGTCGTTGTGCATCGATGACATTGACACATGGCCGCGTTGTTGAATTTGGTTCAATCTCCTTTTTCCTTTCGTTGTAAAGAATATGTTTTTGACGTTATTTTGTGTTGATACTTGGCCATTTTAACCATCGATGTATGAGTTAATTAAATATGACGAACATTTTTCAGTGTTTGCCGCTACCTATGGATAATATGACTATAAATTGTTCCATTGAATTTTGTACAAGAAATTTGACCGGAAATAAAAATTTGCAGATGACATTGACCTTCGTGGAAATCTCAGCTTTCATTGGATATTTAAAATATGATTGTACGACGTCAAAAACATATTCTATTTTTGTCGCAAAGAGGGTACCCCAATAAAAACAACCGTGCCACAGCGTCAAAAACTATTAAACGTCGGTTCCGATCTGATATATTTTTATCAATATGTGTTCTTACCACAGCAAATAAATATATTGAAGGGAAATATAGATTAAAGCCAATTTAATAATAACAGTTGGAGAAAACAACAAAGGGATTAAAAAGTAAACATTACATTTTTGAAAACGTAAATTTTTGTCATTTTCTTTACCGGAAAACAAAATGGCGGCTATCATAGGAAATTACCGGCATCTCTATATATGATATATCTTTTATTACAAGCTCAATGGGATAGATCCGAACAATGAAATCACCAAGCATAGAATTATATAGTGAAATGACATCATCTGTATAGTGGAGCGTGAAATTCAAGGATGGGACGAACGTCTTTTCGTTTTTCTTGAGTAGCCCCTGTTTGATGTCTAAATAACAATAAAGGAACAAGTCGGCGAGAAGAGGAGGAACATATGTTGTATTCATAGGTATGCCGACTGTCTGTTGAAAAAACAAGGTCACAAAACATAACAAATATGTTGTCACTAAAAACCTCGGTCATTGTGATGATATCATATACTTTTTGGTAGAATCAGAGTGAAAAGACATAACAAATGTCTATCACGACAGGAAGATCCGGCGATGTTCCATATTAACACGTAAAAGTACTTATTTCTTCCTTAGACGACATTTGTTTTCAAATACACACAAATATGTATGGCTTTCATTGATTGATACCGCATTTATATAACAGGTATTAGTGTGCACTACGTCATATTACCTGACTGAGAAATGTAGGTCATATAGTATATTATGTTGCTTTAGGAAAAAAAGAGGTTTAATTAACCCTTTGACTGTGACGTTTCGTGTATATCCGTAGCGTCGTGTGAGGTATTATTCCTGATGTTATGACCCTTTCATCAGGATGACGTCATTTTAATAGCAATGTGACGTTACTCACCCTTTTCTTCAGTGGTTCTATATGTGCAATATCTGTATTTGATTTTAAATTGTGTAGCCTAATTATAATGTATTTGAGTAATTTCTTCTTGAAAAGAATAAAAATAAAAGTAAATTTCTTTCCCAAGGGACATATATATCCCTAGCGCAGTCTACCAACCAGGGACATATATGTCCCTAGCGCAGTTAAATGGAAATAGTTTCTAAATCGTAATTATACAAGAACAAAACATTTTTGTTTTTTTATGATTTGTTTTTAAAAATAACGGTGCGATCTGATTGGCCGACAAGCAATGGGAGATGAGGTATATTGGTGATGAGGACACTTGCACCGATCTTCAATGGGTCATCTCACACTGAAAACAGCAATTGATGGAAGAAACATAGAATATAACACGGGGAGTACAAGATTGGGAAATTTCCGACACCCGAGGGTGAAATCTTACACAAGGGTGTCGGAGATTTCCATATCTTGTACTTTTTCCGGTGTTTGATTTTATTTCTCACTAAACACCTAATTGTTTTATTTACGTTCCATCGAGCGTTTTCCCGAAAATTTGTTTTCCATTGCTGAAGTAAATATTCGATTTATCTATATGCATCCGTTTCTTGGCAGTAAATCGTTAATTAGCAGAATAGTATTCATAAATTAATTTGAAAATATTTATGTAGTAGAATCGTGGTTATATTGATGAAAATAATGTTTAAACCGTGATGAAGAGATTTGAATAGAAAAAAGTGCCTGGTGTTGTTCTTGTCTTGAATGGGGGTGGGGAATGGGGGGACAAGACAATAATATCTTCCACCGCTAGAAATAGGAACGTGCTTATCTTTTTAGTGAGAAATTTGTATCTACGTTGGTCATCCTTTTCTGATGAAATGAACGTTAGAGAATACCGAAGGAGCAAACTAAAATGGACAGTCCAGCAAAACTGTCTAATCAGGGCACACAAGATGAAAAAAAGTCAAAAAAAAAAAGAAAAAAAAAAGCACACTACAGCGCAATATTCGTTGAATGCCACTATGCGCAAACCAAAACAAATAACATAAATAAGACATGAAACACAGCTGGGCTTATTATTTTAATGTTGGGGGATATTTTTGTAGAGGAGCGAGAGGTCAAATGTGTTATTGCTCTTGCATTGGAAGACCTTGATTGTTACTCTTAGAAGAATTCGAAGATAACAAAAGGGTAATCAGAATCGTATATCGAAGAAGAACAGACAACACAGTGGCAAAAAGAAAAAGTACAAAAGGTCAAACAACGATCGACAAAACATGTACATAAAACAAGGTTCGAGTAACACGAACCCCACTACAGATCTGGGATAAAATCAAGTGCTCCGGAAGGATAAGCAGTTTATGCACCACTAGTGGTACCCGTCGTGTTAATTTGGTTACAAACCCTGTGATAAATCACGAATGAGGAAAGGACAGGGATGTTCTTTCGACACGTGGAACATATCCGTGGCCATTTGTGACGCATAAATTTCATAGCAGTCAACCAAGTCTTGGTGGGGACCATAAAACTTTAGAAGTGATGACTTCATCTTAACCAAGAGGAACTCTCCATCAAGGAAATCCTGATAGGAACCACAAGCTCTGGAATGTCGCATCAACTGAGAGATATGCACTCCATTTACAAGTGCTGCTGGCATGTTGCTGCATATAAATAGAAAGTTCACAATGGGAAAATTAAATCGTCTCTTTTGTCGTAATGTGTAGTTTGTACCCTCCCCTCACTGTTAATTTCGAAGTGTAGGTCAAGGTATGAAGCAGACCTATCTGTATCTGTGGTATCCTATATTTCAAGCTCATTCTAACATATCTTTAGAGTTCTTCAGAATCCACATCTGATTCACACCATCTCTTGTGTACTAGCCCGGTGTTTGCCGTTTATAGAATATATTTCAGTACATTGAACAAATGTTTCGTGAAGCCTTTCTTGTGAGGACACATGCGAAATATAGGAATCCAGAAGAGAGACGGTAGATGTAAGACGTACGATGGGTAATCACATCATATATCATATATACTCTACACCTCTAATGTGAAATCTGACTAAACAATACACTACGAAAAGAACTATTAATACAACATGTATGGAAATATATTTTCGGTTAATTTACTTTTTAAATTGTATTTGTATAATGTCTATATATTTAATTAATTCTACCATTTGTAGATTACATCATTGTGATAATACTGTGTACAACCATTACTACCTTAATTATAAACAGACAAGAAAAACAATGCAGTGTGAACCAAAGGAATAATTATATTATTAGAGATAGTTTAAGGTAAAGTGATGGAGCTTAATATATGAAGGTAATACTCTTGTGAGGTAAATAAGTGGCGTAGTTTAATATATAAAGGTAAACAAATTGTGAGATAAATATGTGACGTTGTTTAATAAATGAAGATATTGATATTGTGACGTAAATAAGGTACTAAGTGACATAATTGAAATAGGAAACATACCTTGTTGCCCATCATTGTATAAACCTTTTCACGGGGACGTCGTGGCCGTCATCGTATGATAATTGGATTTACAACTACCTAAGCAGTCGGTGCCGATCACCACTGATGTTGTGAGTTCGAATCTCGATAAGGACGAGGTGTACAACATTATGTGATTCAGTTTGTAAATGACTTGCAACGGGTCGGTTGTTTTCTCTGGGTTTACCGGTTTCCTCCTCCAATAAAGCTGACTGCCACGATATAGCTGAAATATTGTTGAAAGTGGAGTTAAACACCAACAGACAACACACTCTAACTTTTTTTTCACAAGTAGATCTAAAGTATTTAATTAGGTCCATTTTATGAATAAGTCATCATATCCCGAAAAGATAATGTATTTCCCACCCAATCTTAGATCTCTGTAGAAATGACAATAAGAAATACAATACCAGATTACGACTCACGGTCGTATTCATATGCATTCTACATCTTTATCGTTGCTATTCATGCCTACATTGTAGTACAAATACATTCATGCGTATCCACCCCCGGACAAGACAAGGTTTACATTAATGTGATATAGCATTGTTCAGTGACTTTCGTGAAGTGGCTTTCTCCTTGGCATTCTGATTTGATTCGTCAATTCATCTGACCGTCACAATATAGCACACTGTGTACTACTATGTATACATAACTATTGATTCCATATCTGATTATTATTTCTTTATTTACTATTGCAGATGTGACGAACCCCTTGTCAGTGATGTTAGCAACAACGGTCATATACTGTGCCCAACTTTCCAAGGAGGTCTTGGAAATAATATGTTTCAGTTTGCCTCAACATTGGGAATTGCAATTCTAAAAATATGAATATCATTGTGAATTGTAAATCAGAAATAAACTTGGTTTTTAAGCTAAACGTTGACCTTAGATTAAACACAGATATTTGCAATAACATGCAGCTACTCAATGAAAATATATCTTCTGGATTCGATAGAAATATGGTTCAACTGATAAAAGATAGCAACTTCAGGGTTGGCCAATATCTTCAATCTTGGAAGTATTTTGACACGATCAGTGGTAAATTAAGGAAACATTTGATCTTCAGGGATCATATCGACAGGAATGCTAGGGGAATAGTTAAGAATATATTATTGAAAAGAAACTTAACCAGACATACAACAACGTTGGTGGGAGTTCATATTCGCAGAGGTAATATGATAAATGATAAATATTTTAGTAACTATGGATACGAAGTTGCCACGTCTCAATATTTACATAGAGCAACATCATACTATAAACGTCGTTACCATGGTGTTCTGTTCATTGTGATGTCAGCACAGGACCATGAATGGGCAGTCAAGCATATGCCAACAACTCATCCGAGTGAATTTATAACAACAGGGAGGAGAGAGTTACATATGGCTATTTTAGCTTCATGTGATCATTCGATAATAACAGTAGGGTCATTCGGTTGGTGGACAGGTTGGCTAACAAATGGAGAAGTGACATATTTTAAATGGCCTGCTAAACCAAACTCAACTCTGAGAAAACAATACAGTCATGATTACTCCGATTACTTCTATCCTAATTGGGTTGGTCTTTCATGATCTTACGTCTTTAAATAATTGTAATTTAATTTGATTTAAATACTGAAACTGATTGGATGATCCGCATGGACAAATTTTGGTTACACTTGAATGAATTAATATCAGAGCCACATGTCATTTTATTCGTGTCTTGATTGGCTTACAAAGTATAGGTTAATTGTCAATGAACGGACTCTAAGATTAGAGGTCATTCTCAAGGCGTCTCGTACCGTTGTTATCAGGTGACTTTCTTTAAATGAGGTACCCTTGGGGTTATTTAAATTTATTTCCGATTATTTGCCTTATTTATTAGGATTGATCGAAATTATGTGTTCGGTTCATTCGAAATAACCTCAATCAGGTTGTTCACACTCTTGTTATAACGCTACGCGGGTTACACGGTGTGCACAACCTGATTGAGGTTATTTCTTCATGAATCGAACAAAAAATGCGTTCATTCCTTAATAACCTGGGTTCGTATTGTGAAATCACCAACATATGCATTCGCCAACGACGAATTCAAATAATCACCTGAAATAATCGTAATTAAAATCAAGGAATCATTAAATGGTATTGCAAAAATTAAATTATAAGGAATATTTGAAAGTCTTATTAAGCTTAATCTGCCCAAGCCAGGTTATATCGTGTATCCTGTTAAAAAAATTCAAATATTCCTTAAATATAACAAGCAATGGAAACATACGAGAATAGTCAGTGTCTGCGAATTATCTTTCGACCGGTGTCAATAGTGGAACGGTTAGTTGTTTGTTCGAATAAACATTTTTCTTGTTCGGATGTGGGATGACGCGTATCTAAAATGATTTTCAGCAGATCTGCAAGTAAAAATAATTTAAATAAGTGGCGCACGACACATATACATATTAACGTACATCAAAGCCATAATATTGTAAAGACAAATAATCAGAGAGTCTTCAAAAAGGAAAAAAAAAACATTAAAAAAAAAAAGAAAATCACGCAAAATGAAAAAAACAAAGGCAATAACAAAAAAAGAAAAAAAGAGGAGCACACAAACAAAAACAAGAAAAAAAAAGAAGGAAAAACAATGCAAAGGGATAATTCAGGATATCCACAATTCGATGTGACGCAGTACTATCTATGCTTATTAAATATGAAGAATTATTCGACAGATATACATTTCTCCATAATTTTTTGTGTACACTATGATTATGTATGCATCAATTCAATGATCCAGAACCGTTACGCATGTTGATTTTTGGTCAATCGTCGTTATAAGTTTCACGTAGATATCACACAGAGTGTGATTTTTGACAAATCAACATCAATATTACTGCGACATATTCGTGCAAATCTAACTTTTCTGGTATTCATAATTTATAGAATATTAATATATATTATAGCACCATAAACTGTGTATGTTTATTTGGCTGTTTAAATGTCGTTCTTATTGATGAATATGGCTATGTTTACATGTATGTAATGATCCAGAACGGTTAAGCTTGCTTATTTTTGGTATTTCGCGTGTGTGAATTTGCCATCGATATCATATAAATATAACAAGGGTGTACTTTTTTGTCATATGGCATTATATGTAGAATCTTATAGCATGCTTCATCTCTTCGTAATGTCCTCCACTGTGGAGCACCCGTGTTACACGATAATTTTGTGTGTGTTATTTTAGGATTTAAAACTTAAAGCATACATGGATTGGTTGACATAGCAATTGAAATAAACAATATTCTATCTTATTCTCTAATTTAAAAAAAAAAAAACATAATACACCATTTTAATGACACCATAAATATCGTATTAGTACACTCAACCTGAAGCTTTAATATCAAGGTTTGCCATACATTATATCAATGTAGCTATTGCATCCACTTTAAACCGCAGCTACGATAACACAAACAAGATTACATATACTTAATATTAACGGTGTGCTAGATTTAACATATTTAATTGTCCAAATATATGACAACAGGATCAGATATAAGCTTAGCAACTTACAACATATTTGCCTTGATATAAACAATATACATCTACAATCTAGCATACACACACAAGAGCTACACCCTTCATTATTAATACAATCATGAATCATAACGAGTGTAAGACAGTCTGATATTTACCAACTGACAAATCCAACACACCTTTACAATAATTGGACTAGTACATAACACACAACCAAGAGTCAAGAAGGGCCATCGTGGTTGTGATCGTATGGTAGTTGGATGCAAAACTACATGTACAATCAGTGCCTATCACCACTAGGGTTGTGATTTCAAACCCCTTTGATGGCGAAGTATACTCTATAGAGCATTATGTGATAAAGTTTACGGGTCGGTTGTTTTCTTCAGACACTCCAGTTCGCTCTACCAATAAAGCTGACCTCGACGATATAACTGAAATATTGTTGAAAGTTGTGTTAAACACCATACACTAAACCAACCAAATTAGAAGAAAATTGATCAATGCTATACAATGTAGTTGGATTATCTATTCGATAAAGTAGCGGTCTTTTAAAATTTTGTTTCAAAATTAATAATAATATAATATAACACAAGTGTGTTCAAGTAACTTGTAATAAACACAGCATTTATTTTAAAGGGATATTTTCTACTAAAATCGTAATTTTTTCATACCCAAAATTATTGTCGTTTTCCGTACTGACTTTCATAAAATGAAGATTAACACCGAGTTATGCTGAAAAAGATACGATTTTTTGGCAAAAAAGACCCAAAACTATCGCTATCAGAATTATTGTCCTGGATGACAATATTCAAATCTATTCATATGGCCTTCTATGTGAACACGTCTTGAGCATGCGCACTGCTTAGAAACAATACACAACATGTGTTTCTTGGGCAAAAGAGAAAGTGTCAACGCGTGGAATAAAGCAGACATTGACCGATTCAAAGAGAAAGATGAATAGAATTGAAGTATCTTCCAAATGGAACAAATGCAGGATATATGTAGTGGATCAGTTGAATCGTTGGAACGAACCCAAGGAAGTGCTACACGTCCAAAGTCGCGCTGAATTTGCAAATATTTTGTTTACTAGGTAAGCTGAACATGTTTGATGATGCCTATGATCATTTTCGGTAGATATTATTCAATATATATAATCTTGCACCTGGCAACAGCAAATTATTGTCAATGAGTAGCATACAACGGCGTATTTGCGAGGTAAACCAACACGAATTTTAACATCCATGCTGCAGCATCCGGACTACTGGCATAAGATAGATAAAAATAGATTTGTAGAATTGAGTCATGACGAAAGATATATTGAGCGGAGTCATGACAAAAAGCGTGTAGTGTTGAGTCAAGATGAAACGTGTGTGGTACGGAGTCATGATGAAAAGTTTATAGGGTTGAATCATGAAGAACTGCTTTACGTCATGACACCGCTCAAGAAATTTTTCGTCATGACTCAATTCTACAAACTTTTCGTCCTGACTCAACTGTACAAACATTTGACGACGACCCTAGACTGCATAAATGTCGTCATGATTCAACTCTAAAAAACTGTTCATCATGTCTCCACTCTTTAAACTTTTCGTCATGATTCAGCCCTACAAATCTTTCGTCATGACTCCAATTGTGCACACTTTTCGCCAAGACCAAACTCTACACACTTTTCTCCACGACTCAACTCTACAAACTCTTCGTCAAGACGCTGCTCTACAAACTTTCCGCCATAACTCAACTCTGCAAGCAATTTGCCGCGACCCTAGTCTGCAAACTTTTCCTGATGACTCTACTCTGCACACTTTTTGTAATGATCCAATACTACAAGCATTTGGCGTCGACCCTAGTCTGCAAAAAATCGACATGACTCAACTCTACAAACCTTTTCTCATGATCCTACTCTATGCACATTTTGCCATGAATTAACTCTAAAACACTTTACGTCATGACCGTACTCTACAAACATTTCGCATTGAATCAACTCTACAAACTTTTCGTCATGACGAACCATTAAAACATTTGGTCACAACCCTAGTCTACAAACTTTTCGTCATGATTCAACCCTGCAAAATTGTCATCATGACTCAACCCTACAAACTGTTCGTTATGATTCAACTCTACAACCTTTTCGTGATGATTCTACTCTACACATTTTTCGTCATGACTCAACTCTACAAACATTTAGCCAAAACCCTAGTGTACAAACAAACTTTTCTGATGACCCTACTCTGCAAACTGTTCGTCATTACTCAACTCTACAAACTGTTCGTCATGACTCACCTTTAAGACATTTGGCCACGATTCTAGTCTATAAACTGTTCATCATGATTCAACCCTACAAACTGTTCATCATGACTCTACTCTTCAAGCTTTTCGTCATGACTCACCATTAAAACGCTTGGCCACGACCCTAGTCTACAAACTTTTCCTCATGATTCAACCCTACAAACTTTTCATCATGACTCAACTCTACAAACTTTTCCTTATGACTCTACACTACAAACGTTTCGTCATTACTCAACTCCACAAACCTTTCATCTTGATTCAACCTTACACGCTTTTCGTCTTGACTCAATATATTTTTCGTCATGACTCAATTCTTCAAACATTTATGCATGCTTCAACTGTGCAAACTTTTCGCTATGACTTAACTGTACACACTGTTCGACACGAATCAACACTACAAACTGTTCGTCCTTACTCAACTTTACAAACTTTTCGCCAAGACCAAATTCTACAAACCTTTCTCCACGACTCAACTCTACAAACTCTTCGTCATGACGCTACTCTGCAAACTTTCCGCCATGACTCAACTCTACAAACATTTCGCCACTACCGTAGTCTAAGCACTTTTTGTCATGACTCAACTCTATGAACAATTTCCCACGACCCTACTCTGCAACTTTTTGTAATGACCCAACGCTAAAAACATTTAGCAACGACCCTAGTCTAGAAAACATCGTCATGACTCAACTCTACAAACTTTTCCTCATGACCCTACTATGCACACATTTTGCCATGAATCAACTCTGCAAACTTTTCGTCATGACCGTACTCTACAAACATTTCGCATTGATTCAACTCTACACACTTTTCGTCATGACTCTACTCTACAAACTTTTCGTCATGACTAAACTCTACAAACATTTCGTAATGGCTCAACACTACGAACTTTTTGTTTTGACCCTACTCTACAACCCTTTCGTCATGACTCAACTCTATAAACATTTCGCTAAGACTCTAATCTGCAAGCAATTCTTCATGGCTGAACTCTATAATCATTTCGCCACAACTCTAGTCTACAAACTTGTGATCATGGCTCCGCTTAATCTATTTTCCCTCACAACTCTAATCTACAAACTGTTCCCCATGACTCAACTCTACAAACATTTCGCCACAACCCTAGTTTACAACTTTTCCTCATGATTCTAGTCTACAAACTTTTCGTCATCACTCCGCTCAACATATTTTTCGTCATGACTCAATTCTACAAACATTTTGACATGACTCAAGTGAAAACAATTTTCGCCATGACCCTACTCTACAAAGTTGTTCCCCACGACTCAACTCTACAAACGGTTCCCCTTGACTCAACTCTACAAACTGTTCGTCATATCTCAACTGAAAAAAACATTTGATCAGGACCTAGTCTACAATCTTTTCGTCAAGATCATACTCTACAAACTTTTCGTCATGACTCTACTCTACAAACTTTTCGTCATGACTCACCTTTAAAACATTTGGCCACGACCCTAGTCTACAAACTTTTCGTTATGATTCAACCCTACACAATTTTCATCATGACTCAACTCTACAAGCTTTTCGTCATCACTCTACACTACAAACTTTGTCTACTTTACAAACTTTCTGTCATGACTCCACTCTACAAACATTTCGCCACGACTCTAGTGTACAAACATTTCCTGATGACCTTTCTCTACAAACTGTTCGTCATTACTCAACTCTACAAACTGTTCGTCATGATTCAGCTCTACAAACTTTTCGTCATGACTCAACTGTGCACACTTTTCGCCAAGACCAAGCCCTACAAACTGTTCTCCACGACTCAACTCTACAAACTATTCGTCATGACGCTACTCTACAAACTTTCCGCCATGACTCAACACTACAAACATTTGGCTGCAACCCTAGTCTAAAAACCTTTCGCTATGACTCAATTCTACAAACTTTTTGTCTTTACTCATCTCTACAAACTTTTGGCAACGACCCTAGTCTACATAAATTTCGTCATGACTCAACCCTACAAACCTTTCGTCATGGCTCCACTTATCGTCTTGACTCAACTCTACAAACATTTGGCGACAAACCTAGTCTACATACATTTCGTGATGACTCCACTCTTCAAACTTTTCTTCATGATTCAGCCCTACAAACTATTCGTCATGACTCCGTTCAATATATTTTTCGCAGTGACTCCATTCTACAAAAATTTATCCATGACTCAAATGCACAAACTGTTCGCCACGACTAAATTCTGCAAACACTTCGTAATGGATCAACACTATAAACTTATCATTTTGACCCTACTCTACAACCTTTTCGTAATGACTCAACACTATAGACATTTCGCTACGATTCTAGTCTGCAAGCAATTCCTCATGGCTGAACTCTATAAACATTTCGCCACAACTCTAGTCTGCAAACTATTCGTCAAGATTACTGTTCAGAATTTTCTTCACGATTCAACTCTACATGCTAATCGTCAAGACCCTATTCTACAAAGTTGTTCGCCACGACTCAACTCTACAATCGTTTCCCCATGACTCAACTCTACAAGCTTTTCGTCATGATTCAACTCTACAAACATTTGGCCAGGACCTAGGCTACAACTTTTCCTCAAGGCCCTACTCTACAAACTTTTCGTCATGACTCAACTCTACCAACATTTCCCCATGACTCAACTCTACAAACATTTCGCCACAACCCTAATTTACAAATGTTCCTCGTCACTCTACTCTACAAACTTTTTGTCATGACTTAACTCTACAAACTATTCGTCATGACTCCACTCAACATATTTTTCGTCGTGACTCCATTCTACAAATATTTCGCCATGACTCAAATGCACACACTGTTCGCCACGACTAAACTCTGCAAACACTTCGTAATGGATCAACACTATAAGCTTATCGCTTTGACCCTACTCTACAACCTTTTCGTAATGACTCAACTCTATAAACATTTCGCTACGACCTTAGTCTGCAAACAATTCCTCATGGCTGAACTCTATAAACATTTCGTCACAACTGTAGTCTACAAACTATTCGTCAAGACTCCGCTCAAGATACTGTTCGTCATGACTCAACACTACAAACATTTGGCGACGACCCTAGTCTACAAATAAATCGTCATGACTCACCTTCAAAACATTTCACCACGACCCTAGTCTACACACATTTTGCATTGAATCAAAACTACAATCGTTTCTTCATGACTCACCTTTAAAACTTTTGACCACCACCCTAGTCTGCAAATTTTTCGTCATGATTCAACCCTACAAACTTTTCGTCATGATTCAACTCTACAAACTGTTCGTCATGATTCAACTCTAAAAGCATTTCGCCACGACCTTAGTGTACAAACATTTCCTTATGACCATACACTACAATGTTTCGTCATTTATCAAATCTAAAAAAAATTCGTGAAAACTCACCTTTAAAACATTTGGTCAAGACCCTAGTCTACAAACTGTTCGTCATGATTCAACCCTATACTGTTTTCGCCACGACTAATCTCTACAAACATAATGTAATGGCTCAACACTACAAACGTTTCGCTTTGACCCTACTCTACAACCTTTTCGTCATGACCCAACTCTATAAACATTTCGCTACGACCCTAGTTTGCAAGCAATTCCTCATGGCTGAACTCTATAAACATTACGCCACAACACTAGTCTACGAACTTGTGGTCATGACTTCGCACAATATAATTTTCCTCGTGACTAATCTACAAACCTTTCGTCATGTCTCAACTCTACAAGCATTTCGCCACATCCCTAGTTTACAAATTTTCCTTATGGCTCCACTCTACAAACTTTTCGTCATCACTGCGCTCAACATATTTTCCTTATGACTCGATTCTAAAAACATTTTGACATGACTGAAGTGTACACATTTTTCACGATTCAACTCTACATACTTTTCGTTTCGTCAAGACCCTATTCTACAAAGTTGTTGGCCACGACTCAACTCTACAAACGTTTCCCCATGACTCAACTCTACAAGCTTTTCGTCATGACTCAAATCTACAAACATTTGGCCAGGACCTAGTCTACATCTTTTCCTCAAGGCCCTACTCTACAAACTTTTCGGCATGACTCAACTCTACAAACTTTTCGTTTTGACTCAACTGTAAAACATTTGGCCACGAGCCTAGTCCACAAACTGTTCGTCATAGTTCAACCCTACAAACTTTTCATCATAACTCCGCTCTACAAACCTTTTGTCTTGACTCGCCCCTACACGCTTTTCGTCATGACTCCACTCAATATATTTTTCGTCATGACTCATTTCTACAAACATTTAGCCATGACTCAACTGTACAAACTTGTTGTCATGACTCAACTGTACAAACATTTCGCCAAGACCCAACTTTACACAGTTTTCCCCACGACTCAACTCTACAAACTTTTCGTCATGACCCTACTCTACAAACATTGTGCGTTGAATCTACTCTACAAACTTTTCGTCATGACTCAACTTTACAGGCATTTCGCCACGACCCCAGTGTGCAAACATTTCCTTATGACCCTACCCTACAAACTTATCGTCATTACTCCACACTACAAACATTTTGTCATGACTCTCCTTTAAAACATCTGTCCACTACTCTAGTCTACAAACTGTTCGTCATGAATCAACCCTACAAACTGTTAATCCTGACTCTGCTCTACAAACTGTTCATCTTGACTCAACCCTACAAGCTTTTCGTCATGACTCCGCTCAAGATATTTTCCGTCATGATTAATTAAAGAAATTATATCCTAGAACAGGTGACTATTTTGGATGGAGGACATGGCTGCCGGATACAATTTTGAAAGACCACTGCAATATAATTAGGCTTCATTTGAATCAACGGTTTATCTGTGATTTTGTTCTTCGCTACATAATATATGTGTCGTAAGCTACAATTTGGTCCTTTTCATTTTCATGACTCATCGCCGGGTTCAGTACAAGAGTAGTATGGCGGGTGCCACCCTTCAGGAGCACTTGGATTTACACGTGAGTCTTAATGGGTCTTTGTTGCCCAATTATTAGTATTTTGTAGATGACTTTTACTTTTCTCTTGGCCATTGTCTTATCTGTTCTTCGAATTACATCTTCTTATTATTAACCATTACTCTTTTTATTTTGCCCAGTCAATTTAAGCTTGGCATGCACTTAAGGTATGTACACAAACAAAGCCAGTATTTGAGTCAATAGTTGAATATTGGTGGACCTAAGCGTAGCACTTTACTCATATCCCAACATAACCCATGCTCAGACCATGAACCGTGAAGTTTACTCTACGACAACAAAACGTGCTGACCTCACTTTTCGGAAGTCAACTTCCTTTTCATCAATCGCAATATTCCAGCACAACCAGCATGTGGCATTTGCACACCACGTACGTTATTCTAGCTTGTGCCCATGGCAGTGATTTTCTGGAAGGAGCTGAGCTGCTAAATTAAAACCATTTAAACAAGAATGCATTGTTCCAAGGCAAAGGTAATTGCTGCAAATATTAATTGGCTGTCACCACGATCTGGTTGACCGTTGCGAAATATCTATATCTCAACTGAAGTTGGATTATTAATTCGGTCAAGGCTTCGTCTTTTAAAGTTTAGTTTCATTCTTATTTAGTATGAATATGAACAATTCAGAGGAAATCGCTTGTCGCTGCAAATGATAGGAGTGTATATCTGGTGGCAGTATGGTAGCGGCTTAGCAATAACTTCATTAAACACACACAGTAAATCAAGCATTGTTGTCAAGAATACTGCGTCCTAATCTTGAACTTTATGCATATTATAATTAATCCTAGTGACGCTGAACATGCATTTTGACTGCATAAGCAATCGTAACCAGAGTTACAGTTCGTTTCTCTCACATCAACGATAACTCTGCTAACAGTTGATGTATAATAATGATCCATTCATGCAATTGATCGTGCTTGTGCAGTGTGTGTCGGTCGGTCTAATTTAGCTTTTGCTTTCCGTTCTTTACAAGTGTATCGATTGAATGTCGCTATGAATACGAGAAGGTGTGGTCTTTGAAGAGGACGGAAGCATACTTAGTACTTGAAATTAAATATACATCACCATAGATAGATTCAGTATTATTTATTGTTGATAAGCTTAAACAAAAATCATCTCTCTGAAATCGCTCAGCCAAGTGAACCGAAACTTGGCATCTATGGAAGGTCCTTTATTAATATGCTCATTTCGTTTCGATACGTCAACAATCGTGGCTGCCAACCAATATTTTCGTTTCTGGTTGGTCGATTTCTCAAAATCGTCTCTAAAACTGCTGGTCAAGTGAACCGGAACTTGGTAGAGAGCATTTATGGAAGGTCTTGTATTGATAAAGATTGCTCATTTCGTCCTGATCCATTAATAAAGACGGTACTTCTTGTGTCTGGTTGGTCTGACAGATGAGCAAAAAAGATCAGCCCACCGAGTCTCTGTTTTGTGTATGTTTCCTCAATATCTCTCGTGTTTTCTATATATTGTATTGTATTATATCTATGTTAATGTTCCATCATACGCGTCTGAGATTTTCAATAATATATTTAAGGAAACAAAATGTGCTGAGCAAATGTGTTAAAATACCTTGTGTTCAAGATACTATCATGTTTGTTGTAATTCAATTATTAAATTGTGTAACGAACTTGCATTATGTATTAATATATTATATATTGGATAATTTAATATGGTAATATTTTACACTAACACCGATAGAAAAGTCAAACAGACCGGTAGTTTATCACGTAGTACGGTTACCCATGAGATTTATACAAGGTGAGTTGAAAGTCAGTCGGTACATGTATTTTGAGTCAGGCACGCGCTTCGTGTTTAAGCAAAGTGAGGAAGAGGCAGTTTGAGTATTACAATTGTCAAATACAGGACATGAATATTCATAGGCGAAGGTTCATGACACTCAGGGGTTTTTATGCCTGGTTTTTGGTGTGCGTGTAGGAAAGTTTGCTGTCGGTGTAAATGGTGTCTGTGTTGAAATGGTACAGGTTTTGGTGTACATAAAATGATGTCAAAACGCCCATCATCGGTGATATTATTATCGTTAAATGCCGTCATAAATTTGGAGTTTTAGAGTCTGTAATTACAATCCGAGAAGTCCGTGCTGAACACGTTATATTTATACAGTCATATTAGTTACGGTTCGCTGGATACACTAGTGAAGCAATATATTAATCATCTAGTGTCCTCCTCATCAATTTAGAATCTACATGTATGTGAAATTAATCCGTTCGTATTTATAAATTATCCAAGGGGAACAACCCAGTCCAATTAGAGAATTTCTACAGTACCAGGAATGCGTGCGTGCAGGATGGTATGTCTCCGGCTCTAAAATGCATATCATTTATACATGCATTATATTTGTTCAGTGTTTTGAATGAATATCGTTTATGTTCAGTGTTGTGAATCTTGTAATATTGTGTACATTTCTTTCCATATATCATATAGTTTTATATGACATTGTCCACCTGACAATCCAAAAGAACTTACTTCTTTACAATTGACAAGTATGTGTGATGAAATGTATTCAAACTATTTATTTGAGCTATGTTCAATGATTTTACAGACATTTTCATATGTTGTAACAGCGTCTGGCAATCTACTGTCGTAAAGGCTGAGTACATTATGAAAGTGGTGACCAGTGCAATGAAAGATACATGAGGTGTAGGCAGTTGGCGAAACCTCTTGCTCATCAATGCCCTAATTCAATACCAACACAAACCTCTAAGCATTGAATGATAAAGAATAGAGATTGATAAATGTTTATTGAAATAAACATGGTTTAATACAAACAGACGCTACAGATGACATTGTGGTTTACTCATTTTTGACGTGACTAATAACAAAGTTTATAACGATGCATTTATCTTTTCATTGCAGCAATGTGCATCAGGATACTTCTTTTAATTTTAGATTTCAAAATTGGAAACGGTCGACAATCGAAAATACTACCTGCAAATTTGGGGAAATTTCTTCTTTTTCAAAAATGTATTTTTTTAATAAAACTAGTGTGGACACAGAAATGTGTTGTCCAAACGGCAAGTGTGGATGTTAATATTTCATATTATTAACTTTGAACAAAATTTAAAAAATCATAGGCACAGGGGTCTTGAATTTTTTTAATACAAAATAAAATTAATCCTTGATTATTATTTTTCCTTAAAGTCCGGTTCTGTGTTTTTATTTCAAATTTTCATTATAGTCCCCCCCCCCCTCCCAAGAGATACAAAATTGTAGCATTATTAATAAATTAATAAATAATAAAATCAGATTTTCTTTTTAAAATAAATCTCATTTGTAAAACCACTAATATTTGTTCAATTTTTAACGCTGATTTAAGCTTTAGTCGCAACACATTTTTATTTTTCTCTTTAAGCTGTCGAAACATAGCATTTGTGTAACTGTAAAACTCACAAATAAAATTCACTCCCCCTTTTTCCATTTTTTATTGTTTAAATCAATGATCAACAATATTCCAGAATCAATCAAATGAATAAATATAACATAGATATCTTTCACATGCATCTTTTTACCATGCGGAGTCAATGTGTTTTAATCGGTCATCCAATCAGGACGCTCATTATTCTTGTCCAAGATAAACATACATCGCTAAAATTTCCTGTGGGTTTTCCCCACTTCAACTCGTAAATATACATAGAAATCGAAGATATTTCGTCATAAAACTTCACACATGGTTTTGTCTAACATATTTCTTGAAGACTAACATAACATTGTATTGCATTTATCAATATGTTATGAGTATCAACAGGTTTTTTTTCAAAACCCTATCTGTTCTCGATACAGCCGCCCGATTACAGTGACCCGTGACATACACTAGCACGTTCTACCAGTTGTTTCTTAATAATGTTGTCTAAGCAGGAATACTGGATTTTCTTCTAGACATCTACTTCTGGCAATGCATATAGGTACATTCTTCTGTTATATCAATATGCTAATCGTCTTCTTGATTGACCAACGATAAACACATCTTAATATGGGTTATCTAAGAAAAATCGGGATAAATGTTCATCAGTAAAAGACCAAGCGTTTAACTTTATGTGGGATGGGATTAATAGGGAAATGGGGGGAGGTAAATATTTTACTGAAAAACAACCGATAAAATCAATTATCCAGCATTATTATTATTATTATTATTATTATTATTATTATTATTATTTTGATTATAACAATATAATTATTATTATTATTATCATTATTATTAGTATACCATCCTAATCGTTGGTAAACAATTGATACTTCAGAAATATCTAGATCTTCAAAACTAGTAATGATGTTCTGGAGTATATTTTATAATGGTGAACCGGTTTTATAATATGTAATCAGGTTCCCTATACCGAAGGACAAACTGCTCAATGGCAAAAAGAAAAAGCACAAAAGGACATACAACGATCTGCAAAACACATGCATGACACTAAAAATCGAGTAACACGAAAAACACTTAAAACTGGGGGTGAACTCATGTGCTCCGAAAGAGTAAACAGTCCCTGTTCCATTAGTGCCACCCGTTGTGCTACAAACTCGGTGATAAGTCATGAATGAGGAAAGGACAGGGAAGTAATTACGACAAGTGAAACATATCCGTGGTCATTTAAGTTTTCCGACACACAGAATACCACGACCTGGTGTACTGAGATCATGCAATGAAATAATCAAGACTGGTTGTTTTTCAATAAACACGTATGATAAGATATTCACTTTATTGAAATCGACAACACAAATTATATTAAGACGAAGTATTTACTGCAACATAGGTGGTTAGTTACTTGGCTGTGTGAATGAGGTGTGCTACTTATGGATGAGGCGTGCTGGATGTTAATAGCTTTTTAACATGGACTTAGGTGACGTAAACGTGCAGCAACAGTACATGAATGTATGCCATCAGAGTAATGATATCGTTATTGGCCGCAACTTAAGTGTGAATCGTAATGCAAGTGTAAATCGTAATGTTCGTAAATATAAAACATATAGATATTTCAACAATACTGTTGACACCGTCAAGCTAATGGTCATCCCCTATGGTGTAAAATACAATTATCATTTTCACTGATCCTTACAACGTAATCTAACTTCTGAGATTATTAAAAGTAGATTTAATTAAACTTGGAATACGGATTTATATAACCTTAATAACTTGTTTTCGGAACCGCTTAGTTAATTCATAGTCATTACTATAGTTGTATTTAAATTGCTGTACTGTATTCATATGCATTGACTAATAAAATATGCTTACAATAAGCTAATGCTGATCGAGTAAATCTATACCTCTACGCTGAACTATTTTCAGAAAATACATATTACAGCTTAATCATAACACGCAATATTGAAAGACATGATAAAATTTGATGATTAAATTGTAAGTAAACTACAAAAATAGAGTATTTAGCCACCATTTTGATTAACAAATTCACCGTAGACGATTTGTCCAGTCACCAAATTTCTCCTTCTTCTTCTCCGATATTCACGTCAAATCCTTCAGTTTAATCTAACTCGGCAATCTTTAATATATTGCATAGGATAATGAAGAAATCACTATACAGTCACAGGAAATAAAGTAGATTATACAAACATCTAAGCAAGTGACAACCATACATTATATCTGACCCACTGGATCTCAAAGTTACTTGTGATAGTAGGTTACTACTAAATATTACATACGTCTGACAATTAAACCAAACCGTTTTAGAATTAGATTTTTGAGCTGTCACATTTGTTTTCTTCCCTCGACGGTATTTGAACTCACACCATTGATACTCTGCAGAATCAATCACTTAGCATTATGTCAAGCGCCCTTGACCACTCGACCACATCCGCTCCATAAAAATGGAGCTTCAATAATCGAAGTGTTGCCTTGTCTCGAAAGGAAAATCTAGAGGTAGACATAAGACATGTGTCTAAGCGCGTGTGGATGGTACATATATACTTAATATTATAATTTGACAGCTTTCCAACACAGCATTTTTAATATATTGTATGGGATAATGAAGAAACCAGTATGCAGTCAAAGAAAATAAAGTAGATTATACAAACATCTAACCAAGTGACAACCATACACTATATCTGACCCACTGGATCTTAAATTTACTTGTGATATTAGGTTACTACTAAATATTATATAACTCTGAAAAGTAAACCGAATACTCTTAGCATTAGATTTTTGAGCCGTCACATTTGTGTTCTTCCTTCGACGGGATTTGAACTCACACCATTGATACACTGCAGAATAAATAGCTTACCCTTATGTTCAGCGTCCTAGACCACTCGACTACATCCGCTCCATGAAAATGGAGTTTCAATAATCGAAGTTTTGCCTTGTCTCGTAAGGAAAATCTAGAGATATACATAAGACATGTGTCTAAGCGCATGTAGATGGTACATATATACTTAATATTATAATTTGACATCAATCTAAATGAGCAATTTTTAGTATATTGTATAGGATAATGAAGAAATCAGTATATAGTCACAGGAAATAAAGTAGATTATACAAACATCTAACCAAGTGACAACCATACACTATATCTGTCCCACTGGATCTTAAAGTTACTTGTGATAGTAGGTTACTACTAAATATTACATACGTCTGAAAATTACACCAAATACTGTTAGAATTAGATTTTTGAGCTGCCACATTTGTTTTCTTCCCTCGACGGGATTTGAACTCACACCATTGATGCACTGCATAATAAATCGCTTTGCCTTATGTCCAGCGCCATAGACCACTCGACCACATCCGCTCCATAAAAATGGAGCTTCAATAATCGAAGTGCTGTCTAGTCTCGTTATGAAAATCTAGAGATAGACATAAGACATGTGTCTAAGCGCGTGTAGATGGTACATATATACTTAATATTATAATTTGACAGCAATCTAGCTCAGCAATTTTTAATATATTGTATAGGATAATGAAGAAATCATTATATAGTCACAGGAAATAGAGTAGATTATACAAACATCTAAGCAAGTGACAACCATACACTATGTCTGTCCCACTGGATCTCAAAGTTACTTGTAATATTATGTTACTACTAAATATTACATACGTCTGAAAATTAAACCAAACATGGTTAGAATTAGATTTTTGAGATGTCACATTTGTGTTCTTCCCTCGACGAGATTTGAACTCACACCATTGATACACTGCAGAATAAATCGCTTAGCCTTACGTCCAGCACCCTAGACCACTCGACCACATCCGCTCCATAAAAATGGAGCTTCAATAATCGAAGTGCTGTCTAGTCTCGTTATGAAAATCTAGAGATAGACATAAGACATGTGTCTAAGCGCGTGTAGATGGTACATATATACTTAATATTATAATTTGACAGCAATCTAGCTCAGCAATTTTTAATATATTGTATAGGATAATGAAGAAATCATTATATAGTCACAGGAAATAGAGTAGATTATACAAACATCTAAGCAAGTGACAACCATACACTATGTCTGTCCCACTGGATCTCAAAGTTACTTGTAATATTATGTTACTACTAAATATTACATACGTCTGAAAATTAAACCAAACATGGTTAGAATTAGATTTTTGAGATGTCACATTTGTGTTCTTCCCTCGACGAGATTTGAACTCACACCATTGATACACTGCAGAATAAATCGCTTAGCCTTACGTCCAGCACCCTAGACCACTCGACCACATCCGCTCCATAAAAATGGAGCTTCAATAATCGAAGTGTTGCCTAGTATCGAAAGGAAAATCTAAAGATAGACATAAGACATGTGTCTAAGCGTATGTAGAAGGTACATATATACATAATATTATAATTTGATAGCAATCTAACTCAGCTATTTGTAATATGATGTATAAGAAAATGAAGAAATCATTATACAGTCACAGGAAATAAAGTAGATTATACAAACATCTAAGCAAGTAACAACCATACACTATTTCTGTCCCATTGCATCTCAAAGTTACTTGTGATACTAGGTTACTACTAAATATTACATACGTCTGTAAATTAATCTACGCAGTGTCAGAATTAGATTTTTGAGCTGTCACATGTGTTTTCTTACCTTGACGGGATTTGAACTCACACCATTGATGCACTGCAGAATAAATCGCTTAGCCTTATTTTCAGCGCTCTAGACCAATCGACCACATCCACTCCATAAAAATGGAGCTTCAATAATCGAAGAGTTGCCTTGTCTCGTAAGGAAAATCTAGCTGTAGACATAAGACATGTGTCTAAGCGTGTGCATATGGTACATATATACTTAGTATTATAATTTGACAGCAATCTAACTGACCAATTTTTAATATATTGAATTGGATAATGAAAAAATCGTTATACAGTCACAGGAAATAGAGAAGATTATACAAGCATCTAAACAGGTGACTACCATACACTATATCTGTCCCACTGGATCTCAAAGTTACTTGTGATACTAGATTACTACTAAATATTACATACGTCTGAAAATTAAACCAAACATTGATAGAATTAGATTTTTGAGCTGTCACATTTGTGTTCTTCGCTCGGCAGGATTTGAACTCACACCATTGATGCACTGCATAATAAATCGCCTTGGCTTATGTCCAGCGCCATAGACCACTCGACCACATCCTCTCCATAGAAATGGAGCTTCAATAATCGAAGCGTTGCCTTGTCTCGTAAGGAAAATCTAGAGGTAGACATAATACATGTGTCTAAGCGCGTGTAGATGGTACATATATACTTAATATTATAATTTGACAACAATCTAACTCAGCAATTGTTTGTATATTGTATATGAAAATGAAGAAATAATTATACAGTCACAGGAAATAAAGTAAATTATACAAACATCTAAGCCAATGACAACCATACACTATATCTGTCCCACTGGATCTCAAAGTTACTTGTGCTACTAGGTTTCTACTAAATATTACACACGTCTGAAAATTAAGCCAAACTGTGTTAGAATTAGATTTATGAGGTGTCACATTTGTGTTCTTCCCTCGACGGGATTTGAACTCACACCATTGATACACTGCAGAATAAATCGCTTAGCCTTATGTCCAGCGCCCTAGACCACTCGACCACATTCGCTCCAAAAAAATGGAGCTTCCACAATCGAAGTGTTGCCTTCTATCATAAAGAAAATCTAGAGGAAGGCATACGACGCGTGTCTAGCGCGTGTAGATGGTACACCCGACCTCAAAATTACTTGCGATACTAGGTTACTACTAAATATTACATCCGCTCCATAACAATGTAGCTTCAATAATCGAAGTGTTGCCTTGTCTCGTAAGGAAAATCTAGAGGTAAACATAAGATATGTGTCTAAGCGCGTGTAGATGGTACATGTATTGTTAATATTATAAATTGACAGCAATATAACTCAGTGACTATTAATATATTATATAGGATAATGAAGAAATCATTATACAGTCACAGAAATAAAGTAGATTATACAAGCATCTAAGCAAGTGACAACCATACACTATATATGTCCCGCTGGATCTCAACGTTTTTTGTGATACTAGATTACTACTAAATATTACATACGTCTGAAAATTAAACCAAGCAGTGATAGAATTAGATTTTTGAGCTGTCACATCTGTGTTCTTACCTCGACGGAATTTGAACTCACACCATTGATACACTGCATAATAAATCGCTTAGCCTTATGTCCAGCGCCCTAGACCACTCGACCACATTCGCTCCAAAAAAATGGAGCTTCACTA
This sequence comes from Bathymodiolus septemdierum, assembly GCA_963383655.1. Taxonomy (NCBI): domain Eukaryota; kingdom Metazoa; phylum Mollusca; class Bivalvia; order Mytilida; family Modiolidae; genus Bathymodiolus; species Bathymodiolus septemdierum. The sequence continues at coordinate 70,044,014 of OY726527.1, read as the reverse complement.
ATCGAAGTGATGCCTTTTCTCGTAAGGCAAATCTGGAGGTAGACATAAGACATGTGTCTAAGCGAGTGTAGATGGTACATGCATGCTTAATATTATAAATTGAGAGCAATATAACTCAGCAATTTTTAATATGTTGTATAGGATAATGAGGAAAGCATTATGCACTTACCGGAAAAAAAGGAGATTATGCAAACATCTAAGCAAATGACAACCATACACTAAGCCTTGTCTCGATAGGAATATCTAGAAATAGACATAAGACATCTATCTAAGCGCGTGTAGATGGTACATGTATACTTACTATTATAAATTGACAGCAATATAACTCAGCAATTGTTAGTATATTGTATGTGATAATGAAGAAATAATTACACAGTCACAGGAAATAAAGTAGATGATACAAACATCTAAGTAAGTGACAACAATACACTATATCTGTCCCGCAGGATCTCAACGTTACTTGTGATACTAGATTAGTACTTAATACTACATACGTCTTAAAATTAAACCATGTAGTGTTAGAATTAGATTTTTGAGATGTCACGTGTGTGTTCTTACCTCGACGGGATTTGAACTCACACCATTGATGCACTCCAGAATAAATCGCTTAGCCTTATGTTCAGCGCTCTAGACCACTCGACCACATCCGCTCTATAAAAATGGAGCTTCAATAATCGAAGTGTTGCCTTGTCTAGTAAGGAAAATCTAGAGGTAGACATAAGATATGTGTCTAAGCGCGTGTAGATGGTACATGCATACTTAATATTATAAATTGACAGCAATGTAACTCAGCAACTATTGATATATTATATAGGATAATGAAGAAATCAGTATGCAGTCAGAGAAAATAAAGCAGATTATACAAATATCTAAGCAAGCGACAACCATACACTATATCTGTCCCACTGGATCTCAAAGTTACTTGTAATATTAGATTACTACTAAATATTACATACGTCTGAAAATTACACCAAACAGTGTTAGAATTAGATTTTTGAGCTGTCACATTTGTGTTCTTCCCTCGACGGGATTTGAACTCACACCATTGATAGACTGCAGAATAAATCGCTTAGCCTCATGTCCAGCGCCCTAGACCACTCGACCACATCCGCTCCATAGCAATGTAGCTTCAATAATCGAAGTGTTGCCTTGTCTTGTAAGGAAAATCTAGAGATAGACATAAGATATGTGTCTAAGCGAGTGTAGATGGTACATGTATACTTAATATTATAAATTGAAAGCAATGTAACTCAGCAACTATTAATATATTATATTATATAGGATAATGAAGAAATCAGTATATAGTCACAGGAAATAAAGTAGATGATACAAACATCTAAGCAAGTGACACAATACACTATATCTGTCCCACTGGGTTTCAAAGTTACTTGTGATACTAGATTACTACTAAATATTACATACGTCTGAAAATACACCAAACAGTGTTAGAATTAGATTTTTGAGCTGTCACATTTGTGTTCTTCCCTCGACGAGATTTGAACTCAGGCCATTGATACACTGCAGAATAAAACGCTTTGCATTATGTCCAGCGCCCTAGACCACTCGACCACATCCGCTCCATAAAAATGGAGCTTCAATAATCGAAGTGTTGCCTAGTCTCGTAAGGAAAATCTAGAGATAGACATAAGACTTGTGTCTAAGCGTATGTAGATGGTACATATATACTTATTATTATAATTTGACAGCAATATAACTCAGCAACTATTAATATATTATATAGGATAATGAAGAAATCATTATACAGTCACAAGAAATAAAGTAGATTATACAAGCATCTAAGCAAGTGACAACCATACACTGTATATGTCCCGCTGGATCTCAACGTTATTTGTGATACTAGATTACTACTAAATATTACATACGTCTGAAAATTAAAACAAGCAGTGTTAGAATTAGATTTTTGAGCCGTCACATTTGCGTTCTTACCTCGACCGGATTTGAACTCACATCACTGATACACTGCAGAATAAATCGCTTAGCCTTATGTCCAGCGCCCTAGACCACTCGACCACATCCGCTCCATAAAAATTGAGCTTCATTAATCGAAGTGATGCCTTTTCTCGTTAGGAAAATCTGGAGGTAGACATAAGACATGTGTCTAAGCGAGTGTAGATGGTACATGTATACTTAATATTATAAATTGAGAGCAATATAACTCAGCAAATTTTAATATGTTGTATAGGATAATGAGGAAATCATTATGCACTGACCGGAAATAAAGTAGATTATACAAACATCTAAGCAAGTGACAACCATACACTAAGCCTTGGCTCAATAGGAATATCTAGAAATAGACATAAGACATGTGTTTAAGCGCGTGTAGATGGTACATGTATACTTAATATTATAAATTGACAGCAATATAACTAAGCAATTGTTAGTATATTGTATGTGATAATGAAGAAATCATTATACAGTCACAGGAAAAAAAGTAGATGATGCAACAATCTAAGCAAGTGACAACCATACACTATATCTTTCCCACCGGATCTCAAAGTTACTTGTGATACTAGATTACTACTAAATATTACATACGTCTGAAAATTAAACCAAGTAGTGTTAGAATTAGATTTTTGAGATGTCACATTTGTGTTCTTACCTCGAGGGGATTTGAACTCACACCATTGAAGCACTGCAGAATAAATCGCTTAGCCTTATGTCCAGCGCTCTGGACCACTCGACCACGTCCACTCCATAAAAATGGAACTTCAATAATCGAAGTGTTGCCTTGTCTCGTAAGGAAAATCTAGAGGTAGACATACGATATGTGTCTAAGCGCTTGTAGATGGTACATGTATACTTAATATTATAAATTGACAGCAATGTAACTCAGCAACTATTAATATACTATATAGGATAATGAAAAAATCAGTATGCAGTCACAGGAAATAAAGTAGATTATACAAACATCTAAGCAAGTGACAACCATACACTATATCTGTCCCACTGGATCTCAAAGTTACTTGTAATATTAGATTACTACTAAATATTACATACGTCTGAAAATTACACCAAACAGTGTTAGAATTAGATTTTTGAGCTGTCACATTTGTGTTCTTCCCTCGACGGGATTTGAACTCACACCATTGATAGACTGCAGAATAAATCGCTTAGCCTCATGTCCAGCGCCCTAGACCACTCGACCACATCCGCTCCATAGCAATGTAGCTTCAATAATCGAAGTGTTGCCTTGTCTCGTAAGGAAAATCTAGAGGTAGACATAAGATATGTGTCTAAGCGAGTGTAGATGGTACATGTATACTTAATATTATAAATTGACAGCAATGTAACTCAGCAACTATTAATATATTATATTATATAGGATAATGACGAAATCAGTATATAGTCACAGGAAATAAAGTAGATGATACAAACATCTAAGCAAGTGACACAATACACTATATCTGTCCCACTGGGTTTCAAAGTTACTTGTGATACTAGGTTACTACTAAATATTGCATACGTCTGAAAATTACACCTAACAGTGTTATAATTCGATTTTTGAGCTGTCACATTTGTGTTCTTCCTTCGACGAGATTTGAACTCAGGCCATTGATATATTGCAGAATAAAACGCTTTGCATTATGTCCAGCGCCCTAGACCACTCGACCACATCCGCTCCATAAAAATGGAGCTTCAATAATCGAAGTGTTGCCTAGTTTCGTAAGGAAAATCTAGAGATAGACATAAGACTTGTGTCTAAGCGTATGTAGATGGTACATATATACTTATTATTATAATTTGACAGCAATATAACTCAGCAACTATTAATATATTATATAGGATAATGAAGAAATCATTATACAGTCACAAGAAATAAAGTAGATTATACAAGCATCTAAGCAAGTGACAACCATACACTGTATATGTCCCGCTGGATCTCAACGTTATTTGTGATACTAGATTACTACTAAATATTACATACGTCTGAAAATTAAACCAAGCAGTGTTAGAATTAGATTTTTGAGCTGTCACATTTGCGTTCTTACCTCGACCGGATTTGAACTCACACCATTGATACACTGCAGAATAAATCGCTTAGCCTTATGTCCAGCGCCCTAGACCACTCGACCACATCCGCTCCATAAAAATTGAGCTTCATTAATCGAAGTGATGCCTTTTCTCGTTAGGAAAATCTGGAGGTAGACATAAGACATGTGTCTAAGCGAGTGTAGATGGTACATGTATACTTAATATTATAAATTGAGAGCAATATAACTCAGCAATTGTTAATATGTTGTATAGGATAATGAGGAAATCATTATGCACTTACCGAAATAAAGTAGATTATACAAACATCTAATCAAGTGACAACCATAAAATAAGCCTTGGCTCGATAGGAATATCTAGAAATAGACATAAGACATGTATCTAAGCGCATGTAGATGGTACATGTATACTTAATATTATAAATTGACAGCAATATAACTCAGCAATTGTTAATATATTGTATGTGATAATGAAGAAATCATTACACAGTCACAGGAAAAAAGTAGATGATGCAAAAATCTAAGCAAGTGACAACCATACACTAAATCTTTCCCACCGGATCTCAAAGTTATTTGTGATACTAGATTACTACTAAATATTACATACGTCTGAAAATTAAACCAAGTAGTGCTGGAATTAGATTTTTGAGCTGTCCTATTTGTGTTCTTCCCTCGACGGGATTTGAACTCACACCATTGATGCACTGCATAATAAATCGCTTAGCCTTATGTTCAGCGCCCTACACCACTCGACCACATCCGCTCCTTAACAGTGGAGCTTCAATAATCGAAGTATTGCCTTGTTTCTTTAGAAAAATCTAGAGGTAGACATAATACATGTGTCTAAGCGCGTGAAGATGGTACATACATACTTAATATTATAATTTGACAGCAATCTAACTCTGCAATTGATAGTATATTGTATGTGATAATGAAGAAATCATTATACAGTCACAGGAAATAAAGTATATTATACAAACATCAAAGCAAGAGACAACCATACACTATGTCTGTCCCACCGGACCTCAAAGTTACTTGTGATACTAGGTTACTACTAAATATTACATACGTCTGAAAATTAAACCAAACTGTGTTAGAATTAGATTTTGAGTTGTCACATTTGTGTTCTTCCCTCGACGGGATTTGAACTCACACCAGTGATACACTGCAGAATAAATCGCTTAGTTTTATGTCCAGCGTCCTAGACCACTCGACCACATCCGCTCCATGAAAATGGAGCTTCAATAATCTAATTGTTGCCTAGTCTCGTAAGGAAAATCTAGAGATAGACATAAGACTTGTGTCTAAGCGTATGTAGATGGTACATATATACTTATTATTATAATTTGACAGCAATATAACTCAGCAACTATTAATATATTATATAGGATAATGAAGAAATCATTATACAGTCACAAGAAATAAAGTAGATTATACAAGCATCTAAGCAAGTGACAACCATACACTGTATATGTCCCGCTGGATCTCAACGTTATTTGTGATACTAGATTACTACTAAATATTACATACGTCTGAAAATTAAACCAAGCAGTGTTAGAATTAGATTTTTGAGCTGTCACATTTGCGTTCTTACCTCGACCGGATTTGAACTCACACCATTGATACACTGCAGAATAAATCGCTTAGCCTTATGTCCAGCGCCCTAGACCACTCGACCACATCCGCTCCATAAAAATTGAGCTTCATTAATCGAAGTGATGCCTTTTCTCGTTAGGAAAATCTGGAGGTAGACATAAGACATGTGTCTAAGCGAGTGTAGATGGTACATGTATACTTAATATTATAAATTGAGAGCAATATAACTCAGCAATTTTTAATATGTTGTATAGGATAATGAGGAAATCATTATGCACTTACCGAAATAAAGTAGATTATACAAACATCTAATCAAGTGACAACCATAAAATAAGCCTTGGCTCGATAGGAATATCTAGAAATAGACATAAGACATGTATCTAAGCGCATGTAGATGGTACATGTATACTTAATATTATAAATTGACAGCAATATAACTCAGCAATTGTTAATATATTGTATGTGATAATGAAGAAATCATTACACAGTCACAGGAAAAAAGTAGATGATGCAAAAATCTAAGCAAGTGACAACCATACACTAAATCTTTCCCACCGGATCTCAAAGTTATTTGTGATACTAGATTACTACTAAATATTACATACGTCTGAAAATTAAACCAAGTAGTGCTGGAATTAGATTTTTGAGCTGTCCTATTTGTGTTCTTCCCTCGACGGGATTTGAACTCACACCATTGATGCACTGCATAATAAATCGCTTAGCCTTATGTTCAGCGCCCTACACCACTCGACCACATCCGCTCCTTAACAGTGGAGCTTCAATAATCGAAGTATTGCCTTGTTTCTTTAGAAAAATCTAGAGGTAGACATAATACATGTGTCTAAGCGCGTGAAGATGGTACATACATACTTAATATTATAATTTGACAGCAATCTAACTCTGCAATTGATAGTATATTGTATGTGATAATGAAGAAATCATTATACAGTCACAGGAAATAAAGTATATTATACAAACATCAAAGCAAGAGACAACCATACACTATGTCTGTCCCACCGGACCTCAAAGTTACTTGTGATACTAGGTTACTACTAAATATTACATACGTCTGAAAATTAAACCAAACTGTGTTAGAATTAGATTTTGAGTTGTCACATTTGTGTTCTTCCCTCGACGGGATTTGAACTCACACCAGTGATACACTGCAGAATAAATCGCTTAGTTTTATGTCCAGCGTCCTAGACCACTCGACCACATCCGCTCCATGAAAATGGAGCTTCAATAATCGAATTGTTGCCTAGTCTCGTAAGGCCAATCTGGAGATAGACATAAGACATGTGTGTAAGCGTATGTTGATGGTACATGTATACATAATATTATAATTTGACAGCAATATAACTCAGCAACTATTAATATATTATATAGGATAATGAAGAAATCAGTATGCCGTCACAGGAAATAAAGTAGATTATACAAATATCTAAGCAAGCGACAACCATACACTACATCTGTCCCACTGGATCTCAAAGTTGCTTGTGATACTAGATTACTACTAAATATTATATACCTCTGAAAATTAAACCAAGTAGTGTTAGAATTATATTTTTTAGCTATCACATTTGTGTTCTTACCTCGACGGGATTTGAACTCACACCATTGATGCACTGCAGTATAAATCGCTTAGCCTTTTCTCCAGCGCTCTAGACCACTCGACCACATCCGCTCCATAAAAATGGAGGGCTTCAATAATCGAAGTGTTGCCTTGTGTCGAAAGCAAAACTTTGAGGTAGACATAAGACATGTGTCTAAGCGCGTGTAGATGGAAAAAATATACTTAATATTATAATTTGACAGCAATATAACTCAGCAACTATTAATATATTACATAAGATAATGAAGAAATCGTTATGCTGTCACAGGAAATAAAGTAGATTATACAAACATCTAAGAAAGTGACAACCATACACTATATCTGCCACACTGGATCTCAAGGTTACTTGTGATACTAGGTTTCCAATAAATATTACATACGTCTGAAAATTAAACCAAACAGTGTTAGAATTAAATATTTGAGCTGTCACATTTGTGTTCTTCCCTCGACGAGATTTGAACTCAGACCATTGATAGACTGCAGAATAAATCTCCTTGCCTTATGTCCAGCGCCCTAGACCACTCGACCACATCCGTTACATAAAAATGGAGTTTAATAATCGAAGTGTTGCCTTCTCCCGTAAGGAAAACCTAGAGGAAGACATAAAGCATGTGTATAAGCGCATGTAGATGGTACATATATACTTAATATTATAATTTGACAGCAATATAGCTCAACAATTTTTGATATATTGTACAGGATAATGAAGAAATCATTATACAGTCACCAGAAATAAAGTAGATTATACAAACATCTAAGCAAGTGACAACCATACACTATATCTGTCCCGCTGGATCTCAACGTAACTTGTGATACTAGATTACTACTAAATATTACATACGTCTGAAAATTAAACCAAGCAGTATTAGAATTAGATTTTTGAGCTGTCACATTTGTGTTCTTACCTCGACGGGATTTGAACTCACACCTTTGATGCACTGCAGAATAAATCTCTTAGCCTTATGTCCAGCGCCCTAGACCACTCGATCACATCCGATCCATAAAAAAATGAAGCTTCAATAATCGAAGTGTTGCCTTGTCTCGTAAGGAATATCTAGACGTAGACATACGACATGTGTCTATGCGCATGTAGATGGTACATATATACTTAATATTATAATTTGACAGCAATATAACTCAGCAACTATTAAGATATTATATAGGATATTGAAGAAATCATTATAGTCCCAGGAAATAAAGTAAATTATACAAACTAAGCAAGTGATAACTATGCACTATATATGCTAAATACTACTAAATATTACATACGTCTGAAAATTAAAGCAAGCAGTGTTAGAATTAGATTTATATGCCACCAATATTTGCCTGTATAAATAAAGGAATAAAATATATGCTAATTAGCGATGATGGCTACAAGAAAACAAGGAAAAGAGAATATGTGTATTGCCATTTATATATATATATATATATATATATATATATATATATATTATATCACAATAAATAAGAATACAAAAATAAATATCATTTTTGGCTATAAACTGTCCACCATTATCACATTAATTATCACTGTCCATGAAATTCAATGTTAACTGCTGGTTACTATTATATTATCATTGTCCATTAATATTGATCACACAATCGCTGTCCATAAATTCCACTAATCATATAATACAATAAACTTTTCTTTATATACGACTAAAACTTTAATAATATATGCACATACTATATATTGCCTGTGGTTTTAATAAATTTACTAATATTCTTAGGTACCAAGGGTGGGTTGGTATTTTTTTAAGCAAACGTGTTCTACTTTACACGCATCAAATTAAATCAAAATAATGATCACAGTGTATAAAACACTGGCTTTTAAAGTGTAAATAACAATAGTAAGAATTAAACCAATAAGAATAAGGTAGTGAGTAGATTTATCTACCTTACTGGAAAAACCGGTAACGGAACATATCACACGTATAGGACTTAGACCAAATAAATAAAATATAAATTAATCGTAAACCTCTTGCTAATTACATATTTTGAAATACCCCCAAAAAAAAACAATTAGCAATTATGGCTACAAGAAAACAAGCAAAAGAGAATATGTGTATTGCCATTTACATATATATATATATATTATTATATCACAATAAATAAAAATACAAAAATAAATATAATTTCTGTCCACCAAGCCTTAAAAAGGCCGCCAAAAATTAAAAGAATACTGAAAACTGTGCTAAGTTTCCTCTCTCGTAACCCGAACTTCTCCACACAACAACGTTTTGTAGTGTAGGATACGAAGCAAACATCCCACCTGAGATGAGTGTAGATCTCAGGTAGAAGGGAAAAGGGAATTTCATCATATTCTGGACAATAGCTCCCTGAAACGAGAAAGAAAAATTACGCAGCAGATATGTATATATATAATATCAAATACAAAAACAGACACAGAAACACAAAATTAAATATATTGTATGTTTATGACACAAAAATAAACATTATATTTCATATTAGGCTGCACAAAGAAAGTCGGTTAGTCATAGCAGCTTGGTTGCTTTTTATTGACCATTCCAAAGGCAAAACAATGTTGTTGGAGCAAATTTGGATTTCGGCAAACAAGTTACATTTATACACGGATGCAGATGGGTCTCTGGGCTTCGGAGCAATTTTTGAAAGTGAGTGGTTTTATTGTTCTTGGAATGAGTTGGTACAAGATTACCCCATACCTAAGGCGGTACACATCCAGGGTCATACAAACGATTTGGCTGACTTGCTTTCACATTTTCGGTTTCAGGAGTTCAGAAGAAGAGCCCCATTTATGCACGAACATCCTACGACAGTGGTTCCAAAGTTCCTTGTCATTTAATTAATACAGAGGAACTGCTGCTAGATGCCGCAATTGCACCCAACACCAAGAATACATATAGCACAGCCATACACATAATGCTAATATTTTTAGATAAGTATTTTCCTAAAGCTGAACTGTTGACTTTAGCGTGAAAAAAATGTTTTATTTATAGCTTAATTATTCCAAGAAGGAAAATCTCCTAACACTCTTTCTACATATCTTGAAGCTGTGTCATATTATCTGAAATTCAAGGCCAAACAATTTCGTTATTAAGAAATTAGTAAATGGTGATAAAAACCTAGCAGCAGGTCCAGATATTCACCGTCCATTAACAGTTACAGTACTTGGTCATTTATTACAAGCTTTGGCACATGTGACAAAAGCGTACTACCAAAGAATCATGTTTGAGGCTATGTTTCAATTAGCATTTTATGCATTCTTGAGAATTGGGGAAATAATTTCACGTTCAAAAACCTATCAAAATTTGCTGATGTTTTAGGATGTCACATTGCATAAATATAAATCTAGTCAAACTACAGTTAATCTGAAGATGTCACATTTTAAACATAGCACTTCTGAACAACCGGCCCTACTGGAAATTAAGAGTTAAGCTAAAGCCAACTATTGCCCTGTACGAAAACTAAGATAATTTTTACGTTTACGTGGAAGATCCAAAGGTCCAATTTTTTGCTACAGGGATCTAAGTTCTATTAAAAGGAGTGAATTTGATCAGTTTTAAAGGAAGCTTAATTGCTTGCAAATTACGATATAACTCATTACAAATCGCATAGTTTTCGCATTGGGGCGGCAACAACAGCACATATGATGGGAATACCTGATAATATAATTATCGTTGGCATTCTGACTCTTTTCTAAGATACATTCGTGTTCCACTTTCACCTAGTATAAGCATTTGACTCATTTTAGGTCATTTCTGCTATGTTATGTACATACATATACTGGTACACAAGACTGTCTGAGGCGGCTTGTATGCGTAAGCATAACTTTTGGAAATATTAATGAGCATAACGGTTTTCGTTATTTGATGTGTTTAAGTTACGTATTTACATGTGGCAAATACACAAACTGTCTGAGGCGGCTGTGATAGTTTTATTGATAAAGGGTTTACTGTTTAATACATGGTATGTGCATGTGGGTGTGCCGATTGCAATCATGTTACATTACAGACTGTCTGAGGCGGCTGTGATCTTATATATAATCAGCTATATTACTTGCCAATTAAATTTACTATTGACTGTCTGAAGCTGTTGTGATTTTTCATGAATTTTGCAACATAGATATATGTTGACCAATGTGGCTTGCGTTCAATTTTATCATTGTGTTTTAATATTTCAATTTTTGGTATGCTTCCATAGTACTTTTCAGTGACATATGCTATGTGAGACTTGTCCCTGCTGTAGCTTGAATGGTGACACATCTTACAAAATGAGATTCTAGTACATTGCATATAGCATGCTCGTGAGATCTTCTAGTATGTATGGTTTGCTAATTAGAAAGTTGACTCAGAAGGTAGATCGTGTGTAGAAATTCAGTCTGTATGGTTAAAATATTAACATTTAGCGCCCTATATGACAGGGTAGTGACTTCTAATTGTAGGAAAAACGCCAGGAGTATAAATGTTACATTGTGGATGAACCTGACTTTAACACTGGTGATGGTGAAGCCGCGCAGCAGTGCAAATCCTTTATTATAAGACTGATGTAACACACTTAATTTAGCGGAAGTAGATTGCATAGACTGCATGCTGAAGATTATGCCAAATATTGCAATTCACACTGAAGTTACCACACTTTGCAACATTACATTTGCGGAACATTTCAGAATATTATTAATGCTAGAAGTTATTCCTGTGCTTTGACTGTTTATCTCACTATCATCCAGAATATTTAACAGTCCATGACGTTGTTATACAATCTCATTAATCCGACAATTTGTTGTGATACTGACTCATTACAGTAACATTATTTGGCCGTTATGTCCATATGTTATCCAGAATTTCATACCGTCCAGTCCATTTTCATAAAGATTCATTACACATTCGTTATCCATACCTGAAGCTATGTCACCATCCGTCCGAGAAATACGTATAAAGGTGCAATGTGAATGTCATGACTGTTGATATTAACTTGATTTTGACATGCATGAATAGTTTATATTTTTTGTACTTTATTGGTAGTATATATTTAAGGCTTACAAGTTTCACCATATTATTTCATATTGTTGTCCTATTTTTCTTGTATTACCAGCCACCTTGGTACATTTCAGGTTTATATTCAATGAGGCATAATTTTCGGGTGGTCGGAGTTTCTCCTGTTTTTAGGAATATGCAGAGGTTCATTTCATAAAAACAGCAGAAGCTTTGTGGCACTTGGTATGCCCCACCTTCGCTCAATTGCTTGGATATTTGTATGTGATGTTTTTTTATTGATTTAAGCTAGTCATTTATTTTATACTTTTTGACGTAGATTATGTTGTATATATTTGATGCTTTTAATGCCCCACCTTCCCTCATTTTTTTTTTATATTTGTATATGATGTTTTTATTGACTTTGGCTAATCATTTGTTTTAGACTTTCTGACGTAGATTATGTTGTATATATTTGATACTAGTCTATATGTTTATAAATATTATGTTGAATTGGCATTTTATTAAGATGCTCTTAACGACAAGCATATCGTGTCTATCATTTATTATCAGATGCCTTGACCTTGAGCGAACAGAGCTCGCATGATGCCTCACAGCACTTTGTTGTGGATATTCCTCATTTAAGGGATCAGAACTGTGGAGTAAGATCAATTCAATAGTTATATTGATGTAATGTATGCCGATCTTGATGTTAATGTCTTAATGATGTTAAGAAAATGGTACATTTCATGCTTTTAATAAACATTTAGAGAATATAATAAATCAATGTTTCTTTGATATTCTGTTTCTGCATTTAATATGTTACATTACACAGCCCACTCCGTATGATATTTCTGGAAAATTGATCTATCACATAATCGGTATGCATAACCGTTCTGGATCATTAAATACAGGTAGCCATAGGCATAGTCATCAATAAGGAAAAAAGTAATACAAAGACACATTGGAAATTCACAAAACTTATATTGTTACAATATGCATTGATAGTGTGTAAACCATGAGTACTGCAAAGGTTAGATTTGCATATGTATGTCGATGTAATATTATTCGTGATGTGTAAAGAAAATCACACCATGTGTAATGTTCACATAAATCTCACACATACTATGTTTGGTCCCTGTTTTACCAGTTGTCTGTTGGAGGGTGCAGGTCTTATTTACGTTAATTGTGTTGGCTTGTGCATAATGGTGTCCAACATACATTGTGTTGTGTTTTTGCTTTGTTTTATATCGTCTTGTGTACCCTATGTTGTCAGTTTCTCTAGATTGTCATTTTTGGATTGCCCTATGGTATTCTCTAACGTTTAGTTATAGAAGACTGACATTCCCAAATTGTATGTGGACCCCCACATCTTCAGTCAAACATAGCAATCTGTGCTTCTTCCATTTACGGATTGCAATTACCCTTTGACATATTTCTCCTCTTACATATGTATAATATTCTTTACTTTTAAATCTGTCCTTTTGTCCCTTTACTGTCCTGCTTCGGGCCATTGTATTATCTGTGCTTCTTCGATTTACGGGTTGCAATTACCCTTTGATATATTTCTCCTGTTACATATGTATGATCTTCCTTAATTGTAAAAAAAAAGATGTATGTGGTGCCTTATTAGCTCCCGTCGGACAAATAAGCTTTGTAGCTAAAAGGGGCCTCTAAGTTAAGCTACACTTAGTTTTTTGCTTAGCTTAAACTTATTTTATTTGCCAATTAAACAGACAAAATGGACTAGACACAAGTTAAGCAAACTTATGAAGTCTTTTCCAAGTTACAATATTCTACAATAAAGAAGTACATAAAGGCATGCATTACTATATGTAGCACTAATAGCGAATCCATGATAAATAATCACAAGCAGAAAGAAAAATAAAATTAAGATGGATTTATATGATGTGCATGTTCACCCAATTCAATTCCAGTTATACAACAAGGAATCTTTTTGAACATTTAATATAATCAAAGACATATTTAAATATAATACAATTTTGTTCATAAGTTAAATTATCATTGCCACATGTCAGAAATTCAACATCTAGAGTGTAGCAAGTTGTAACACTGTTGATATTACCTAACAATATAGTTCTGGCTTGTATGTATATAGGACAATCCAAAAAGAAATGTTTTAAATTTTCAAGGGCTGCACCACATCGATAAGATTGGTCAGATACGATTCCAACTCGAAATAAATCAAAATGCAAAAACGAAGCTGAATTTCTTAGCTGAGTTAAAATAATATTTAATTTTCGAGGACCACAGAAAAATTTTTTAAGGACAGAATGATTTTCAGTTTCGTCGATTTTCTTGAATTCAGATTTGAATTTTGATAAAGTATCAACGTTTCGAATATTTTTATTTAAACTATTCCGCATTGTTATTGTGGAGGGGATAAAGGAATCACTAGTCGAAGACAGTCTACAGAAAGGTAAAATAATATCATTCCCATTTCTCAACGGATACACTGACGTACGTTGTATGGTGGGGGAATCAATGTACAAAGATAATTAGGGGTATTTGTATTAACTATATTATAAAAAAGTTGAAGTTTCCTTCTCTTCCGTCTCGCAGATAATAATTCCCAACCTGTCTCTCTATATAAAATTTCAGTTTTGGTTAAAATAGGTAAGCCTGTAACAATTCTGGCAGCTTCCAGTTGAAGTTGTTCCAGTTTTTGTGAATTTCCAATCCCACAGTTATCCCATAGTTCACATGCATATTCAAAAAGTGGTCTAATGTACACAAGATATAGATTATCTAAATTAGTGCGACTAAGACGGTATTTCAATTTACGTAGAATGTTCAAATGTTTAGATACACTACTTTTAATATTATCAACATGGTTATTCCACTTAGCATCATTGCTAAATGTAACCTCTAAGTGTTTATGAGAAGTGGTAATGGGCACTGATTTTCCATTGAAAGAGAAATCATCATTTCTGTTTTGTCAGGATTAAATGACATAAGCCATTTTTTGGACCATATATCCATTTTATTCAAATCATGAGCAATAACATTTTTCAACTGCATTGTGCCCTGATTTGAATAAACAAACGAAGTGTCATCTGCAAATAGTCTGCTCAGTGATATAAGTTTGTCAGCAATATCATTTATATAGATAATAAATAAGAGAGGGTCAAAGACAGAGCCTTGTGGAGCACCTGCAGATATTTCACAATATGCTAAAGAATTATTTTTAATAACAACTTTTTGTCGTCTGGCTTTTAAATAACTTGTAAACCAATTAATTAAATTTCCAGTTATCCCATATGCTTTCATTTTATGTAAAAGGCCTCGGTGTCAAACTTTATCAAATGCCTTAGAAAAGTCACAAAATACAAACAATTTGCTTCCTTCTTCTCCAATGAATTTAAAATGCTATTATAAATTTCTAATAACTGATGTACTGTTGAATGCTTAGGAAGAAAACCGGATTGATATTCATATATAAGTTTATTTCGGTGGAGATAGTTATAAACTTACCCCTTATATTACTGCAAAAACTGGTGATTTCAATACAATGTGTGTTGAAAGAAAACAATTATTGACGTATATATGTAGATCCTTTATCATGTAATAGGTTTATATAAACGCTAGAGAAAGTGGCTATCAAGAATGGACAATCAATAGAAACTGACAACTGCATAACTACTATTATATATTTTCTTTCATTTTCAGTTACAATATTTATGTACCAAACTCAATTGATAAATACTGAAATATTAAATGATCAGATAAAACGGAACAATAAATAAAATTGAACACATATTTATGTATTTAGAGGCAGAAGGAATCAGTATACCGATATTAATACATTGTTTATCCTGACTGTGACAATTGCACACTGGACGTTTAAGATATTTAACATTGGTATGCGTTGTCTTATTATACAGCGTCAACACTATTAAGAAACGCATTGCACACGACAATGTACCACGATACAACCATCGTCTTAGAGCATTCATTTAGATATAGAAAATCGATATATTATTATTTGATTTGCCCTTCTCAATCTCCCTACCTGTATATAGACTTTGCAATATGCAAATGATCTTGAATATGTATTGCATGATCGTTTTACTTTCTATTGTTCTTTGTGGTACAATAAGCTTACAAATTAGCCATCCGTAAATATTAACCGCATAAGTTCCCATTTTACGCTTTGCATTGCTTTAGTATTGACCCCTCACTCATCTGTTTGTTTATATCCAGTTTTTATTAAAAACAATATTTCCTGGTTTACGAAATTAATTTCGAACTTTTGATTGAATTTTCGCTATTCTCTAACATTTATTCAAGTTGGTCTTAATTTGATTGAATAAAGCAGTTAAATTCCCATCAATATTAATAAATACGCTTTGAACCCATAGGTGTAGTGCCTTTGCAAAACATTTAACGGTCATTAAGATCCGTGCTGCTCAACTTTCTATTTTTTTATGTTCTCCTATTATGTGTCTTTACGTTTTGGATTTCGTGTTGTGATTTCCGCATACAAATGATGTTCGTTCGTCTTTTCCTCCAATTGGTTGTAAGAGGGCTCATGTCTTATTAACGTTATTTGTGTTTGCTTGCGGATAGTGGTATCCAAATCACATTCTTTTGGGTTGTTTGTTTGCGTGTTTTTTTGTTTGTGTTTTCTTTGTCTTGTGGTACCTGTGTTGCCAGTTTCTCTGGATTGTCCATTTTGTGTTACCTCTTCAGTATTCTCTATCATCTATTGACTTAAGCACATTAAATGTAAAGTAAATATCATCTTGTTTGTA
Organism: Bathymodiolus septemdierum; assembly: GCA_963383655.1. Lineage (NCBI taxonomy): Eukaryota > Metazoa > Mollusca > Bivalvia > Mytilida > Modiolidae > Bathymodiolus > Bathymodiolus septemdierum. The sequence continues at coordinate 70,027,069 of OY726527.1, read as the reverse complement.
TTTTATCATAATTGGATTTAAGGAACATAAATAAATTTATGATACCTAAATATTTTTTTTGATAATTTTATGAAATCTTTTTCACTGAAGTTTTATGATTGCATGGCAATCTATGCGATTGCTATTTTTAGATTGCACATCATTCTATCACTATTGATTTTTTGCAGCGCCATGAATTAACTTCAAATTGTAAACTCAACTTTTTAGTTCAAAGCAATTTTCAAGATTTGTATTAATTTAAAGTATTTTTTTGTCTTTTCATGTGTATTGATAGTAAGAATATGTATTGATGTAAGTATTTATTGTGATTTGAGGGTTTATATCAACATTGTATAAAGAATCTTTGTGCGACCGGAAGTTGCGCAATATCCGCTCTAGTGGGGGCTTTTGACCGGAAGTGACAAAGTCAGATGACCGGAAGAGACCCTGTCCGGAAGTGAACCTGACGGTCAGTAGGCTCTGTGCATGCCCGGTTTTTCCCGCGTTTTTTTCTTAGTAGTAGAAGCATAGCTACTGAAGATCCCTTGACGCCTTCGGGGTTTCCTTGACTGTACGCAACCGGAAGTTGTACCACATCCGTAATGAACGAAAGTCACATGACCGCTTCGCAAGTGTCCATGGGGTATGAAAACTCTATCTTACAACGGGCCACCACCGAGTAGTAGTGGCAAGGATAAGGTAGGAAAACTCTGTCTTACAATGGGACACCACCGTCCAGTAGTGGCAATCATAAGGTAGGAAAACTCTGTCTTACAACGGGCCACCATCGACCAGTAGTGGCAAGTATAAGGTAGGAAAACTCTGTCTTACAACGAGCCATCACCGACCAGTAGTGGCAAGGATAAGGTAGGAAAACTCTGTCTTACAACGGGCCATCACCGAGCAGTAGTGGCAAGGATAAGGTAGGAAAACTCTGTGTTACAACGGGCCACCATCGACCAGTAGTGGCAAGTATAAGGTAGGAAAACTCTGTCTTACAACGAGCCATCACCGACCAGTAGTGGCAAGGATAAGGTAGGAAAACTCTGTCTTACAACGGGCCATCACCGAGCAGTAGTGGCAAGGATAAGGTAGGAAAACTCTGTCTTAGAGTGGGCCACCACCGTCCAGTGGTGGCAAGGATAAGGTAGGACAACTCTGTCTTACAATGGGCCATCGCCGACCAGTATTGGGAATGATAAGGTAGGAATGCTCTTTCTTACAATGGGCCATCACCGACCAGTAGTGGCAAGGATAAGGTCTGAAAATTATGTCTTACAACGGGCCACCAAGGACCAGTAGTGGCAAGGATAAGGTAGGAAAACTCTGTCTTACAACGGGCCATCACCGAGCAGTAGTGGCCAGGATAAGGTAGGAAAACTATGTCTTAGAGTGGGTCATCACCGACCAGTAGTGGCAAGGATAAGGTAGGAAAACTGTCTTACAATGGGCCACCACCGTCCAGTAGTGGCAAGGATAGAGTAGGAAAACTCTTTCTTACAACGGGCCACCACCGACCAGTAGTGGCGAGGATAAGGTCGAAAAATTATGTCTTACAAGGGGCCACCACGGACCAGTAATGGCAAGGTTACGGTCGGAACATTATGTCTTACAACGGGACACCACCATCCAGTAGTGGAAAGGATCAGGTAAGAAAACTCTATCTTACAACGGGCCATCACCGACCAGTAGTGGTTATGATAAGGTAGGAAAACTCTATCTTACAACGGGCCACCACCGAGTAGTAGTGGCAAGGAAAAGGTAGGACAACTCTGCCTTACAATGGGCCACCACCGTCCAGTAGTGGCAAGGATAAGGTCGGAAAACTTTGTCTTACAATGGGCCATCGCCGAACAGTATTGGCAAGGATAAGGTAGGAATACTCTTTCTTATAATGGGCCACCACCTATCAGTAGTGGCAAGGATAAGGTCGGAAAATTATGTCTTTCAACGGGCCACCACGGACCAGTAGTGGCAATGATAAAGTCGGAAAATTATGTATTACAACGGATCACCACCGACCAGTAGTGGCAAGGATAAGGTAGGAAAACTGTCTTACAATGGGTCACCACCGTCCAGTAGTGGCAAGGATAAGGTCGGAAAACTCTGTTTTAAAATGGGCCATCGCCGACCAGTAGTGGCAAGGATAAGGTAGGGAAACTCTTTCTTGCAACGTGCCACCACCGACCAGTATTGGCACGGATAAGGTCGGAAAATGATGTATTACAACGGGACACCACCGACCAGTAGTGGCAAGGATCCGGTAGGAAAACTCTGTCTTACAACGGGCCACCATCGACCAGTAGTGGCAAGGAAAAGGTAGGAAAACTCTGTCTTACAATGGGCCACCACCGTCCAGTAGTGGCAAGGATAAGGTCGGAAAAGTATGTCTTACAACGGGCCACCACCGACCAGTAGTGGCAAGGATAAGATCGGAAAATTATGTCTTAAAATGGGCCACCACCGTCCAGTAGTGGCAAGGATAAGGTCTAAAAATTATGTCTTACAACGGGCCACCAAGGACCAGTAGTGGCAAGGATAAGGTAGGAAAACTCTGTCTTACAACGGGCCATCACCGAGCAGTAGTGGCAAGGATAAGGTAGGAAAACTCTGTCTTAGAGTGGGTCATCACCGACCAGTAGTGGCAAGGATAAGGTAGGAAAACTGTCTTACAATGGGCCACCACCGTCCAGTAGTGGCAAGGATAGAGTAGGAAAACTCTTTCTTACAACGGGCCACCACCGACCAGTAGTGGCAAGGATAAGGTCGAACAATTATGTCTTACAAGGGGCCACCACGGACCAGTAATGGCAAGGTTACGGTCGGAACATTATGTCTTACAACGGGACACCACCATCCAGTAGTGGAAAGGATCAGGTAAGAAAACTCTATCTTACAACGGGCCATCACCGACCAGTAGTGGTTATGATAAGGTAGGAAAACTCTATCTTACAACGGGCCACCACCGAGTAGTAGTGGCAAGGAAAAGGTAGGAAAACTCTGTCTTACAACGGGCCACCATCGACCAGTAGTGGCAAGTATAAGGTAGGAAAACTCTGTCTTACAACGAGCCATCACCGACCAGTAGTGGCAAGGATAAGGTAGGAAAACTCTGTCTTACAACGGGCCATCACCGAGCAGTAGTGGCAAGGATAAGGTAGGAAAACTCTGTGTTACAACGGGCCACCATCGACCAGTAGTGGCAAGTATAAGGTAGGAAAACTCTGTCTTACAACGAACCATCACCGACCAGTAGTGGCAAGGATAAGGTAGGAAAACTCTGTCTTACAACGGGCCATCACCGAGCAGTAGTGGCAAGGATAAGGTAGGAAAACTCTGTCTTAGAGTGGGCCACCACCGTCCAGTGGTGGCAAGGATAAGGTAGGACAACTCTGTCTTACAATGGGCCATCGCCGACCAGTATTGGGAATGATAAGGTAGGAATGCTCTTTCTTACAATGGGCCATCACCGACCAGTAGTGGCAAGGATAAGGTCTGAAAATTTGTCTTACAACGGGCCACCAAGGACCAGTAGTGGCAAGGATAAGGTAGGAAAACTCTGTCTTACAACGGGCCATCACCGAGCAGTAGTGGCAAGGATAAGGTAGGAAAACTCTGTCTTAGAGTGGGTCATCACCGACCAGTAGTGGCAAGGATAAGGTAGGAAAACTGTCTTACAATGGGCCACCACCGTCCAGTAGTGGCAAGGATAGAGTAGGAAAACTCTTTCTTACAACGGGCCACCACCGACCAGTAGTGGCGAGGATAAGGTCGAAAAATTATGTCTTACAAGGGGCCACCACGGACCAGTAATGGCAAGGTTACGGTCGGAACATTATGTCTTACAACGGGACACCACCATCCAGTAGTGGAAAGGATCAGGTAAGAAAACTTTATCTTACAACGGGCCATCACCGACCAGTAGTGGTTATGATAAGGTAGGAAAACTCTATCTTACAACGGGCCACCACCGAGTAGTAGTGGCAAGGAAAAGGTAGGACAACTCTGCCTTACAATGGGCCACCACCGTCCAGTAGTGGCAAGGATAAGGTCGGAAAATTTTGTCTTACAATGGGCCATCGCCGAACAGTATTGGCAAGGATAAGGTAGGAATACTCTTTCTTATAATGGGCCACCACCTATCAGTAGTGGCAAGGATAAGATCGGAAAATTATGTCTTTCAACGGGCCACCACGGACCAGTAGTGGCAATGATAAAGTCGGAAAATTATGTATTACAACGGATCACCACCGACCAGTAGTGGCAAGGATAAGGTAGGAAAACTGTCTTACAATGGGTCACCACCGTCCAGTAGTGGCAAGGATAAGGTCGGAAAACTCTGTTTTAAAATGGGCCATCGCCGACCAGTAGTGGCAAGGATAAGGTAGGGAAACTCTTTCTTGCAACGTGCCACCACCGACCAGTATTGGCACGGATAAGGTCGGAAAATGATGTATTACAACGGGACACCACCGACCAGTAGTGGCAAGGATCCGGTAGGAAAACTCTGTCTTACAACGGGCCACCATCGACCAGTAGTGGCAAGGAAAAGGTAGGAAAACTCTGTCTTACAATGGGCCACCACCGTCCAGTAGTGGCAAGGATAAGGTCGGAAAAGTATGTCTTACAACGGGCCACCACCGACCAGTAGTGGCAAAGATAAGATCGGAAAATTATGTCTTAAAATGGGCCACCACCGTCCAGTAGTGGCAAGGATAAGGTCGGAAAACTCTGTCTGACAATGGGCCATCGCCGACCAGTAGTGGCATGGATAGAGTAGGAAAATTCTTTCTTACAACGGGCCATCACCGACCAGTAGTGGCAAGGATAAGGTCAGAAAAGTATGTCTTGCAACGGGCCACCACCGACCGACCAGTAGTGGCAAGAAAAAGGTCGGAAAATTATGTCTTACAACGGGCCATCACGGACCAGTATTGGCAAGGATAAGGTTGCAAAATTATGTCTTACAACGGTCCACCACCGACCAGTAGTGGCAAGAATAAGGTAGGAAAACTCTTTCTTAAAACGGGCACCACCGACCAGTAATGGCAAGGATAAGGTCGGAAAATTATGTCTTACAACGGGCCAACACGAACCAGTAGTGGCAAGGATAAGGTCGGAACATTATGTCTGACAACGGGACACCACCGACCAGTAGTGGCAAGGATCAGGTAAGAAAACGCTGTCTTACAACGGGCCATCACCGACCAGTAGTGGGAATGATAAAGTATGAAAACTCTATCTTACAACGGAGCAGTAGTGGCAAGGATAAGGAAGGAAAACTTTGTTTTACAATGGGTCACCACCGTCCAGTAGTGGCAAGGATAAGGTCGAAAAAATCTGTCTTACAATGGGTCATCGCCGACCAGTAGTGGCAAGGATAAGATAGGAAAACTCTTTCTTACAACGGGCCATCACCGAACAGTAGTGTCAAGGATAAGGTTGGAAAAATATGTTTTACAACGGCCATCACTGATCGACCAGTAGTGGCAAGGATAAGGTTGGAATATTAGGTCTTACAACGGGCCACCACCGACCAGTAGTGGCAAGGATAAGGTAGGAAAACTCTGTCTTAAAATGGGCCACCACCGTCCAGTAGTGGCAAGGATAAGGTCGGAAAACCAAGTCTTACAATGGGCCATCGCCGCCAAGTAGGGGCATGGATAGAGTAGGAAAACTCTTTCTTACAACGGGCCATCACCGACCAGTAGTGGCAAGGATAAGGTCGGAAACGTATGTCTTACAACGAACCACCACCGACCGACCAGTAGTGGCAAGGATAAGGTCGGAAAATTATGTCTTACAACGAGCCAACACGGACCAGTATTGACAAGGATAAGGTTGCAAAATTATGTCTTACAACGGTCCACCACCGACCAGTAGTGGCAAGAATAAGGTAGGAAAACTCTCTTACAATGGGCCAGCACCGTCCAGTAGTGGCAAGGATAAGGTCGGAAAACTCTTTCTTACAACGGGCACCACCGACCAGTAGTGGCAAAGATAAGGTCGGAAAATTATGTCTTACGACGGGCCACTACGAACCGGTAGTGGCAAGGATAAGATCGGAACATTATGTCTGACAACGGGACACCACCGGCCAGTAGTGTCAAGGATCAGGTAAGAAAACGCTGTCTTACAACGGGCCATCACCAACCAGTAGTGGTAGTGATAAAGTATGAAAACTCTATCTTACAACGGAGCAGTAGTGGCAAGGATAAGGTAGGAAAAATCTGTCTTACAATGGGTCATCGCCGACCAGTAGTGGCAAGGATAAGGTAGGAAAACTCTTTCTTACAATGGGCCATCACCGAACAGTAGTGTCAAGGATAAGGTCGGAAAAGTATGTTTTACAACGTGCCACCACCGGTCGACCAGTAGTGGCAAGGATAAGGTCGGAAAATTATGTCTTACAACAGGCCACCACGGACCAGTAGTGGCAATGATAAGGTAGGAAAACTCTTTCTTTCAACGGTCCACCACCAACCAGTAGTGGCAAGGATAAGGTCAGAACATTATGTCTTACAACGGGCCACCACGGACCAGTAGTGGCAAGTATAAGGTCGGAACAGTATGTCTTACAACGGGACACCACCGACCAGTAGTGGCAAGGATCAGGTAGGAAAATTCTGTCTTACAACGGGATATCACGGACCAGTAGTCGCAAGGAAAAGGTAGGAAAACTCTGTCTTACAACGGGCCATCACCGATCAGTAGTGGTAATGATAAGGTCGGAAACTTATGTCCTACAACGGGCCACCACCGACCAGTAGTAGCAAGGATAAGGTAGGAAAACTGTCTTACAATGGGCCACCACCTTCCAGTAGTGGCAAGGATAAGGTCGGAAAACTCTGTCTTACAACGGGCCACCACCGACCAGTAGTGGCAAGGATAAGGTAGGAAAACTCTCTCTTACAACGGGCCACCACCGACCAGTCTAAGCAAACTGTTCATCGGGAGCTGATTTAAGTTGTCTTTTACATTCAAGGAGTGTAACATTCTACATACACGAGCCATTTATATTTACGTTCCGTCTCGGGGGCATGTTGTTGTATTTGATTCGTTCTGCACAACTAGTCGACGACCCCTTTGAAAGGGTTGGGCCCCACAGCGGAGAAAGTAGGTCATATTCGATGCCAAGCGTAAAGTGATGGATATGACCCTAAATACTATATTGAAGGGTAATCCTGCTTAGAGTTAATGTGTCATGTTCATTCATTCATTCATTCATTTTTATTCAGGAAAATATCAAGCGCATACATTTAAGCAGAAAACATCACAAAAACATTACATTAAATAAAATAAGTAGGCTTAAGAACAGTGCATGACTGCCTTGGATAACCCATAAAGCCCGAAGGTTTTAATTTCAATGGGGTCCATGACTTGTAAATATAATAAAAGATGACTAAATAAAATATTTAACACTAAGCACAAAATGTTGCCCGAAAAAATAGGAACATAAATATATTGATGGTCTCACTGAAGAACCAAACTTGTTTCCTTTAAAACCTTGAACAATAAAGGTAAGCTTCAAGAATTCTAGGACAAAAATACCACAGATTGAAATAATATAGCTGTATGTGTGTCAACATTTTCCGCCCCAGTAACAAATGGCCAGAATCCTATAAATAGTTAATGTTTGACCATATTAAGTGTAAAAAAACAAAAACAAAAAAACTCACAGTGCATCAAATGGATAAGACAATTTGACTGGAGAGATTATCAAATATGAAGATCACAATGTGGAAATCTCGTCAAGCAAATCAATCGATTACATCTTCATCTAAAACATGTTTGTTTACTCAAAATTAACAATGTATACATGTACTACTTACCACTTTATATGCCGATTTTTTTTTAAATCTTTGGAAATTCCAATATTACGTCCCGTTTCGGTTGACTTCTTCGTTCTAAGCCAACAACAAACACGTTGATTATATGCTATAGGTGAGTTTTAAATCACAATCTTCCATTAGAGAGAAAATTGTCACTTTACCAATATTGGTAAGTTTATTTAATAAGAGATTTATATTCTCACACTAAAATTACAAACTTAACTTTTATTTTACAAAATAAATCCCGTTATTGTCTTGAAATGCATATGACTGCCATACATTTTGTTCATGTAATGTATTGTATAGGTACGCGGTCACCCATAACATTAAAAAAAATCATTGTTGTCTTTAATTGATAACTGACCCAAGTTAGCCTATATAAATGAAAGGTGACTTAATGTGTTAATTATATAAATCCTTGCCTTCTATCAATTTTAATTTCTTATCTAATTCTTATTCTTATTATGCAACAATATGGTCAGGTTGTTATTTTCATTCAATGGCATCTCAAAATAGATGGCTTCACAGTAGGAGTTCTTCCTGTATATTGTATACATCTCTGGTTACATCCTGTATATTATAACTGACAGCTAATGCATGACGAACAATTTTAACCAGCCATCAGTATCATAAAATACATTTGTTTAAACCTTTATACAACTGACAGCTAATGCATGACAAACAATTGTAATCAGCCATCAGTATCATAAAATACAAGTGTTAACCCTGCATTCATATGACGATTGGAATTTTCAAAGAATGGCTAGTTAAATATTGCTTTGTACATAAGATTGTTTTTAAAGCCATTCTTGTATTTTAATATACTCGATTATCTGGCAACTTTTGCTGTCAGTAACATGGCGTCATCTGTTTTCTTTTGAAGTAAAAACAGGGCCGATATACGGGATGGAAACGAATATAAAATCCGGAAATGGCTGGTTTTAAAATTTCATGGTTCTGGTCATCTACCAAATCATACTACATCAAAATAAAATAACAGAATGTTTGAAAATGACCACTTTCAAAATTGTGTTTACTTTTAATGTTTTTATTAGTGCTGAAACCACAATGCACTCAAAGTGACATGTATTTTATATAAGAAACAGGCACACTTCAGTCAGCTCTTTTGTTTACAAGTACGAAGTGACCCCATGATAGTTGCATGACAGGAAGAGCCGGTGTCTGAGAGGCAGACGACATACTTCAATTTTATATAGCCCTTCTGGAATTTTTTCCAGCTACTTTATGAATGAAGTCAATTTTTAGCATTACAAAAGTATGGTTCAGTAGGTAGGTTCACTGCTTTTGGTACTTACGTCTTTAAAGGCAATCTTTAACATCTTTTACAGATGTCACGCTGTAGTCCTGTTTACGTTCCAAAAATAGAAACCGGAGGACACGTTAAAAATAATGCGTGCGCTGTGGAAATCATAATAAAATGGATAAAACGAAAACAGATGACACACGAAAATACATATACATGTAATTAAAAGTGGGCAAACCAGGAAGACACCATATTTTTGGGGGCATATGTTTGTCAATGACAAGTTTTTCAGCTGTGTTTAACAGGCGGGTCAAATAAAGATCCAATGCTTATTCTAAATACTGCATTTTTAATACAAAAATGTCTTTTCCCCACTTGAAATTATATTGCTTTTACAGTGTTTATTATTGTTACTACTTAATAATGTTCAAATCAAATCAAAAAAGTTTTATTTAAAGTCGGTACATTTTATAACAATACAACATAAGCTCTCAAGAGCTTTTCAAACCGACATGCATAATAAAATTACATAAATTAAATACAGCACAATAAAACATGTCATGCAATACAAAATAATACATATCCAGATAATATCTGTGTTTTGACTTCTGGATCCCTACAGCCAGTGCGCATGTGGCATGTGCCTCTCTGTGCATTTACAGTCATACGACCAGAAGTCAAAACAGAAAATAGATGCCGACATTTATAGCACCCATTCATTATACAAGTACATTCATGCAAATTATAAGCCGTCTAAAATTAAGCAAATAAGCAAATTAACTCAAAACACAAATAAAATATTCATGTACTTCTAAAGCATATTCAAAAACATATTTTAAAAATATTCTAAGAATATTTCAAAAATATTCTAAGAATATTTCAAAAATATTCTAAGAATATTTCAAAAATATTCTAAAAACATTTCAAAAATATTCTAAAAACATTTCAAACATATTCTAAAAATATTTTAAAAATATTGATGCAGAAATAGCCAAGCACTAAAATAAAGCACGAGTTAAACTGAAAAGCATACAAAACAAGAAGGCAGTAGTAAGGCAAATGTCATGCAATGTCTATTCTAGGAAAAAAATTGATACTAGCAGCAAGCATTGCAGCGGCACGAGCGCCATTCCATGAGTTTATTAATTTTTGAATTGATTAAAAGATGGTTGTGTTCTAAAATGGTTTGGCAACTCGTTCCACAGTTTAGCAGCAGCATATCAAAAGGATTTTAGACCATACCTTGTGATTTGTACTAAAGGAATTTCTGTAATGTTGTCGTACCTAAAACAATATTTAGTATCTTTAATTTTGATTAAGTCATGTAAATATGAAGGACTTTCTTGATGTAAAATTTAATAAACCTCAATGGCCATAGTTCTCAACCTTCTCACTTTTAATGTTGGAAGTTTAGATACTATTAACAAGTTTTCATATGTACCATTATAATCATTATAAATAAATCTTAGTGCTCGCTCCTGAATTTTTTCTGTTTTATTTGTATTGGCTTCACTACAAAAGTGCCTTGAAAGTGGACAGAAGTTACAGTTAGACAATATGAATGAATGATATATGGTTAATTTACCCAACTTATTTAAATATTTACCTAGCCTTTTTAACACATTTAACTGCCTAGATGCGTTTTTACAAATGTTTGAAATATGAGAATTAAATTTAGGTTCAAAATCAATTGCAACACCTAGTAATTTTGCTTCTTTTTCGCATTTAATTTTATTTCCTGCTAAATCAAAAACAATATTTTTATCCATTGATTGATTGCCAATAGCTAGGGCCTGAAATGTAACAGGATTTGCCTTCATCTGGTTACATGAAAACCATTCTATTAATGCCAAACTGTCTTTTTCTAAATGTTCAACTACTTTATCAATATTATCATCTGCATGTGCGAGAGTGCTGTCGTCTGCATGCTTATAAAGTGTGCTGCTTGTGGTAAAATGGAAAATGTCGTTTAAAAAGATGTTGAATAGTACAGGACCTAGAATTGACCCTTGTGGTACGCCTTTGTAGATGTCTTGTCAGTTACTTAGTGTGGTACCAAGTTTGACGCATTGTTTCCTGTTAGTAAGGTAGTTTTCAATTAACTGTAATGCAGATTTTGACATGCCATATGCTTCAAGTTTGAGCAATACTAATGTGTGTGGTAGGCAATCAAAGGCCCTGGACAGGTTCATTAGTAGATACGATAACGTAACACTCATTCCACTTGTGCTCCAGTTAGGGTTACGAATCGGTCCCATTCAACGTATGGGAGCAAATTAAAATTTTCGCTAAATCAATATTTCAACTTTCTTTTTGCATATCTGGTCATAACTTATTATTCCCTACAATTTTTTAGTAATGGTGATACGAAATAAGTGCTACAATACCCGTTTCTACCTTTACAGTCAATTTCGTATTCGAAAATTCTTTCTTGTCCGCCATGACACCTTCTTCTTCTTCTTCTTCTTTCGGTATACAGCTATACATCCACTGTATGTTCACTAGCTGTAGACTCTCACGATGGGAGGAGCCTATCCATATATGGATCTCAATACCAAATATGGAAAACTTTTACTACGATTTTACTACGATTTACGGCAATCGATCCAAATAAGGATATCTCCAAAACGAGGCAGATGCACGTGAAATAGCAACTTGTAAACAAAATGTAGGACAGAAAGAAGATTTCATGCATTCAAATTTTCAGATGGATATAAGTCTACCATTGGATTGATGCAGCGTTTACGTAACACCTCAAGGTTTGCCTAAATATATTTATCTTTCACCCTCGTTTGATTTTTCCAACCACTTACAACGGAATTAGGACAAAAAAAAACACCCGGTGTGAATCACTCCGGGCACTGCCCCCATACATTGAATGGGACCGATTCGTAACCCTCGCTGGGAGCAAAAGCGGACTGAGGGTTATGTTATCGTATCTAGTCCATTAGTACTGCTGCAATGTATTTATTTTGGTCTAGTGCCTGTTTCCAATCTTCTATAATTTTTAGTAGTGTAGTATGACAACCGTAGCCCGATCTGAAAGCTGATAGGGATGGATGGAGTGATTGTTAAAATATTCTGTTAACTGTTCGTAAATGGCCCGTTCAAAGAATTTTGAAATAACAGGTAGTATGCTTATGCTTAAACCGGTCTATCGTTACTTTTGTCTAGTGTATTGTTCTTCTTGTGTAGTGCAACAACTTGTGCTTGGTTTAGTTGGCCTGGAAACACAGAATTTGTTATTGTTTTATTTATCATTTTTGTTATTGGTTTTGCAATTACAGGTTTAGCTAGTTTTAATAATTTAGCTGATATGCCATCTCTACCTGTTGCTTTTTTTAACACTGTTCTTATTTATCTGTATATGTACACATTCATCAGATATTTCTTTAAATTCAAGATTAGGTATATCTTTATTTTATTTTTTATTTTGCCACATTTATAAAGAAATCATTAAAACATTCTGCTACCATGTATTGATCATTTATGATTTCATCTTTTTCACAGAGTATAATATTTGTAGTAAAATGGTTACCTTTGTTGGTAATACACTGATTGATAGTAGGCCAACAATCCTTTGATTTGGGAAAACCTATACATCTTTAAAAGAAATAAGTTTTAATAGTCTTTTTCTTAATTTTTCTGACTAGATTTCTCTGTTGTCTATTATTTTCCCAGTTACTCTTAGTTTTTCATTTATTATATTTATTATGCAACTTTCTTTTTTTTGTACACAGCTTTTCTTAATTACTTATTTATAAATGGTGCTGGATGTTGGCATGGTTTTCTTTGCTCTACTGGGGCATGTTTATCTACAGTCTGTATGAAAGCTTCTACAAAATCTGAATAAATTTTGTTCACATCATTTTGATCAGTTATTTTATTAAAATCAATTTTATTTAGGTCTTCTGCAAACTTTTCCTGGTCAAAATTTTTAAAACTTCTAAAGCATTTTAGCTCTTTTTTATTTGATGGCATATTACCTTTCATTTGTATTGATATAATGTTATGTACATCACTAATACCACAGTTATAATTGTTGGTATTCATACACTAATTTAGTTTATTAGTAAGTATGACATCATTTAAACTAGGCATTCACCTTTTGTAAAACATGTTGAATCAACTACCATATTTGTTAGATCAACTATATCACAAACTTCTATTAAGGTAGCACTATACACAAATTGATATTTTTTCATCAAATTTTTATTTGATCAATTTATATTTTATTATAATATTCTTGATACACAGGTGAAAAAATAATTCAGATATGATGTACCATTAATGAGCATTACCTTTAATTAGTGTTGTAAGCAAACACATGTGCTTGAATCAGAGATGATAAAAACAAGTGGGCGTCCTTAATTGTTTATCTATTGGATAATTTGATAGTTTTATGACCACTGACCATTTTTGTGGAAGATTCCATTAAATGAAGGGGAAAGCAGCATGGATGTGGCTAACTTTTCATCAATACCAAAAGAAATAAATTAGTTATTTGCAATGGAATTTATTTCAAAATATCTAATGTATAATTTGAATTTAGTAAAATCCAACTAAAAGGGAAGAATACACGTAATGAGCAAACTAAGATTCCAGGTGATTTCTGTTATTATTAGTGGTTCACATCTGGTCAGTGGAGGTGGAGTTTTGGCCTTATCAGTAGGCAGTTAACCTCAAGCTAGGTCAGAGTGATATAACTTCTCCCGCCAATTTCATGTGTTTACTGCACAGGGTGTGCATTTTCCAGCTATATTTAGAGTTTGTGTGTAGAAATTCTATCTTTCTGGTCAAATCATTGTTGATTTGTGATTCAAAGTCAATCCTGAAGTGTTCCCATGGCGCATTTGAGACTTTTATTCAAGAAAATGGGGTATCAAGAGGAAAATTACAACTTTTGGAATTGTTCCACTACAATTTTTGACATAAAATGTCGACTTTGAATGAAATTAGCTCCTGCTTAGGTACCCTTAGAGGCTTAGTTTTGGTATATGTTGTTCTTAGACATATTATCTGCAAAACCGTGTCTCTGATTTCTGATAGAATTAATAGAACAAATTTTACGCACAATTAAATTTGGTGAATTCTTAGGAAGGCTGTATGCACATAATAGGGCTTTAAGAGAGATTGAAACATCACAGGAAAAATCTGAGAAATGGTTTTGGAGGTCATGCTGCGTTGATTAAGAAATTGTAAAAAGTTTTACCATTTGAATAAACATGAAACAGCTAATTTTGGTCAAGTGCACACATCAAGATTTTGCAACTAATTGTATAATAATTAATTATGTAATTGTTGCATAATCATAATATTATAATCAGTGGACAGATATATCTTTCTTCTTTTAAATGGTACCTCATTTGTTAATTTTGATGCAATATTAAGAAAGTTACTGCTGTTTTCAGATGGAAGATTGGAGGAAAAAAATCTTTGCATAGCGCTACCTTAAAGCTGTACATTTTTCATTTACTAACATATCATAATTTAAATCACCAAGAATTAAGAAATTTTCGTATTTAGTGGTGGTTTTATCAAACCTTTTGGTATAGTGTTTTGTAAATTCTGAATCAGATAAAGAAGGTGGTCTATATAAACCTGATATCAACCATTTTCTATTGTTTATATTAATTTCTATACATATTGATTCTATAATCTGCTATTCTAAGTTCATTTTTCTATCACAAGCAAGGTCAGACCTTGAATAAGCTACGAAACCACCATGTGTATGCATTTGGCAAGCCCATTGTATGTATGCCGTTGATCAGTAAACCCTTTGTCTTTTTTATTTATTTAACTGATGTTGGTGTAAATAAATGTGGGCAAACCAGGATTAAACCAAAATTATTATTATTATGTAAGTACATGTACATAATTATGTGTGTTATATTGTTCATATTTTTGTTAAGAATTGGGACACTTATTTAATGCGATATGTAAATTTAAACATAAAACAAATATTTACACTGGGGTCATTTTTTTATATTTGTTATCCATTCTTATGCATGAACAGGTTTTTATTCTATCCATTGAACGTTGGTTTAGAAACGAAAAACATAAATGCAAATTATCATACTATATATTGAACCCATACAATTATAGACAGCATTTAAACCTACAACAACAGCTATAAATATTGAAATGAAAATAAATGATTCATTGAAATGAATCCGAGCGGTCAATTCTTAACAAGAGGGAGCCGGATCTATAATAAGTTAGCTTGGCTAATGACAACGAGTGGTGGATTTTTACTTTTATCTGAAAGTTCCTCCTCCCTTCGGCGCTGTTAATATTTTTTGGGGATGATGCGGTTACAACATAACACAACGTTCTACTCACCTTCAACTGACCACTCAAAATCAATCGAGGAATTGTTTTTTTAACAAAAATAATCTATAATATAAATGGGTTGTGAGCGGCAAAAAAAATTAATTTAATTTTAATTAGATTAACCAAATTTTGAACAATGCGTGCAAATGAAATATTTGCCGAAGTATTTGCGCTGCCTTTGGTTTCAAATATCTTGTAATCCTGAGAGAAAAGACTTATACTTCTCATTAATCCAGAGACCGCTTAACTGGTTACTTTCACAGGCGCTCGTGGCACGGACTTACCATCCCTCCCCTTTTTTTCTAACTCTCTGTTTACAAATTTATTTTCCATACAATTTCTTTATTTCTTTATTATTTCATCTCTTTTTCCTTATTTTAACTTGTTCCTGTCAATATTCATACAATCTTATGTCAACATCAAATTGCATGTGTCGACCCTATATATAGATACTAATAATCCAACTCGGCAGATTTAAAAATCGTACCCCTGCACGCTTCGAGTACATTTATTGCACCTTATTTCCATTATGTCATTCAAACTAAGACATGTATCCATTCCTAAAAGACGCATCTTTTTGCCCCTGTTTTTGTTTTGTGCATACAATAGCTCAGTTCTCCAGAATTTTAAGATTTTCACACATTTATTGCCAAATATTTCGTATAAGGACCAACGGCTGACGGAAGTGACGTACCACTGCTTTAGCTTCAACGATAGGGTCAGAAAAGTTTAAATATCGAAGCGAACAGGGGTACGATTTTTTTTTTTTTTTAATTTAAACATATTTTATTGTCTAAATAATGACAAAAGGATCAGACACAAGTTTTTCAACTTAGTATTGTCTTCTCCATATACATACAATATACAATATACAATATGATAAGCATTATTATTACATTATTTCTCTAAAATTTTCGCATGAAGACATGAAACAAACGATTTTTAAGCCTGCCGAGTTACATGCTTTAGTAGTGCATCGGGTCAGTATGGACCTATTGACCCCTATGTTAAATCATGTTTCCCTCCTCAATTATGCAGTCAGCCGTGATGCGGCTCTCACATCTGTCTCAATCCATAATGAAGAATTCCATTTCATCTGTATTCCTATTTGACCACAGGATATTATTGGGGTATTCTTACCCTTTAGAATTGCTTTTGTTTGTAAGCAGTGTATATATCAATACGTCATGTTTCATAATTAGGCATGTACATATGTGGTGTCATGATACATATTATTTGTATTGATTTAGGGGGAAGAATGCATTGATATGTGTTTCTCGGATAAATTGTTTAGTCTGTTTATTGTACACATCAAAGGGGATATAAAGTTACCCAATAGAAGGTCACTCTGCATTTATCCAGGCTTGTGACTGGCTTGTGAGGCTGCATTAACATTTTTTTTCTTTTTTTCTTTTCTTTAATTAATCTTTTTCTATTTTAATTCTTCATTTTTTTTTCTTTTTATATACAACATGTTCAACAAGTATTAACACAACATTCTGTACAATTGAGAATCATCTACCTTCCGACAGTATCTTCAACCTCACGAACGGGCCAACAGTATGCTATCTTTCGTGCAGGGGCGTACACTGCCGGAAAACCTTATTTTGGCCATTACAGAATAGACGACTCTATTAAAATCCGTACGGTCGCTTGCTGTAGTCCTGCATGATGACTCTTTTGTCGAAGACTATCCTGTAGTCTTTGTCTTGATGTACGGTAAGTAATCTCTTGTGGTCTCTCGTGATCTTGAAGTCGTCCTTCACGGTCTTGACGTCATCTCTGTTGTTAATGACCATGTCCTTGATCATATCAAAGTTGATGGTCAAGGAGTTCTTGTAGTTGAGAGTGATGCCTCTCACTTTACATATGGTCGTATTTCCATCCTTATCGGGTCTGGCAATCTTGTAGGCATAGTTATTCGGTCCACCGGTGACAAACTATATTAATTTTGTAGTAGGGCACTTCATCGGTGAGATCTCCTAGGTAGTCACCGAGTTCTGGTTTCCACTCGCCTGGCCAAGATGTATACACGACTGCGTTTGAATCGGCGTATAAGGAACGGGGTCCTAATTGTTCCAAGTAACTGTACAACTTCAAACGGGCCTGAGCTGTGGCATAGGCTGCTATGACTACGTTGTTTTTTCCGGTTCTTCGACGAACCCTTCTTTGCATTGCTATCTCATGTCCACCATCTCGTCGCTGACAAAATTTATACCCATCATAAGAATCTGGTCGCTGGTCAACATGTCGAAATATTCGACAGGTTCGGATATGTATTTTATCTGAGGCATGTTGGATCTCTGTCCGAATTTTCCCCAAATGCTATTCAGCATCAGTTTGGCTAATGCTCTCAATCCAGGATTCTTCTTTATGTTGTTGTAGTCCAGGAGTATTCACTCCTTTTCGTGGTAGTTTCTGATGTAACTTCATCTATCGTTTTCGTTCTGACACCACTCTGGCCAACCGCTGGCCCCCTGCTTCATTTTGAGGAAGGTATTCACGTAATCGGTAAAGAGTCCTCCAGTTTTCGTTTTCGGATCGTACTGTTCCGTGTCATCGACATGCCACACTTCGTAGATGCGCTGAACTACATATCCTTTCTCCAATACTTTCTTCAATTCGTCCGTGACCCATGTCCCCGTCAATGATCTTTCTTCGTCGTTTTGTTGACACGGGGTCTGTTGATGGTTTTCACTACATGTTCTACACAGAGTAAACAACAATTTGCTGTTCATTTTCACTGGTAATACGGGTATGTACAGTCCTCTTGGTGGAAGGATTTTGCATTTGATGAGTCCTTCGTACTGTTGTATATCTGTAAGACCCTCGGAAACGATCTCATGGTGTTCGATGGGTATCTTTCCGGTCTTATTGATATATGGATACAGAGAGGTTACATCGACGTATGATATATCCTGGTCTTTTTGAAACAATGTAAACGGTTCGGTGCGTCCTCCATATAAAGCATCTCGGGGTTGATCATCTCGGATTGTTGGACAAAGTTTCGTAAAGTGTCGTTTTCTCGAACTTCTCTGTCGAACTCGCATTCCCACTTTCCACCGTAGATATACCCTTGACCTTCCAGGTATCGTTTCTTCTCCGTGGTTCGTTGGTATAGATCACCCATGGTCATACCATTGACCGGGTTGACGGTGCTGTCATTGTAACAGTGTAAACATCCGTGCCAGAACTTTCCATTAAATTCCAAGACGTATTGTTGTCCGTTCTCGTTTTCGTAGTATCCATCCACTTGATTAGGTCCAATTTCCTTTTCCCCACCGTTTCTAGCATGTTGTATGCAGACTCCTTCTGTAATCGATAAGTATTTGATCCATTGCATAGCTTTGATGGAAAGTTTTTCTTCTTGACGGTATCCTTGGGCTGGAATGATACCGATGGTATCGGGGCGTACAAATTTCGTTCTAAAGACCCAATTGCAAGCCGAGGCTATCGTGATGCATTTCTGAAAAGGATCGATGCCTCTGTGTCCGTCGGCAGACGTCATCTCCAAACACAGTTGTCTAAACGTTAGGCAGGCTCTTCTTAATATGTCCACGTCGGAGCGACAGTAGCTTAATAGTTCTCTTTGAAAATCGAATCGTTATCTGTAGTTGGTCTCATACCACACGAAGAAGACTTTTCTGTCTTTCAGTTTCATGGCATCCGGATTGTAGTAGTGTACGTCTGGTAAATGATTGAGTACGACTGAATGGTTCTCTTTCCTATTGAACAAATGTGGGAAATATCCTTTCTTGAGCTCCTTCAATCCAAACATCTTAGATAATTCCGATAATGCGCCAGGTAAAAGGTTGATGGAGTCTATCATTCTAATACGACATCCGGGTACTTCGATATGCATGTTCTTGGCACCATTGGCAATAATCGTTGGTTTCACACCGTTTTGGTACAGATACCCTAGCATGGGCAATGAATCATAGCCTTTGAAATTGTGCGCAATGACGGCAATCCCTTCGTTTTCTCAGGAAAACAACCATTCGCAAGTGTTCAGTTGTGTTCGGTCCGGCAAACACCAATTCGTTCTTTCCACATGTTTGGCAGATACTGTCTTTATCGACGCCTTGATCCATGCATTTTAAGCACACTCTATGTACTACACATAGATTAGGTTTATATTTCGAAAGCTCCACACCTCGGTGATTTGCAATGAATACATTTTCCGTTGTCATCCGATTGGTATCCTTGTTGACACTGGATCATGTCATCTTGGGTACATTCAAAATGAGGTTGAAGAAACTGTCGGAAGGTAGACGATTCTCAATTGTACAGAATTTTGTGTTTTTACTTGTTGAACATGTTGTATGAAAAAAAAAAAAAATGGAAAAAAAATGAAGAAAAAAAAAGAAAAAGATTAATAAAAAAAACAACAACAAAAAAACAGGTTAATGCAGCCTCACAAACCTGGATAAATGCAGAGTGACCTTCTATTGGGTAACTTTATATCCCCTTTGATGTGTACAATAAACAGACTAAACAATTTATCGAAGAAACACATATCAATGCATAAATCCCCCTAAATCAATTCAAATAATATGCATCATGACACCACACATATACATGCCTTATTATAGAACATGACGTATTGATATATACACTGCTTACAAGCAAAAGCAATACCAAGGGATACGAATACCACAATAATATCCTGTGGTCAAATAGGAATACAGATGAAATGGAATTCTTCATTATCGATTGAGACAGAAGTGAGAGTCGCATCACGGCTGACTGCACAATTGAGGAGAGAAAAATGATTTAACGTAGGGTTCAATAGGTCCATACGGATCCGATACACTACTTGCCGTGTGGATTATTAGTATCTATATAGGGTCGACACATGCAATTTGATGTCAACATAAGATTGTATGAATATTGACACGAACAAGTTAAAATAAGGAAAAAGAGATGAAATAATAAAGAAATAGAGAAATTTTATTGAAAATAAATTTGTAAACAGAAAGTTAGAAAAAGGGGGGTGGTAAGTCCGTGCCACGAGCGCCTGTGGTTACTTTATTATTATTGCTTGATAACCAAGAAGTGAACCGAGACGTATTAATTCAAAAAGATTCAAAAGGTTTTATTAATTCAACTCGGGCACCAAGTGCAACATGAGCTAACAAATATACATACATAAATACAAACATACATAAATATATTCAATGCACACATTGTAAGCTAATTTGTAAATAGAAATAAAACCACAGGGGACAGAGAAGACATTTATGAAAACAATCTATTTATACCCTTGAGAAAAAGTGATAAATTTGTCAATAACTCAAAATGACAAAGAGACAACATACCAGCCATGTTTTCTGCACTGCTATTTCTCAAATAATAGTTCGGTGTATATCTAACTCTAAGATTTACAATTTCAGAATGGGAACATATAAATAAATAGTCAAATTCAACACCAATTAAATTATCTGAACATTTTGTACACATGCTGTGCTCTTTATTAATCAATGGAATGAACAGGTTGGTGGGTTGTCATCGCATAACTGCAGACAAATATTCAAATTTCAAAAAGATTAAAAACAAGGCATGATGTTTAAAATCAGTATGTATTTTTCAAATAAAAGCTTCATTTTTAGCTTGGATTCTGTAAGTATAATATATAATTTTAAACAAGGTTTTGAAGAAATGATATGAATATCCATTGAAATTTTCAAGTTTCAGAACTTTTTTTATATATGACTACACAATTTTACTGAAAATTTCAGAAATGTCCTAAAATGCATATTTTAGACCATGGCTAAATGAAAATCATTTTCAATTCCTTTATGCAAACCAGTTTATATCTTGGGTACTGGAAATACATTACATAAATAAGTTTAAAGTACTTTTCAACAAGTTTGAGCATAAAACTTTGTTATGGGAGCCAAAATTATATCTTCCTGTCTGAATTATCACCATAGTGGAAAATCAGTATGTATCTTTTATATTAAAAGCTTTCCATTTAGATAAGTGTCATTTCAGTATCATTTTTAGTTTGGATCCTGTAAGTATGATACATAAACAAGGTTTTTAAAAAATAATATGAAGATCCATAGAAATTTCCAAGTTTCAGAAATTTTCTATATATGTGACTATACAATTTTACTGAAATGTCCTGAACTGCATATTTTAGACTAGGACTAAATGGAAATCGTTTTCAATTTCCTAAAGCAAACCAAGTTTATTTCTAAAAACATTACATTAACTAGTTTTTTACTACATTTCAACAATTTTGGACATAATTTTTAGTTCAAGGAGCCAAAATTATACTTTACTATCTTAGAATTATCAACATAGACATGATAGAGGCAACTCAATATGTATTTTTCATATAAAGGCTTTCTATTTAAAGAATTGTCATTTGAGTTGCTTTTCATCCCCTCGCCAACGAAGTTGCGAAGGGATATAGTAACGCTACCGTCCATACGTCCGTCACATCCTTGTGAACACTCTACAATCAACATCCTTCAATGTATTTTGACCAAACTTGGAACATACTTAGTCCTTAAGAGAATTTGAAACCGTATTGCTTTTCAAGGTCAAAGGTCAAGGTCACAGGATACAATTTGTACAGCGTAACATCCTTGTGAACACTCTAGAATCAACATCCTTCAATGGATTTTGACCAAACTTGGTCCATTCTTAGTCCATAAGAGAATCTGGAACTCTATTGATTTTCAAGGTAATATGTCAAAGATCAAAGTCACAGGCTCAAATTTTTACCGCATAACATCCTTGTGAACAATAGAATCAACATCCTTCAATGGATTTTGACAAAAATTGGCATATACTTAGTACTTAAGAGAATCTGGAACCATATTGATTTTCAAAGTCAATGGTCAAGGTCACCGGGTCAAATCTTTAGGCGAGGGGATATGCCACGCTTTGCCCTTGTTTTGTTTGGATCTTGTAAGTATGATTTATAAACAAGACTTTTAACAAATAATGTGAAGATCCATAGCAAATTGCATGTTTCACAGTGGGTGAATTTAACAGTAGACCAATGACCCATGGCTGTGTTAAAATCATGCAGGTTTTTGTAAAATTATCTTAATTTTTTAGCCAAATTACTACAAAAGCTGGTAATTTCAGACAAATGTGATTTCGTAGTGATTGATATTTGTACTTTTGATTTAGATATTCTGACCAAGGTATTTCTAGAGTAGATGAAATGAGCAGCCATCACATTTCAGCGAAACGGATGAAACTGGAGAAATCGAGTTCATTTGTCAACCCATTTGAGTATGTTCATGTTGTTAAAGATTAGACATATTCTACATTATGTTTATAGGTAACATTGTCAATATTGTTCAACACAGTCACTTGTATAACAGTTTCCTATTACTTATTGTGGCTTGCATAGTGATACTACTAGTAGCTATATTATATAGGGATCATGTTGGCTTCTGCGTCACCGTTACATGTGCATCAATCCACAGGCTGAAATGGCCAGTCATCCTTAGCTACTTACGGGAATGAAACCAAACTGGGACAAATTGACGCACGTTTGGCGCACCAAATATTGGGTTTTGTAGATGTGTGCTGGATACATGTAAATAGATTTAATATTATTTTGAAAAGCTTTTTCGCTATACAGCTGCACATCAGAACCATATAGCAAAATGTGTTTCGATATTATACACATACACTGCAATAAACAATTATTTTTTATTCTTACAGTCTCTCAATAGATATTACTGAAGAGGGCAGTGATGTTGGTGATGATTCTGACGATGAAGATTTTGAACCTAGCCTCAACTTCACTCTAAGGTTTGTCATGTTAAATTCATATGTTTCAGTTGTAACTTACATATTTGAAATGTTGTCCTAATAACAGAACCATGCATGATCATATGTCTGAGGAACTTTATTATATCCCCGCTCCACTGGAATGGGGAGGGGAGGGGGTACTATACTGTTTTACCTCTGTCCATCCGTTCGTCCCAAGATGTTCATAACATTTTTCTCAGTTATTATTTATGGCAGCAATCTGATATTTTATCATAGGCTTCAGAAGGGTCAATCGAAAGTCGCAAACCCGCTGCGTTGTCCATGGTCAAGTCATGTAGAAGCCCCATCCGATGAAGGGAAAGACATCAACAACAAATGAAGATCAGTTCTGATTTGGGTAACAGACACCCTGTAACCATTGACCAGCTCGTGATGCCTGCCGTAGAACTTCTTGAGGGATGACCACAACCTAAAATCTGTCTACAAATCACTCAAATCCTTCATACAGTGGACTTGTAATGATATGTTTAGTTGCTCATGCACTATACATTCGAGATATTCATCTTGAATTGAAAATTAGGGCTCCATTGATCATAATCTCAATTCTATTGTTTTATTCTTGTGAATTACATTGTATGTATTTGTCTACCTCAGGTGGCAGAGAAGTTACAACAAAAAGACAGCTAGATTGTCTGTGCAGCCTGTTAAAGCTGACAAGTCATATTGCTATGTTCCAAGACTATTAAGGGTCACCATTTGTATGAGACTGCAAGATAATGAAGGAATGAATTAACGTCTGCAGTTGAAAGTAGATGATCCCAGAAGAATCTCGGTCCATCTTGCACCAATTCCACAACTTCCAACTCGGGATAATAGTGTAGCATCTCAGAAATCCAGATTTGAAGACCAAGACAAAACAATTGACTATATTGTCACATAAAATAAATTTAGATTGTTACTCTTTGTTTTTCCTGGTCTAACAGAAGTTCCGCACATTTAGAGCAGAAAAGTACCCAAGTCAGGATAATGGGCATTACAAATTGTCCAATGCACAATAATGATAGCACTCAGTGCGTTGGTCTAGTTAGTACAAACCAGGACAACTTTTTAGGACCTCGCAAGAAACATCTCTGCCAAGTTTGGTTAAATTCTGTTCGCTGTTCTCAAGAAGAAGATGAAAATGTTGTTTCCCATATAGGGTTTCAATGCAAACTTTGACCTCCGCTGGTGGCCATTTTGAATTTTCAAATGGCGCAAACAGTAACAATACATGTTAAAGATATTCATAGGAACACATATACCAGAATGAGCAACTAAACATATCATTACAAATCCACTTTATGAAGGATTTGAGTGATTTGTAGACAGATTTTAGGTTGTGATCATCCCTCAAGAAGTCCTACGGCAGGCATCACGAGCTGGTCAATGGTTACAGGGTGTCTGTTACCCAAATCAGAACTGATCTTCATTTGTTGTTGATGTCTTTCCCTTCATCGGATGGGGCTTCTACATGACTTGACCATGGACAACGCAGCGGGTTTGCGACTTTCGATTGACCCTTCTGAAGCCTATGATAAAATATAAGATTGCTGCCATAAATAATAACTGAGAAAAATGTTATGAACATCTTGGGACGAACGGACGGACAGAGGTAAAACAGTATATCCCCCCCCCCCTCTTCCAGTGGAACGGGGGTATAATAAAGCTCCTATGACATGATTTTGCATGGTTCTGTTATTAGGAGAAAATTTCAAGTATATAAGTAACAACTGAAACATATGAAATTAACATGACAAACTTTAGAGTGAAGTTGAGGCTAGGTTCAAAATCTCCATCGTCAGAATCATCACCATCATCACTGCCCTCTTCGGTAATATCTATTGAGAGACTGTAAGAATAAAAATATAATTCTTTTTTACAGTGTATGTGTATAATATCGAAACACATTTTGCTATATGGTTCTGATGTGCAGCTGTATAACGAAAAAGCTTTTCAAATTAATATTAAATATATATACATGTATTCAGCACACATCTACACAAACCAATATAAAGAGACAAAATTACATCAAAGTTCCAGGGAAACAATTGGTGCGCCAGACGTGCGTCAATTCTGTCCCAGTTTGGTTTCATTCCCGTAAGTAGCTAAGGAGAACTGGCCATTTCAGCTTGTGGATTGATGAAAATGTAACGATGACGCAGAAGCCAACATGATCCCTATATAATATAGCTACTAGTAGTATCACTATGCAAGCCATAATAATTAATAGGAAAATGTTATACAAGTGACTGTGTTGAACAATATTGACAATGTAATATATAAACATAATGTAGAATATGTCTAATCTTTAACAAAATGAACATACTCAAATGGGTTCAAAAATGAACTCGATTTCTCCAGTTTCATCCGTTTCGTTGAAATGTGATGGCTGCTCATTTCTTCTACTCTAGAAATACCTTGGTCAGAATATCTAAATCAAAAGTACATATATCAATCACTACAAAATCACATTTGTCTGAAATTACCAGTTTTTGTAGTAATTTGCCTAAACAATTAAGATAATTTTACAAAAACCTGCATGATTTTAACACAGACATGGGCCATCGGTCTACTGTTAAATTCACACACTGTGAAACATGCAAATTGCTATGGATCTTCACATTATTTCTTAAAAATCTTGTTTATAAATCATACTTACAAGATCCAAACTAAACAAGGGCAAAGCATGGCGTATCCCCTCGCCTAAAGATTTGAGCCGGTGACCTTGACCTTTGACTTTGAAAATCAATAGGGTTCCAGATTCTCTTAAGGACTAAGTATGTACCAAGTTTGGACAAAATCCATTCAAGGATGTTGATTCTAGAGTGTTCAAAAGGATGCTACACGGTAAAATTTGACCCTGTTATCTTGACCTTTGACTTATTAGGCTATGACCTTGAAAATCAATAGGGTGTCGGTTATCCTAAGGACTAAGTATGTACCAAGCTTTGTCAAAAATCCATTGAAGGATATTGATTCTATTGTTCACAAGGATGTTATGCGGTAAACATTTGAACCTGCGACCTTGATCTTTGACATACGACATTCAAAATCAACAGGGTTCCAGATTCCCTTAAGGACTAAGTATGGTCCAAGTTTGGTCAAAATTCATTGAATGATGTTGATTCTAGAGTGTTCACAAGGATGTGACGGACGTATGGACGGTAGCGTTACTATATCCCTTCGCAACTTCGTTGGCGAGGGGATGAAAAGCAACTCAAATGACAATTCTTTAAATAGAAAGCCTTTATATGAAAAATACATATTGAGTTGCCTCTATCATGTCTATGTTGATAATTCTAAGATAGTAAAGTATAATTTTGGCTCCCTGAACTAAAAATTATGTCAAAAATTGTTGAAATGTAGTAAAAAACTAGTTAATGTAATGTTTTTTTGAATAGTCAAAAAATAAACTTGGTTTGCATAAGGAAATTTAAAACGATTTTCATTTAGTCATAGTCTAAAATATGTAGTTCAGGACATTTCAGTAAAATTTTATAGTCACATATATAGAAAAGTTTCTGAAACATGCAAATTTCTATGGATCTTCATATTATTTTTTAAAAACCTTGTTTATATATCATACTTACAGGATCCAAACTAAAAATGCTACTGAAATGACACTTATTTAAATGGAAAGCTTTTTATATAAATGATACATACTGATTTTCCACTATGGTGATAATTCACAGACAGGAAGATATACATTTGGCTCCCATAACAAAGTTTTATGTTCAAACTTGTTGAAAAGTACTTTTAACCTTATTTATGTAATGTATTTCCAGTACCCAAGATATAAACTTGTTTGCATAAAGTAATTGAAAATGATTTTCATTTAGCCATGGTCTAAAATATGCATTTTAGGACATTTCTGAAATTTTCAGTAAAATTGTGTAGTCATATATAAAAAAAGTTCTGAAACTTGAAAATTTCAATGGATATTCATATCATTTCTTCAAAACCTTGTTTAAAATTATATATTATACTTACAGAATCCAAGCTAAAAATGAAGCTTTTATTTGAAAAATACATACTGATTTTCCATTATAGTGATAATTCGCAGAAAGTAAGGTTTATACTTTTGGTTCCCAAAACTAAGTTTCATGTCCAAGTTGTTGAAATTTGATAAAATTAAAAGCCTAATTGTATGTTGTATATCAAAGAAATAAATTTGCTTGAATAAAAAGAACTTTATAGGGTTTTCATTAAGCCATGTACAGTTTTAATTCTTGCATCAAAAATGAATTGATTCGATATTTTTTTTTAAATTGATAATAATAAACTGCATTGCCATTGATATCATTTTTGCACTCCCATTTCCCCTTTGCTGGCCTCTTGAAATTTGTGTTTGCTTACCTCGCAAATACGGCCGTTTTATGCTACTCATTGACAATAATTTGCTGTTGCCAGGTGCAAAATTACAAATATTGATTAATATCTACCGAAAATGATCATAGGCATCATCATAAATTCATAAAGTATGAAAAAGGATTGAGAAAAGAAGGCAACATGCTCGGCTTTCCTATCAACAATAATCAAGCACTTCCTTGAGTTCGCTCCAGCCAACGGCAACGGTCCAACTGATACCCTACATATATCCTGCATTTGTTCCATTTGGAAGATACTTCACTTCTATTCCTCTTTATCTCTGAATCCGTCAAAGTCCGCTTTCTTCCACGCGTTGACAGTTTCTCTTTTGCCCAAGAACCACATGTTGTTTATTGTTTCTAAACAGTGCGCATGCTCAAGACGTGTTCACATAGAAGGCCATATGAATAGATTTGAATATTGTCATCCAGACAATAATTCTGATAACGATAGTTTTGGGTCTTTTTTGTCAAAAAATCGTATCTTTTTCAACATAACTCGGTGTTAATCTTCATTTTATGAAGGTCAGTACGGAAATCGACAATAACTGTGGGTATGAAAAAATTACGCAGCTGGTAGACAATATCCCTTTAAAGAGTATTGTTTTATTCTGAATATATGAACACTTAAATACGCATACACCAAAGGCATTGACATTGGTTGACCGACCGTAACAATGCAATCATGTAATCAAACGGGACGGTTAACAGTAAACCCGAATGGTTTTCAAAAGAATATACAATTCGTCCTATTATACAATATGCTTGTGTGTGTATGTGTATGAATCTATACGTATATGTATAATGTATAGATATTATTTTTGCATATATATATTTTTCTTTTGCATGACGGTGATCTAGTGATTTTAAATCAAACAATAATAATAATTTGAATTACTTTGCAATTTCCCTATTTTTGCTTACATAAAATTCCATCCATACAAGATCGATTGAAAAAGTTTCCTTTGCATCTTGTATATACATGTATTTTCTTTCCCTTATGTTTTTCACTCGATACTTACAGTGCGACTCTTTGAAATTTATTTCCATGTTTTTCCTGTATTATGACTGTTGTCTACATGTACTAACAAAGCAATACAATGTTTCTAATGTAATGTAGTTTATTTTTGATAATGGGTAATGATATTGTAGCACATATAATTGTAATTGGGTTGTTTTATCATAACATAGGTATGGCTTGTTGTAGAAAAGTTAAACTGATTGTATCTTTTAATTTATCTGACATTTTACATTGGTTAATATTATGTGTACATGCCTTATGTAGGACTGCGTTGACCAGGTTCAGATCTACATACCCTGTTATCTCATTTAGCTTGCTTCTCATCAGCTTATTGTTATTATCTGGCGATTTTGAAATAAACCCTGACCTAGGAGGCACGTCCAATATTGCGAATGAAAATATATTGTCCATCTTCCATTGCAACATTAGAAGTCTCAGAAAAAAACTTAATTATATAGCTGATATTATCGATGAGTTCGATATTGTGTTTTTCACTGAGACCCATATAGATAATCAAGTATTAGACAGCGATATTATTATAGAGGGTTTTGAAACACCAAGTAGGAAACATAGGGATTCAAGAGGGGATGGCATTATTACGTATCATAAAAGTTGTGTAAATTTGTCTAGGAGGCTGGATTTAGAACATGAACATGTTGAAAGTATGTGGTACGAGCTGCAGACAAAATTACATAATATTTTAATAAATATAAATTACAGATCTGAGAGACAATCTCATATTTATTACTGGCAATATGTTGAGCATATGCTTAAGCAGGCCCATGATGATAATAATAATATTATCTGTTTGGGAGATATGAACAAACAATTTCTTGGTAATCTTCCTCATAACGTTAATGACATTCTTGTCATCAACGGATTAGTTAATATAATAAATAAACCTACACATTTCGACGTATGATCAGGCAACATGCCTCTGTTGGACCCAATTTTAATTACCGATTCAATACCGGTTATTGATTGTGATACAATACCTATTGATAGGGAAATAAGTGACCATGACGGCACTTATGTCAGTATAAACTGTGGCTATTGTAACAGGAAAACCTTTCAGCGTACCATCTGGGATTATAAGAGGGGGGACTATTTACTTATGAAAATCAAAATAACTGAAACAGACTGGGAAAACGTGATTGATGCAGAAGTTGATATTAATTCGGCATGTTCAAATTATACTAAAACATGTCTTGATATAGCAAAAACGTGCATTCCTACACGGGAGGTAACCATTCGTAGTGATGATACAGTTTGGTTCGATTCGGATTTACGGCGTGAATCGCGTAAACGCGATAGGCTACGGCAAATATTTTTTTAGGACGAAAACGGAAACAGCCAAAAATATTTAAAACACAAAGAAACAAATTTAATAACTTAAAGAAACAGGCGAAACAACGGTTTTGCGATAATATTAACGAACATCTTGATGATCTCAAAACAGTAAATAGCAAAATGTATTGGAAAACAATTCACATGTTACTAAATAATTACCGCTCTACGAATGAGCTACCTCCACTCCATGATCCATTCAATAATTTTAATTTGGCTTATGATGCCTCTCAGAAATCCAATGTTTTGAACAAATATGTTTGCTCGATTACCAAGTTGAACGACGATGATGCTGTCTTGCCAGATTTTCATGACAGATATGAAAATATTCTATCCCAAGTTATCGTTACTGAACAAGAAGTAATCGATATGTTATGTACTCTTAATGCTGATAAAGCTGTTGGTCCCGATATAACTAGTAATAGGATGTTGGTGTGGGTAAAGGAGGAGATATCGAAACCATTGTGTAGCTTATTCAATAAATTCTTACGTGAAAAAGTATTTTCATCGGACTGAAAAATTGCCCATGTAATCCCTCTGTTTAAAAATGGGGACAAATCTTTACCGTCTAACTATAGACCCATTTCTTTACTTTCTTGTGTAAGTAAGGTGCTGGAAAAAAATATGTTCAAGCATGTGTTTAATCACCTTCTTGAAAATAAACTACTATACAAGTTCCAGTCGGGATTTCAGGGGGACTAACCGGTTAATCGGGAAAAGTCGTTCGTGTACGACTGTTAATCGGGTTTTTTGATTCGTGAACGATTCGGTTGCTAGTTCGTGTACGATATTTCCAGTTTTTAAAAGTAAGGTAAGACAACAAATTTCAATATTCTTTTGTAAATATAAGCATAAAGCAAAAAAGGCTTCGTAGTTCCTTAAATGATTAATTAATCAATTTAATTCGAAAGTGTAAACTTCATAAGAGACTTTCATTTTTCAATAATTTGGTCAGAAACTTATATGTCACTTTATTTTTTGTTTTCAGAGTTTCCATTTTCTAGCAAAAACCGCAAATTGTCTAATAAAAGTAAAATGTTTTTGACAGAAAATAATTTTCAACTTCAAAGTTACTTTATCTTATACTTACTTTTCGTGAGAATTCTTAACTTAAGCAAAGATATAGTTTCCTTTTTGCATATTTCCAATTTTTTGGGTCGTGAACGAACGTGTTATTGAAAAATATGGTCGTGTACAACGTATTAACATTTTTGCAGACAATGGCTTTTGTGTGTTCCACTTGTGGAAAAGTATATTCAACCAACCAAAATTTGGCACGACACAGTGAAACACACCAGAATTCAGAGGCAAGCCACTGTGGGAAAAGTGTTTTCCACATCTGAAGGATTAATAGAACACAAACGAGCAAAACACGAGTTCAGATATTCCTGCACATAGTGCCCTAACCCAGTTATTTTCACAAGCAAATCTGGCCTATTAGGCCATACAAGAAAATACTATTCAAGTGTATTTAAGGTGGAAAATGCATACAACTAGTATCTAAATGTTGTGTAACCCCCGGATGTAACCCATTTTCGGCGAAAGCTGTCTATGTTTAAGATATTTGACGTCAGACACGGAAGTCAAATTAAATATTTCTCTCCGAATGTTTACATTAATATGCTATCCCCGTCTCGTCTCGAGATTCTTTAAATAGTATTAAGCAAGGAAAAATTTCACAATATTTTTAGAAATACCTTTTCATCGATTTTCCGAAATTGGTTTACATTACGTTACATCTTAATGTTAGTTTATATTATTTTATTGTATTATCCCAACATAGTGTTGGTCCTCTCCTTACATGACACAATCGCAAAACAATGACGGCATATATATACACACAATAATATATATTAAAATATTTCATTTAAACTGAAACTGGTAATAAGAAAAAGAAAAACGAAAAAGAAAAACGAAACGAGAGAGAGAGAGAAAGAGAGAGAGAGAGAGAGAGAGAGAGAGAGAGATTCCTAATCATGCTTTTCCTGACTTGATCAAAACCTTTGGCTGTTTTATAAATGTTATCTTAATGTTATCATGGTTATTTATATTAGAAATACATTCAGCCCAATCTATTTGTTCATTGCTTTGCCGATCCGTAAAGCAATAAATAAAATAGAAAATATCGAACTAATAGCGAATTTTAATTAATATACTGGATTGATATTCAGCTAAAGTTGCAGTTTGGGGACGACCATTTGATTTTGTCACTTTTTTCAAATAAATATCTTAACCACCGAAAAGCTAAAAATTAATATATTGACCTAGTCAGGACTTGAAAGTAAAGACAGAGTGTACCCAAAAGGAACACCGATGCCCCCGCATGTCGAACCTTGTTTAACATTGAAGGCCGATATGCATAGACAGTTAGTGTTTGACACATAATAGGGTGGACTGACGAAATATGATGGGCTCAAAACATTGGTATGGACACAGATATACACTTGCTTTGGAATCACAAAGCTCTATACCTGTGCAATTCATCAAATCATTCTGCTGCATAGAAGCTGAGAAAAGGGTGAAGAAAATTGTAGGGACGTTTAATTTTAACCCAAAGGGGAAGAAGGGGACACTCTAAAATTTCTTTCGTACATAGACTCGGGACTATTTTTTTGGGGGATCCAAATTTTGAATTGTTATTTTTTTGGAGTCCCAAATAAAACTAATAATATTTTCGTAGTAATAGATTGAACATTATGGCGGGAAAGTTTTCACGTACTTTTTACTGCATAATGGAACCAAATATTTGCGTGTTAATATCTACAAAAGGCATTCTGAGCCATAGCATCGTATACATACAAGTAAGGGCTCCAGAATATATTTCAGTCATAACTTTTATGCTAAAATTACATTTGAATTGTTTACTGGTTTTATAGGGAAGACATTTTGGCGAACATTTTCCCGTACTTTATTATGATTGTTTCAGTATTGCAGGAGTTATTTCCGTGGAATTTGCTGTGTGGGGGTATTAGTTAGCCTTTAGCTTCAGTACTCAACATAATGTTTTCTTAAAATGGATGTGTACTTACCATTGGTGTTGCCTGATTCTTACAAAGAATAGTACATACAAATATATTCATGAATGCCTATTAGAAATGACTTAAGAATAGGTTTTCGATGACGCAAAACACCACAAATTATATCTTGACGCGTGCATATTTCATGAGACACACTTATATAAAGCAACATTAGAAAATAATTCATTTAAATTGCTAAGAAAAATGCAGCTATCTTATATTGAGTAATCGTTCACGAACATTGATCACGAACAAGAAATGTTTAACCTGTTCGTTCAGGAACACAACAATGAAAAAAAATATAATTTTCCCGTCATATTTAGCATTTTTTGTGATAAAGATCTTTTAACCACTCCAATCATGAATGTAGAAGAATGTTTTCATTAAAGTGATGTTTCAGTCATAAAAAAAGAGTAAATGTGTGAATATAGGAATATTATAGTTCTTGTGACATTTTGATGCAATGCTTTTTAGGCTTTCTGACCACATTTCACACAAAGTTTATATCAACGAAAGTTTTGGAGCATACACCATCAAAAATATACAATAAAGGAAGGGAACTGCGAAGAGATAATTAATAATAGTAGTATATGGGTACGGACAAAGTCGCATTTGAGGTGGTGCTGTGAGGTGGTGCTACCGGAAGTGACGTGAACGGAAGTGACGTCAGTCACGTGACCGGAAGTGACATCAGTCACGTGCCCTGTCCGGAAGTATGTTCTGTGCATGTGCGACCGGAAGTTGCGCAATATTCGCTCTAGTGGGGGCTTTTGACCGGAAGTGACAAGTCACATGACCGGAAGAGACCCTGTCCGGAAGTGGACCTGAGGGTAAGTAGGTTCTGCGCATGCCCGGTTTTTCCCGCGTTTTTTTTCTTAGTAGTAGAAGCATGGCTACTGAAGATCACTTGACCCTTTCGGGGTTCCCTTGAGTGTACGCAACCGGAAGTTGTACAACATCCGTAATGACCGAAGGTCACGTGATCCCTTCGCAAGTGTCCATGGGGTGTTCTCTACGATGTCCGCGTCCCATAACCATAGGAAACCTCGCATCCTATATTTAACATGGTGACTGGAACCAGCCCTGGTTATCTGCCCCTTTTATTTTCATATAGTGTTTATATAAGTTGTGTCGTACTTCTACTTTGCTAAGAGTACGTTTATTACATATCCAAAAAGCCTACATGTTTCCAAATAGCCTATTTTTAGGCTTTTCAAACCACCCCTCGGGTGCCAACGTCCTATTTATAAGCTTTGTGTAAAACCGCATTCATCGATGACGTCACAGTAAACATGACGTCACAACATTGCACGAGACGTTCTCTGCCAAATTATTTAGTCATGACATCATATCATTTTTCGTAACTTCGTACCTTTTTCGTAACTTCGTACCTTTTTCGTAATTTTGTACCTTTTTCGTAGCTTGTAGCCCTTTCAAATTATCTATCGATCTATCAATAAGTTACAGCCCTGTATGTGGACATATATCTGTGCAGAAAAAGAAATACTATTTAATACGCATCAAGAAATGGCTATTTGGAAATCGATTGATACACTTATATACAGAGAGTTACTTGCTCTTGGCAGGAAAATAGATATAATTAAACTGATATACAGATATTTGCTTGCCTTTGGCAGGTAAAATATACTAAAATCCTGTTCAGAAAGTAAGTTTTCTTACTGTTCTAAAAATAGAATACTGTGTTAGGCTGTTATGTAAAATAAATGTGATTGTGGAAATCTGAAACTCATCAAGATAGGAAAATGACTAGCAAAAATTGAATAAAATCTATAATTCTAATAAAAAATGTAGATAGATAGGTAGGTAGGTATATGTCTTTGTAAATAAAAGATTAGGTTGATGGTGCTTAATGCCACATTCAACAATATTACAGTTTTATAATGGCAGTTTGTACATAAAGGAGATATCATACATGTTAAAGCTTGTTTCTGATTACTGGAAAACATTGCCAATACTCTTTTCAAATAGCTGGAGAACACAATATATTTTAGAGCAATGGGAATTCGTTGAAATAAATTTAAATCACAGGAGATTTTTAAAACTTAATTATGTTGGGAATATCATTGAGTGGGGTGTGTAAGTGAGTGAGTAAGAAACGAAGAAAAGTAAGTTGAATGGTGAAAAGATTTGGAAAATACAGAAGAAAAGTAAGTTGAATAATGAAAAGATCGGGAAAATATGGAAGAAAGGTAAGTTGAATAGTGAAAAGATATGAAAAATATGGAAGAAACCCAAGTTGAATTGTGAAATGATATGAAAAATAAGGAACACACCCAAGTTGAATAGTGATAAGATTTGGAAAATACAGAAGAAAATTGTGAAATGATAGGGAAAATATGGAAGAAACCCAAGTTGAAGAGTGAAAAGTTTCGAAAAAAGGCAAGTTGAAGAGTGAAATGATATGGAAAATATTGAAGATTTCTGTGTTAATCATAATTACACCCGAAGAGACCTCCTCCTTCTCCTCCCTCCCTCCCACCATCCTCCTCCTCCTCCCTCTATACATTGTTTTTCAGAATTGAGAAGAATCATCCTGGAATAGTGTTTTGCTAGAGACTGCAAGTAGGGATCAAATTTACCATTTCATTCATTTGGCTCTTACAAATACCACAGTGAGAACGCGGACACCCTTGAAGTAGTACACAGCATATCCGAAAACACCGTAAGTGAAAACCATTATTGAAATAAATAATGTATTATGAAAATAAAATGGCAGGGAGATAATCAGTGAAAGGGCCAGAACATGATAATAGGACGCGGACGTCCTAGAGAGGTGGTGGTGGTGGCAAACTTTTGTAAGAAATGTAATTATTGAAATAAATAAGGTAAATATGAAAATTAAATGGCGGGGGAAGGGACAGACAATCAGTGAAAGGGCTAGTTCGCAGAAAATAATAAGGTTATAGGACGCAGATAATGAAAATAAAATGGCGGGGAAGGGGCAGATAACCAGTAAAGGGGCTAGTTCGTAGAAAATAATAAGGTTATAGGACGCAGATAATGAAAATAAAATGGCGGGGAAGGGGCAAATAACCAGTAAAAGGGCTAGTTCGTAGAAAACAATAAGGTTATAGGGCACATATTATTTAATATGGAAGCGGAACTCCATAAATATGGAAGACACCAGTATCCAGAGCGGCAGTAGAAGCCATATACCCCAGAGCAGCAGCAGCAACAGCAGCCACCACCACCTCCACCACCACAGCAGCAGCAGCAGCAGCAGCCACCAGGCTCTTAGAAAATCCCGTGGAAGCGACGACCGTTGTACAGAATGTTGTGCTATTACTTGTTGAAAATGTTGTATGAAAGAAAATATCAGAAACAATAAGACTGATATCAATAGAAATAAAAAAAAATAAAAAAATAAAATAAAAATAAAATAAATAAATAAATAAATGGAAAAAAAATTGAAAAAAAAATGAAAGAGAAAAAAAAATGAGAAAAAGTTCGTACTCAAAACAAGTGTCTGGGTGAGGGTCTATTCTTAACAGTTAATTCTAATACTATCAATGAGGAAGATCGACTAACGTCACCCAGCTTGCTGATGACGTCACTGAGAGGTTTGAAAGTACCATAGATCGATAGATAATTTGAAAGGGCTACAAGTTACGAAAAAGGTACGAAGTTGCAAAAAAGGTACAAAGTTGCGAAAAATGTACTAAGTTACAAAAAAGGTACAACATTACGAAAAAGGTACGAAGTTACGCAAAAGGTACGCAGTTACGAAAAAGGTACGAAGTTACGAAAAAGGTATGCAGTTACGAAAAAGTTACGAACATGGTACGAAGTTACGAGAAAGGTACGAAGAGGTTACGAAATAAGCTACGAAAGACCTTGGTTATGAAGTTACCAAGTTAATAGATAGTAACGCCACCTATCAGGATAATTTATTATGACGTATATTGATGCATTATGGGGAAATGCCTCGGGCACCGGTGGGGTCAAGTGACCTTCGGTCACAGGTAGCAATCTTTGGCGAATGAAATATTTACGTACTCGAAAACAAATCTTTTGTTAATTTCAAACTAATATTTAAAAAAAAAACGTTCAGCTGACAAAAAGTTGAAAAGCTTTACAAAACAAACTGCCCCAAATTTATCGACATCCAATGGAATAAACGTAGAAATAAGGTAGTGACAATTCGTGCATGACGTCACGTTATTGTGTCGTTCATTCACTAACGTCAGGTTATTATGTTTTGTCTCACATTCCAGTGATATGATGTCATGACTAAGTAATTTGACACAGAACGTCTCGTGCAGTGTCGTGACGTCATGTTTAAAGTGACGTCATCGATGAATGCGATTTTACACAAAGCTTATAAATAGGACGTTGGCACTCGAGGGGTGGTTTGAAAAGCCAAAAAATAGGCTCTTTGGAAAAATTTAGTTTTTTTTTATTTGTAATAAATGTACTCTTAGCAAAGTAGAAGTACGACACAACCTATATAGACATTATGCGAAAATAAAAGGGGCAGATAACCAGGGCTAGTTCCAGTAATCATGCTAAATATAGGACGCGGGGTTTCCTATGGTTATGGGACGCGGACGTCGTAGAGAACACCCCATGGACACTTGCGAAGGGGTCACGTGAACTTCGGTCATTACGAATGTTGCACAACATCCGGTTGCGTACACTCAAGGGAACCCCGAAGGGGTCAAGTGATCTTCGGTAGCCATGTTACTACTACTAAGAACAAAAGCACGGAGAAAAAACAGGGCATGCGCAAAGCCTACTTCCCATCAGGTCCACTTCCGGAGAGGGTCTCTTCCGGTCACATGCCTTTGTCACTTCCGGTTAAAAGGCCCCACTAGAGCGGATCTTGCGCAACCTCCTGTTGCACATGCGTAGAACATACTTCTAGACAGGGCACGTGACTGATGTCACTTCCGGTCACGTGACTGACGTGATTTACGGTCACGTCACTTCCGGTCATGTGACTTCCGGTAGCACCACCTCACAGCACCACCTCAAATGCGACTTTGTCCGTACCCATATTCTACTAATAATTGTTTCCTTAATTAATAATAATTGAGGCTTAGCGCCAAGGAATCATGTCCGGATCCTCAAAATAATCGTACACGAACTAGTAACCTAATCGTTCACGAATCAAAAAACACGATTAACAATCGTACACGAACGGTTTTTCTCGATTAACCGGTTGGTCCCCCTGGATTTATACCAGGTAACTCTACAAGTCATCAACTAATAGAGTTGTATCATAGGATATTACTTGCATTAGAGGCAAAACAAGTAGCCAGCGTTACATTTGCTGATATAAGCAAAGCATTTGATACAGTTTGGGTAAAAGCACTTTTATATAACCTTGGTAAATATGGTATTAAAGGGGTCCTTTAATGTTCTTGATCTTCATAAACGATATTACTGATGAGATAGTAGGTCTAGGTCGTCTTTTTGCTGATGACACGTCTATTGGACGCATAGCATAAGATGAAAGCACACTAAGAAATATGATTAATACAGATCTGAATCACCTGAAAACAATGGTCAAACAGGTGGTTATTAAAGTTTAATCCCACCAAAGCTGAAATTATTATTTTTAATGTCAATGGCGTTGAATGTAATTTAACATTTAATTTTGACAAAGTAACTATTGATCCAATACATACACACAAACATTTAGGGATTGTATTCAGCAGCGACTGTAAGTGGACTAAGCAAATAGACAAATTAATTGAATCAGCTTCGAAACAACTTAATGTACTCAGAAAATTAAATTACCGTCTTAACAGAAATTACTTAGAAAAAATTTACTTAACATTTATTAGACTTGTATTGGAATATGCATCTGAAGTGTGGGATAATTGTGGATAACTAAATTCGGACAGATTAGAAAAAGTACAACTTGAAGCTGCGCGTATTGCTACGGGATTACCATCGTTTGCCAGTATAAATTCTATTTATATCGAGACGGGGTGGGGAAAGTTGAAAACTAGAAGGGAGGTAAGAAAATTGGTCCTATTTAATAAAATCGTCAACGGTCAAGTACCTGATTATTCAACAGAATTGGTACCACCTAGAGTCGCTGACACTACTAATTATAATTTAAGGAACAGACTAAATATTTCACAACCATCATACCGATTATCTACATATCAACAGTCTTATTTTCCAAGTACGATTAAATGATGGAACACTCTAGATCTGAACCTTCGTCAATGGCCGACGCTTCCGTCTTTTAAATCCAAAGTGCAGCAAAAATATTTTCAACCGAAAATTGTACCTTTTTACTTTTCTTTTGGAGACCGATATCTTAGTGTATTGCATGCTAGGCTTAGAAATAAATGTAGTTCTCTGAACAGCGATGTATTTAAATCGAATTTGGTGCCTAGTGCTTCTTGTTCGAGTGGATATAAAAACGAATGTTCCGAACATTTTTTATTATATTGTAATAAATTCAATTTACTTAGAAATAACATGCTCATTGAATTAAATATGCTTGATATGGGGGGTCTACCGGTAAATATCGATATTTTGTTGTTTGGAAATGATAACCTGTCTGTAGAAATAAACACGTTTATATTTGCATGTGTACACAAAGACATAAAAGATGCACAGCGTTTCTCTTGAACTATTTAAACAAGTCAACATGTATAACATTATTGACAATTGTCAACGTGGTGTACTTCTACATGTACGTATATTCTTTTCTTGGTCGCACTCGGGGTATTGATTGATTGACGTGTCACAAGTCGATGAAATATACAGTTCAAATTGTACTTACGTAGGTATGCAAGATCCCAAACCCCAACATATAAACTATGTCTAATCGTAATTCGATCCAAGTATGCAACACACATACACCACGTGTTTAAGAATTGTCTTTTGAGGTGTGCTCGATTTGCCATATATTATACCTTAGCACCCAGTATGCTTCATCGACTTTTGACATTTGCATTTTTCGTTCTATTGTATGTGTTTTCCTTTTTTTCTTCTTCGTCTTCATATTCTGAACACATATTTTATTATGATGTATTTAATGCTGTTCTGATTATATGTAAATTGATGTAATTAGCGGAAAAGGCATTTCTAAGCTGTAAAACTTGTGTCTGATCCATTTGTTGTTATTATGAACAATAAAATAAATTTAAATCAACGGAAACCATGTTAACTATTTAGGGGATGTCCATTTGATTCTGAGATTATTAATTTCCGGCTACAACAATGTTGAATCTGAAGATCAGGCCAGATTATTGTTTTTTCATTTCCTTGGGCACACAGGCCAGATTGTTTATTTTCAAGTATTTGGCGGCCAAAATATTTATTTCCAAAAACTTATTACTCGAATTTTGTAAATAGAATAATATGTTTATATGCAATGGTAGAATGTGTAGTGATAAGGGAGTAGGTTAATTTACAAGTAAAGACGCCAGTGTAGTAGACTATGTTATTGGTTCAATTAGTTTTCTCACGTTTTTTCGACATTTTTCAGTATTAGACTCAAGTAAGCTATTTTCGGACATTCATACTCCATTATCGCTCAAAGCTACTTGTGCAGAAAAACCAAATGAGGTCACTCAAAAAGATGAAACACCGGGAACAGAAAAGATAAAACAATGGGATAATGAAAAATTAAACAGTTTTGTTGAGAGTATTAACCAGGTACAAGTAAATGATATACTTTCTCAATTAACAGATATGGGTGAAAATACTATTAATAATGCAACTGTGACTGTAGATTCTGTTGGTGAAAAAATATATAATTTGCTAACCAATTCTGCAAAATCTACCTTTGGTACGTATACCAAAGCAAACAATATACGCAATGATACAAGTAAGTCTAAACCATGGTTTGATGATGAGTGTAAGCAAGCAAGGAAACAATTTAGATGTTCGAAACGACAACTTAAGCGAAATCGTACACAAGCTCTAGAAAATGATACTAAATCTCTGGGGAAAAAATATAAGAAAATTATGGATAAAAGTATCCGTAAACATAGAAAAAAATTCAGAAATAAAATAGATAACTTAAATTCTACAGGAATTCCTAAGAAATATTGGAAAATTTTGAACAGTGGCAGAAAATAACATAGCCCGGACATACCCATTAATATATTCTTAGATTATTTTAAAACTTTAAACCTGGGAAATCCGACTGAGGAAGAAAGCAATATAGAAAACCAAAGTAATATAGAGAGGTTGCATATTCTTTTAAATTCAAGTATTACAGCAGATGAAATTTAAAAATCATTGAAGAAATTAAAAAACAATAAGTCTGAGGATACGATTATTAAAGAATATTTAAAACATTCATTTAGTGCTATGTCAAACATTTATGTAAAGCTGTTTAATATTATATTTGATAATGGTTGTATACAAGAACTTTGGTTATCAGGAAATGTTATACCATAGCATAAGAATAAAGGAGATACACTAGATCCTAGCAATTTCAGACCTTTTACTATTATTAGCTGTTTTGGTAAATTATTTACATCTGTTTTGAATACTAGATTAAATAAGTTTTCTGAAGACTATTGCCTAATTTGTGAAAACCAAGGGGGGTTTAGAAAAAGATATTCAGTGACAGATACTTTATTTGTTATTTATATGTTAATTAGTATAATGAAAAATAAGAAAAAGAAATTATATTGTGCATTTATTGATTTTGCAAAGGCCTTTAATACTGTTTGGAGGAAAGATCTTTGGCATAAATTACTTGGAAATTAAATTAATGGTAAAATGTATAAAGTTATTTTTAATATGTATAGTGGTATCAAATCTCGTGTTTTATATAATGGCGAAATGTCAGAATATTTTCCATGTAATATAGGATTACGACAGGGAGAACACCTTTAGCCTTTCTTATCCTCAATGTATTTAAATGATCTCCAACAGTTTCTTGAAGAAAGGAATGTATGTGGCTTGTATTGTATATCTGATGAGATCGAAGGAGAATTTGATATTTATTTAAAACTCTTTGTGTTACTATATGCTTATGATACAGTTTTATTTTCGGATTCTGCATCAGATCTACAGTTACAACTAAATATTTTTTATGAGTACTGTAATATCTAGATACTTAAAGTTAATTCTAGCAAATATAAAATTAAATTTTTTTTCTAGTGGTCGATTGCCCAAAATATAAACTTTTTATATGATGGGAATGCAATAGAAATTGTCAATGAATTCACATATCTAGGCCTGAATTTATCAAGAACAGGTCGCTTTACAAATGCGAAGAAGGTTTTAATCAATAAAGAATATAAAGCTATGTACGAAGTATTGAAAAGGGGGAGGCTACACAATTTGTCAATTAAATCTCAATACGATCTTTTTGATAAAATTGTGAAGCCAATCATGTTATATGAGTGCGA
Organism: Bathymodiolus septemdierum; assembly: GCA_963383655.1. Classification (NCBI taxonomy): domain Eukaryota; kingdom Metazoa; phylum Mollusca; class Bivalvia; order Mytilida; family Modiolidae; genus Bathymodiolus; species Bathymodiolus septemdierum. The sequence goes on along the minus strand of OY726527.1, from coordinate 69,984,771 downwards.
AATATGGGGGTTCGACAACATAGATATTATTGAAAAAGTGCACTTAAAATTTTGCAAATTACTATTGAATTTTAAGAAGTGAACTCCGAATCTTATGATATATGGAGAACTTGGCATTTATCCTATGTCAGTCTATATAGAACTACGCATGATTAATTTTTGGTCAAAAATGGTAAATGGAAAATAAGGGTAATAACAAAATTACCGAACTCCGAACAATCTTACAAACGGAAAGTCAAAACTCATAAGTATATAAACAGACAAAATCAGCCAACAACTGGAAAACTGTGAAAACCGTAATGACCCTGATTTGGTAGAGGCATTTCTAAAGAAATGGTGGGTTGAATCAGATTTTATAGCGCCAAACCTCCCCCTTTCAATACGGCTCAAAGTTTACGGCTGTCACTATAACAGTATTTATAACACTACTTGAACAAAACAGGTAAAACAGTTGTCAAAGCGGCACCAAACTCATTGAAGTAAATGTCAAAGACACTAAAGGATAGTGAAATTGCAAACATTTTGTATATATACATGTTTTTGAAAATTTCGCAAAATCAATATAAGTCTGATTGATTGAAATGTATTAAGAATATATAGATGTGGTTATAGTTATAGCAATGTAAATCCAAAATGGATAAGTGTTAGTTTAAAGCAACAAATATTTGACCAATTCCAACAAAAATGGTGATCTGATATTGAAAACTCGCCAAAAGGGCAGTCTTACAGAATATTTAAAGACAATTTCGAATTTGAGCATTATTTAGATATTTTACCAGATAAAGATAGAATTACATATTGTAGATTTAGAACAGGAAATCAGAGGTTATCAATAGAAACGGAAAGATGGCATATAATTGAACGACAAAAAAGACACTAATGTATGTCAATACCAAGAACTTGGTGACGAATTTCATTATATTCTTCAGTGTCGATTTCTAGTAGATATCAGAACAAAATTGTTAAATCCTTATTTTATACACAGAATTAATATATTAAAGCTCGGAAAATTGTTTCAATCTAACAAAAAAGTAAACTAACAAATCTTTGCAAATTTATAAGGGTTATAAACTCAAGTTGTTCTTCCAGGTTAATCCTCTGTTGTTGCTGTACTGTATTTGTTAGTCATTTTACTTATTTCATCTTGTCATGTGTGTTATTATTATTTATGTTATCATATTGATCACATTCTTTGTACCACTGTCTACTTACTATGGTGTTTAAGATAATAAAGGACGAAGTCCTTCTAACGGTAAGCTGTCCGATTTTTCCTTCTATATTGATTGCCAAAAATCGGCTCACCGGAAGGTTAAAAAATAGATCAATTGATAATTTAGAAACGCAAAAGAAATCTATTTCAATGAACAATTCCCAATTCTTTGATTATTTACTCTATGCAAAACCGAAATAAACATTTAATAAAATTCGAATAAGAAAATCTCATTCTACGAAACTCCCGACAGGAAGAGCGGCGTCGGTAAAATGAACGCCATAGCAAATCGGCTACACAATTCATTCAAAATAAATGATGATAGCCTCACCGGACGCAATAACGAACGAAATAAAAAGTATGTCCCCTAATTGTTCTTTCAAAACATGAATTAAATAAATGCTTTTATAAATAGATACCCCGCTAAATTACTCGTGTTTTGGGGGAAAATTATTCATGCGCAGTTGTTGAATGTTGCAGACGACGGGTTTTCATATTTGTAAACAGAAAACGATCGACAATTGCACTTGGTACGCATATTTTGTTATCTTATGCCTGTAATTGGAACGAATATGATCTCCTGGTTCTATGCATATGTAGAACACATTGAAATTAAAACAAAACAGTCAATATAATACATTTTCCTTACCTTGATCTATCCCAAAATGTCAAAATCCGTGATGTACCTTATTCATTGAAGAGTCCAAGGAATTCCGAATGCAAACTGGCACAAATTTATGGCATGAATAAAGGAAAGGTTTTTATTTCATGTGTATTATATACAAATGGATATGTGAACGTAAATGAATGAATGCTCTTTCAATTTTAACAGTTGTCATTAAATAAAATATTATGATGTCGTTCGAAATTGTGTCCGGATCTAGGTCATAGAGTGACTAGAACGGGGTCATGAAAATCTGCTTAAAACCCGTAACAATGCATTGAATAATATATGGGCTACGATTCAAAAGGAATATTGGTGTTTAATCTGAAATATGAAAATGCAATCAGCTTCATCAATTTGGTCAAATTTATTATCAAATGTCAATATCATCGAAATTGTTCGTAATTGCGTCCGGTGAGGCTAACGTGTACGGATCATCGTATTTTTGAAATTTTAGGACTTCGTCCTTCAAACAGGTTGCCTGTCTCATATTAAAAGACGAAGTCCTTTAAACGGTAGGCTGTCCGATATTTCCTCCTTTCTATATTGATAGTCAAATATCTGTTCACCGGAAGTTTAAACAAAAATAGATCAACTGATATTTAGAAACGCAAAAGAAATATATTTCAATGAAAAATTCCCAATTCTATAATTATTTACTCTATGCAAAATCGAAATAAACTTGAAATAAAATTATAATAAAAAAATATCTTTCTACGAAACTCTCGACGGAAGAGCGCCGTACGTAAAATGAACGGAACAGCCATAGCAAATCGGCTACAAAATTCATTCAAAATAAAAGATAATAACTTGTACGGATCATCGTATTATTGAAATTTTAGGACTTCGATTTTATGGTTTCAGAAACTAAAAATAAGTTAAGCAAATTATTTATTTCAACATTCATCGAGTGAATAGCAAGATTTAGTATTGAAAGATTTTGATTTATATTTTGACAGTATGAACGTCCGACAAACTGACACTAGTTTCTTGTGCGTCGTGGACCAACCGAGTTTCTGACAATTACAAAGAAATGTACATTGATTACAGTACAATATTTGTTATCCTAAATCTACACAATATGTACTTAAATGTTCCTCCAATTTAAATTTGGCTTTGAAAATACTATAATATAATGCTTTTGAAGAATCTGTCAGAGATGTTTTTTTAATTCTATGCAAACTGGTCTAACAATCGCTGTTTAACAACACATTTTAACCATTCTTTATTATTAACATGATCTGTTTCACATATGTAAATCTACACTCATTTAAATTTGTTTTAATAAAATAAACCCAGCTTAAATTAGTATCGCCATGTTCATGAAATTTTCTAGAAATCATATTAAATAGATTTGATCATTTAGCCTGGTTCCCACATTTAATCTAAAATGATCATTTTTTTTTAATCTCGCGATTTCAAAGAAAATGACTAAAATCCGTACTAAGCAACAAAATGATTTGAATTTCAGTAGAAGAAAAACTTTGCGGAAATCAACACTAACATAATCATCGAATCGTTTGGAATATATAATAACGTAATCATCGAATCGTTTAGGGACTGAATATATTTATATTGTAAGCTATTATTTGACAAATTAAATCTGTAGTCATGTGATCAAAATTTAAATTAAATATGACGATATTTATAAGATAAAAGTAAAATCAATTTCTGGATGTGGATATTTTGAAGAAAACATAAAAAAAATGTATATTAATCTTTAATATGAAAACCATCATCATTTTCCCAAAATTTATGCAATATATAACTCTAATGATTAATTATACTACTCTATAGCACAAAACTTAACTCTAATGATTAATCATACTACTCTATAGCACAAAACTTAACTCTAATGATTAATCATACTACTCTGTAACACAAAACTTAACTATAATGATTAATCATACTACTCTATAACACAAAACTTAACTCTAATGATTAATCATACTATTCTATAGCACAAAACTTAACTCTAATGATTAATCATACTACTCTTTAACACAGAATTTAACTTCAATGATTAATCATACTACTATATAGCACAAAATTTAACTCTAATGATTAATCATACTACTCTTTAGCACAAAATTTAACTCTAATGATTAATCATACTATTCTATAGCACAAAACTTAACTCTAATAATTAATCATACTACGCTATAACACAAAATTTAACTCTAATGATTAATCATACTTCTCTATAACACAAAACTTAACTCTAATGATTAATCATACTACTCTATAGCACAAAACTTAACTCTAACGATTAATCATACTACTCTATAACACAAAATTTAACTCTAATGATTAATCATACTACTCTATAGGACAAAACTTCGGTATCATGTTTATTATCAACGTTTTCATTTGGAGTTTCCCCATTTTTATTGACTGGCGGACCGAGGTTTCATTTTTCAAACACGAAGGAAAATTTACACTGGGAACTCTTCTGATTGGTCTCGGTTGATGATTAAAATCTATTTAGACAAACGGCATTGACCATTACATCTCATGAAAAACATTTAATATTGACACTTCAAATATTTGCTTAATTCGATTGTAAAATTTGTGAACTCAATTTACGATTTCCATTGTAAAATATACACTCGGAACTCTTTCTGCACTGTTGAATATCAAACTTTAACGAGGACGACACGTCGCAGGAAAATGTAAATTAGGATATATTTTCTTGTATTCATGAGCAACACGGCAAGTACCTCCCTTCCCCCCTTTTTGGGATAATGCTCATTGCATGCTCGCTGAGCATAGTCATGCTTAAAGTCTTTCGGGTTTTGTGAAAAGTCATTTGAAATATTTCGCTAAACAATTGCTCTTGCAGACTAAATAAACGTTAAAGAATACCGATGGGGCAATAAAACATGGAAACTTCAGAGAAACTGGCACATAGACGAAGAAAAACAAAACAAGAACACAACACAATATGTGTTCGATACCACTATACGCAAATAAACACAAATAATGTAAATAAGACATGAGCACTCCTACAAACAACTGAAGGTAAAGACGAACCGAACATCGTTTTTATTCGGAATTCGTAACATAAAGACACATAATATGACAACACCAAAAACCAATAAGATGAGCAACATGGACCCCACCAAAAAAACGGAGTGAACTTCGGTAAGTGTCTCCTGCTTTTTATTAGACACCGTGTTACTCATATATATACACAGTCCAGTCCGGTAAATGTCTTGGCAGTGATAGAGGAAAGAAAACATCTACGTAAAAAGTAAAAGATCCATTGTCATTTGAGAATTTTTGTAGCGATTACTTCAACTTTGGAGCAACGTACCCGTGTTTGGGTAGATTTTGCGTCAGCAGCTGAACTCTGTTTAGAAAATCACTGTGCTGGGCACAAGCTCTAGAATAATGTATGAGTTGTGAAATATAAACTCCATACTCTGGTGATGCTGGAATATTGCTACTGATAAAAACGAAGTTGACTATTGGAAAAGTGAAGTTGTAGTTTTGTTTTTAATCTTCCTCCGTTGTCGATTTCAAAGTCAAGGTCAAGATTAGTTGAAGACTTTTGAGTTTAAGTAGTATCCATACCTTCAAGCTCATTTGAATAGATTTAAGATGAGATGTAGATAATCACCTAATCGAGAATTGTTTAGTGACAGAACATCATCTATATAGCGGAAGCTGGAATTAAAAGCCTGCGCTAATTTTCTATCTTTATTCTTGAGAAGACCCTGAAGGAAGTCTGCATCATAAACCCGTAGAAACAAATCGGAGAGTAGCAGAACACAATTCGCACCCATTGGAATACCAATCGTTTGTTGAAACATCGTCCACCAAACAGGGAAAATATGCTGCCGATTAAAAAATCTAACATTTGAATGATCTTGTCCTATTTATATTTATTATTAGATTTTGAATGGCTTTTGACAAAGTAAGATTTGTCTCTAGCAATAACAAGATAGTAATACCTTTGTTCTACTTTCATTTTTGCTTAGCAACGTTGAATCAATTCTTTAATTATAATTTTAATTTTACTTTTATTCGCGTAAGATAAGATAAGATAAGTTTTATTTAAAGTCGGCATGTTAAAACAACAAATACAACACAAGCTCTAGTCAGCTTTTGACCGACATGTGGAATGGTGGTATATAAGGTAGACAAGTTTATAAATTTATTCAACAACACTCCGACACAAATCGGCAATAATAATAATAATAATAATAATAATAATAATAATAATAATAATTATTTTATTGATTTAAAGTCCAAACATTGAACAATCATCAAAACGGAACTAAGCTAAATACATATATATACATGTACCAAGATGTTATCACAGATGAGGAGTGTATGCATTATCTCCCATTGAAGATTACAATATTTATAAGGATTATCTTCCATTGTACACAACAGTGTCACTCAATGTATATAAAAATATTTAAATATTTCTGTATATACTGTAATAATAATTTTGCATAATAATTAAGTTATAGCTTCCCTTTCAGATCTTGATTGATAGAATACAATGTATTCAAACCTAAAATACATATTTTACATATATCAAGATCATTACTACTCAATATGAATTTAAATTTTTGGAACTCATCCATATCATTAAATGAAGGAACCACTGAACTTATATTAGAAAATAATTCTTTACGACACTCATCCAATTTGGGACATTTTAAAATGAAATGCATTTCATCCTCTGGTTGTATATTACAGAGAGGACATATTCTCTTTTCCACTGAAAGTTTGATGTATCTACCCCTTTCAGTATTCAGGTTACTGTTGCTTATTCTAATTTTTACAAATATAGATAAAGCAAATTTATTCACATCAGAGTGTAAACATTTCTCCATTTTGTAACTATTTTTTAATTTCCTATAAGTGCGCAGTTTATTACCACCATTTTTATTATCATTTTTAAACAATATTGTTTTCCAATGGTTAATATATCTGTCTTCTAGTTTAATTGATAAAGAGTGCAATAATTTAGACTTAGAAAAAGTACCTTGATTCACCCAAACATGAGTGAACCCAATTTCAGCTAGTAAAAGTTTTATTTTAGAGCATAATCCATCTTTACGCAATGTGTTTTCTTGGTATGAATGATAAATTAAGCTATTTACATTTGCGCTCAAAAGTGAAGGCAATAATTAATAGTAGCTTTTATAGTACACAATGAAAGGGGAATAACCCAAGTTCCGATAATACAGCAAAATGTGTTGCTGACTTATGAACTCCTAATACAAATTTGGCAAATTTTATTTGTGTTTTATTTGGAAAAAAGGAATCATATTTTGATTCAAAATTTAAATGTCTTTTAATTAGGATATCAAGAGACCATATTTCACTACAATATAAAAGAATGGGTTTGACACAAGCATCAAAGAGTCTTAGATGTGAAAAGGCATTCAGTTTTTCTGAATATAGTGCTTTGCGAATACAGAACATTGTCTTAGAGGCTTTCTTTGACAAATAATTTATAGCAAATGAAAAAGAACCTCAGGGTTTAAATATAATTCCTAAATATTTATATTCTGACACAAGTTCTAGAGACTGCTCTTCAAACGAAAAATTGTAACCCTTCAACACTTTGCCTGATTTAATAAAAATCATAACTTTTGTTTTTTGTATGCTTACTTTAAGGTTCCATTTGTCACAAAACAATTTGAGATTATCTAATAATTTTTGCAAACCATTTGCTGACTGTGACATCAGCACAATGTCATCTGCATATAGCAAACAAGATATAGATTTCCCATTTATACTAACTGGATCACACTCTAAATTAAAATGCTCACCTAAATCATTCACATAGACCGGAAACAAAAGTCAAAATACACCCTTGTTTAACTCCAATACTAGTTTGGAATGGTTGAGTAATCCCATTTGCTAACCTAATGGAAAATGAAACATCATTATACATGTCTTCTATTATATTTAAGAAATGTCACCTGATATTATACCCGTTCAGCTTAAACAAAAGTGCTTGTCTATTAGCAGTGTTAATAACCTTTTTCAAATCTACTTTTTTATTCAACAAGTAAAAAGAAATTTGTTATTTTTGAAAAATTTATCAATAAGGGATAGAAGGATATTTTCCCGATTTTAAAATAAGATTAAGAATGTCGACATATACTATATTATTTGTATTACATGATACCTTTATCATTTCATTACATATAACATCAGAACCACATGATTTTTTATTTTTCAAACCTTTTGCTACTTTGAATAACTCCTCAGCTGTGATATCAATATTTAACCCATCATTATTGCAGTGAATATACTAATTCATTGAAACCACCTCAAAATTATTATCATATCTAACATTCATTAAATTGTGAAAATATTTACACCATTCTTGTGGAGCAATAATACTACTGGGATCTTCATTACATTGATCTTTTAGTTTATGAACCACTTTCTAAAATTCGGTTGGGTTTTTATCAGAAGTATCTAAAAGGTTATTAAGTAATTTCGCTTTAAAGGCTCTATACTTTTTACGTAGCAATTGATGATATTGTTTCTTCTCAAATAATACCTTATGTCTCAGGCCCCACCGCCATGGGGATTTATTTAGTAAAGGCCTAAACTTGTTACATGTCTCAATTTTACTTTACATTCGTCATCATGCCATGGCTTATCTTGTTTTGTTTTGTTTTTTGATTTTTGCAAAACAACATTTTTAGAAACAGCTCTAATATCCAGAGTTCAATAATTGATTTTCCATAATTATTAGTATTTTGGTGCACCTGAGTATTTCTCAGAACATAAACATTGTCTGTAATGTAATTATGTGGCAAACAACTATGAAGTATATTATCAGAGTCATTAATGATAAAGTCGTGTTCATCACAATTTATATGCGCATTTAAGTCACCCATCAGCAAGATGTCCACTCTTAAGCTATATTTGGCAATATCAGCTTCCAATTTTGAAAAGATTTGTTTATCTAAATCCCTGGTGAAATATATTAAAAAAAAAAGAAAAAAAAAGATCCCTTCCTAAGCCCCAAAACATGTTCATTCAACTTAAACCACATTATCTCCGTCATATATTTATCTACTAACGTTATCACAGTTGATATTTGTCTTTTAATAAAGACTGCAAGCCCACCTCTTTTTTTACTGGGTTCATTACTTCTACAATTTATGTAGCATTTATAATTATCATATGATAACGGATCACTTAAACTAGTATGTGTTTCCGACAAAAATAAATGTCAGATTTCATGATTTCTTTAAAATAATCATCCTCAAGTTTACAAGTTTTAGCTCCACTGGAATTCTTAAAAATACAATGTTCATTCCATCCACTGATGGATAATCGGTTTGAAGTTTTAATACACATGATATTTATTCTAAAATAAAAAATGGCAAATATTGTACCCAGTAATATAGCTGCGGAACCGTAGCCCTTTATGGTCCTTTTTATTTATTTTTGATTTGTTGCGGACCATAGGGCTACGGTTTTCACTCTATCAAAAACTTTCGAAACTGTGCAAAAAAAATCTTGCGCCGCTTTTTTGCCATTTTTTTGTCATGAAATCGGGTACGAGAACGATCAAAATGTATATTTCGTTTCGTTAGATATTTATCTACATTCTGTTATACTTACTTACCTATTAATATTCATTTCCAGTACATTATCATAACAAATATCTCATTTGAGACAAACCCCGCCTACTTCGTCCGCCATCTTGCTTCTCCAGTAGTCTCGTTCTAATATAATAACCCTATTTATTTATAAACCGCAAACACGTGTTTGGTTCGTCTACGTTTTACCGAAGATGTTATCGGCGGCTTTATATAAGAAGAAATGAGAGCTTGGATCTTCTTGGCATATATTTTTTCAATAAATAATCTGAATAAATAAATGTTTTTTTTTAAATTTCTTTTTCTGAAAGTGACTTTTATTGAACATTTTTGAAAATGATTATTGACATCTTCAACCCCCTATTTTGGGCCAAGTTAATATATAATGCATAACCGAAATGGATGTGGAAACAATATACAAAGATAAGTTGATGGGGAAATATAAGTTTATGTTTGATCTGAAAGAAAAACAAAAGTGTTTGATAACCAATATAATGGAAAGAAAAAACTCAATTGGTATTTTTCCTACTGGATATGGGAAAAGTGTATGTTTCCAAATGGTGCCTTTGATTCACGATGCAATTTACGGTGGAAAGCATATTGGTTTGGTAATTTCACCACTGAAGAGCCCGAAAACAAAATTTGGGGGTATATAGGAATCACCCTGTCCGTCCGTCTGTCCGTTCGTCCGTCCGTCTGTCCGTATGTCCGTCCATGTACTTTGTAAGCGCAACTCCTCATAAACGGCTTATTGGATTTCTATGAAACTTTACACATTTGTAGTACACTACCTACAGATGTGCATGAAGGAATATGGTTGCTGTCCAAAATTTAAAAGGGAAGATAATTCAACTGATGCTTTCACGAAAAGGGGGGAACATGTACCTTGTAAGCGCAACTCCTCCTAAACGGCTTATTATATTGTTATGAAACAGTTGTAGTACACAACCTGTAGATGTGCATGCAGGGATACCGTTGCTGTCTAAAATTTAGAAGGGGAGATAATTGAACTTATACTTTCAAGAAAAGGGGGGGGGGGGTCGTGTACCTTGTAAGCGCAACTCCTCCTAAACGGCTTATTGGATTTTTGTGAAACTTTGCACAGTTGTATTACACTATCTGCAGATGTGCATGAAGAAATATGGTCGTTGTCCAAAGTTTGGAAGGGGAGATAATTCAACTTGTACGTTTACGAAAAGAAGGAGGGCATGTACCTTGTAAGCGCAACTCCTCCTACGGAACTTATTGGATTTTTATGAAACTTTACACAGTTGTAATACACTACCTGCAGATGTGCATGAAGGAATATGGTTCCTGTCCAAAATTTGGAAGGGGAGATGATTTAACTTATACTCTGAAATACGTTCTGTATGGAGAGATGGGCTTGTAAGCGCAACTCCTCCTAAGCGACTCATTGAATTTATTCCGTGAAGAATATGGTTCCTGTCAAAAATTTGGAAGGTGATGTAAGCGTAAGTATTCCTGAATGAAATAAGATTTTAATTGACCTTTTCACATCTGGATATTTGCAATATAAAAACTACTCAAGAATAAATAATTAATTTTGAATCAATAACATTTGATGTGACCTATATCCTCTTGTAAAGAAAAGCTAGGAAATGTTGTAATCCTCATGTATACTGATGAAACCGTATTGGCTTTAAACAATCCCACTTTGTTGAAGACCTTGTGGCGACCTCTAGATGTATGTTCTTGGTTAGTTTATTTTGGAGATGGGATGTTTTCTCCTTGACATTACTCCATATCCGTTCTTTTTTCATAGGTAACTTGCTAATATACCTGTATTCCAAAGTTTGAACATCATATTATTGCAAGCGGTGGGTATCACTCAGTGAGGTCACTCACATTTCTAATTTTCCCAATTCTTAATCTCTGAATTTCTGTTTGTAGCTCTTTCATTTGTATGTTATGTTCAACTTTGAGTATTGCCAGTACATCACAACTTTCCCTTTCATTACTTTCAATTTTCTTATTTAAGTTTTCAATAATTTTATCCTTCTCTTTAAATTTATTTTTATACGGATTAACTACACATGTTTTTTTCTGCATTTCATTGCAAACTTTATTCACGGCTGGAATAATTCTATCTTTAATTATCATTTGAAATTCAAGATTAGTGGACACCCAATCAGAAATGTTGACCATGGACGAAACATTTAGACGCTGAATATAGGTTTTTAAATTACCATCAAATCTGTTGTCCATAAGACCCTCCAAATAATCAGTTGATTATACGCAGATTATCGCCTGGGATATTATTTGTGGAATCTTTTTCATCTGTACTAGTTTCTCCCACTTTTGTAATACTTTGAAGTGTGTTTACCATACCAGCGTTTTTATCAGTGTTTTCTATACATTTGGGTAATTGCTTGGTGTCCTGCACTACAAGTGTACTCTTAGCTTGGTCGGTCACAGTACAGCATTTAAGCATTGTTTCATCAGTGTCCTGACTTGATGCGTCAGTTACTTGTACAGTGGAAACCCTGTCAGGGTTAACTTCATCAGTTTTTACACTTGTTGTCATATATTCATTTACTAGACTTAAACACTGTTCGAAGATGCTATCACAAACAAGTTCATAGCCTTTGCCCTTTATCATTATTTTTCCAGTAGGAAGGTAGAAAATAAGTTTATAAAGAAAATCATCATCATTTTCAGTTTTGATTGACCTGTCACAAACTATGAATTATGTTTGAACAGTGATGGACGACTTGTCCTTAAGATCCCGCCAAGTGACATCGACATTTTACTTACTACCGAAATCAAGAGAAAGAGTGTGTACAGCTGCCTTTATCCAGGCGTGAATTCTTTTTTCAGAAGTTATAAAACATGCACAATTACTCTGGTTTAAATATATGCTTTTGTCTATTGTTTCAAAAGGCAAAGAGTCTTCCATTGTTTGATTTTTGTCTAGCCTTATAAACACATTGAACAGGGTAGAGTGTTTTTAAATTTTCAATACTGGTATCAATCTTTATATTCGTATCGTTACTCAAACGAATCTCAGGCTTATCGGCCATTTTATACAGGGAATGTGTTGGACTAGCTAATATTTTACACGTTTATCAATAACTTATTGTTTATATTTTTATTTATCTCTTAGTATTTTTTCGTGCACTACATTACACCACTGTTAGAATATTTTTTTTTATAATTTTATACTGTGCTAAATATAAAAAATATTGGTATTTTTCTTCAGAAAAAAATCGTGTGCGTTGTGCAAAATCTATTTCCTTTCGGAATTCCGTACCATCTACCCACTTCAATTGGCTATTGTAAATTGCTATTGGTTTGATATTCTGGATTTTGTTATCCAAACTCTATAATGTGATAGTATCTGCAGTAAATATTTTTCGAAATCATTTTTTTTTAAAACACGGAATAAAATTCTCCTCTAGTTCAGAACATCTGAAAACTATTTTTGGGGGAACTGATCCTGTGACTTTTGGAGAAACTGATCCTATGAATTTTGTTCCAGGAACAGTTTATACGGTAAAAATGGGATACCCTCTTGAAAATTAAATATCTTTGTTTTTTCCAGTTTCATTGAAAATATTTTGTGCAAACTTTATCCATTTAAATTAATGTACACCAGAATTATGCCATGAGAGCATCAAGCAATATATACAATGACTACTGAGTTGATGTTCAGTGGCGGTCAGTTGCTATGGAGACAAGTAGGTCCACTCTCAATGTGCTTGGTCTTGCTTACAAAATAGAGAAAGCCTATGCTATAGTAAATAGTCCTAAATCGAGAATTTATCGTTTGGAAACTAGTCCACAAACAGCATCAAGACAACATACTATTGTCAAAGTGCTCACAGTTCCTTGTATATCTAGACTCTTTACAACTAGTATGTTGACCTGATTGAAATGTAAACTGTCAACAATAAATAAAATGAAATACGAGAGTAATTTACTCACCAAATGAAGGTTTGTTACACAATTCCTTTATTGATAGATAAATACACAAAGGAGTGTATTAAACACAGATGGTCAAGATGAACTGGTGCGGGTCAATGTAGTTAATATCCATTGACCAGCAATCAATATCTTGATTGACTGACTCATGTTTTTGTCGGGGAATATCTTGTGTATATCTATGTTTAATATGTATTACCACTTGTATTGTATACGGCTCATTATGATGTCGCTTGAGACGTTAAATCGTAAGTAAATAACAGTATTAGAGTATACAACCCCTGTGTAATATCATGTGAAAAAGGGGGGTGTAAATAGACACACCGTTCCTGTTGGTTTGGCCAAACACGCCTCCAATTTTATGGGGTTCCATACGTGTATTATGATTCAATTTACTGTCGTTTTACAAATATATATATATATATATATATGTAAAAGCTAATTTATTTTGATACTTTAGTATATATATATATATATATATTATATATATATACGTCTAGAAGGGTTTGTAAAACAACACCAAGTACACAAATCAAAGAAATAAAGAATTAAACACTTCGTTGATTGAGAAAATGTTCGTCCCACCGAGGGACTTTATCAATGTCTAATTAAATAAAATCTCGAAACAACATAGCGACTTTACAATCTAAAAAAAAGTTTTTGACGGTCCATGTATGGCACAAAAGAATTAGAAGATGCACATGAAACTACATGCATATAATAATGGAAATCCTACATATAAATTTAATAAAAGTACAATAACAATATAAATACACAATAGTGCTACACATTTAAATAAATGTTGAATTAGAAATAAAAATAAATAAAAAAATGAGACATTATTGGTAAATGTATCAAATAGCACTGTCATATATATATACATATATATATAAACGTCTAAAATGTTAGCACAATGATATCAAAAAAAGATGTTAAAATGTAGCAAAAATAACTAGGAGATTTACGCCATCATTTGAAGAAACGGGGATATACTGACAAATTTATAGAGAGTGGGTTTTCAAAAGCCAGTGAAATTAACAGAAATGACCTCCTGGAATACAAAGAAAAAAAGATCAACAAACGGGTTCCCCTTGTTCTCACTTACCATCCTTCTTTGGAGAAAATTGCAGGCATTGTCCGTCATCATTGGAAAGCAATTGAAAAAAGTGAAACGCTGGCCAAGTTGTTCCCTGAACCACCCGTTGTAGCGTTCCGGCGACCTAAAAGCATTAAGGATACACTGGTCAGAACTGCGGTATCTAGACCTTCATCGACGGTCGGCCAGTGTAAACCATGTGGTGACAAGCGTTGCAAGTGCTGTCTCCAATTGCAACACACACAAGTGTTCCATAACAAGACGACAGGAAAGGAGTATAAGATATTTTGCAATGTCAATTGCAAAACACCTAATGTGGTTTACCTCCTTGACTGTCACGTCTGCGGGTCGCAATACGTAGGAGAAAGTGTCCAACCATTCAACAAAAGAATGAATGGACACAGAAGTGACCTTACGAAAAAGACGGTCTTGCCCGTGAGTCAACACTTTGTGTCTCCGGGGCACTCATTGGAAGACTTTGGCAGATCCAAAATTTATATCATTGACCACAATCCAAGTTGGAAAGAAAATCAAAGACAGAAAAAAGAGAGTTTTGGATCCGCGAGTTACACACATTACACCCGGAAGGCATAAACAAAAACACCTAAATCTTTTGTTTTTAAACTTTTTGACCTGTGCCTGGTCCTTAGCTAGTTGGTGAACTTCATCATTACATTTTCTCATTCTGTTCATATTTATAAATTAGTGTGCAATATACTTGAATAATATTAAGCATAAAGTTCAAGATTATGATTTTTAGTAATTTACGCACCGATTACTGATGGTCACATGACAATTTTTCAAATCAGATTACAGACGGTGATGAAGTTCGTCAGTCAAGCAAAATATCCGTCGATTTAATTATAATTATAGTCTTTTTGTAGACTTGTACACTTGTTTCCGATCCGGCATCTCGTAGGTTCATACGTTGGCTACTTTTTCAGACGTTTATATATATATATATATATATATATATATGTGTGTATGTTTTTTACTGGCAATACTTATGTTATGGGTATGACAGCTTTTATTTGTATATACAGAAAGTTATTGTTTCCTAAACAGTATGTTCATCCTTTCTTTGGAGAATCTGAAAATAACGTGTTTTCCCTTGAACAGTAATGCTTAGTACTTTGTGGTATCGTCGTGTGCCACCCCTACATAGATAAGTAATAGACTAGTCCACGTCGCCCAGAGTATATAAGGAAACCGAATCCAGGTATCAAGGTCAGTGTATTGATCATTGTTGGACTAGCAACATCTTTTATATTAACTAAGAGAGTTTGGTAAGTGTTA
Source organism: Bathymodiolus septemdierum (assembly GCA_963383655.1). Classification (NCBI taxonomy): domain Eukaryota; kingdom Metazoa; phylum Mollusca; class Bivalvia; order Mytilida; family Modiolidae; genus Bathymodiolus; species Bathymodiolus septemdierum. The sequence continues at coordinate 69,968,971 of OY726527.1, read as the reverse complement.
TATATTATTCCTTGGATTAAATAGTGATTCCATGTGATAGTGAATATTCTTTAATATTCTGTAATTCCGGAATTCAAATATATCAAGGTATACGGAAAGTGTTTATGGTTATTTGTGCGATTTGCATGTGTGCAAATGGAACAATAGTGACGGATATATTTGTTGGAAGTGTGTACTTAGCAATTGTAGTATATCTTGTGTTTCTTGTGTAATTGATTCCATTGGATTGCCGTGTGCGTTTGGATTAGTGATATTATGATATACAATTGCAGATTCCTGACGGTGTAGGAATCATCATATTGCTAATAGCAAATTGAGTGTGCAATTTGATAGTGTTCAGAAGACTGAATCTTATACTCTGTATATACGTTATAAAAGTTATCAATTCGAATCTATTATATGTGTGCCATTTTCGTGGTATCATTTTGCTTGTGCACATTGCATTGTGTTAATGTGACATTTGAATTATTAGTGTATTTTAGCATTTGGAATCCCGATTAAGTCGGTACGAATCCATTGACAGCTTAGGGTTTACACGTTACAAATTTGGTGGCAGCTGGTGGGATTCCATTGTTGAACATATTCTGTAAATTATTGAGATACGATTGCCTACTTATGATTGTTATTTAGCATTGTGTAAGCTATTTTTTTTTATTGTGTTAAAGTGTTCAAAGATTTGAGAAGAGAAATTTATCATTATGGCTGGTAAGGAGATTAATAGTAGGAAATGTCTGATATAAATAGTGAAATAAGCAATTTGACATCGGCAATAGAACAACTATAAAATAGTTTGAGACATAGTTTTGTACATTCGACTCCCAAGCCAGATACGCAGGCTAGTGCAATATACATTGTATATGGAAAACATTTCAAGGAAAAGTGAAGACAGGGAGCATTTCAATTCTTTTCAAGAGAACTGTGATGAAGTAGTTCAAATAGAAAATGAAAATCAGGAATTAGTTGTAGAAAGCTTTCCATTCGAGCAATCAGATCTTAGAAACGATAAATCAAACGAATAGCGAAGAACACGACGCCCACCCATTTGGATGAAGGATTATTGTTCATAGCTATTTGTGTAGATATTTGTAAATACCTGTGTAAATATTTGGCTTTGTACATAATTTAGCTATGTGTCAAGTTTACTTAGTTGAAAAGAAAGTGCTCGCATAAAGGAACATTTGGAACACTTTAGTAAAGGAATAATGAGACAAGATTTTGTTTATTATAATATATTAACAGGAAGTTAATTGGATATGTTGTGCTTTTCTTTTTGAGTCTTTCAGACGAGACTATAAACCGAGGTCCCGTGTTCAGGAAATGTCACAGCCTGCGCACGTTAAAGATCCTTCTGTAGAGTTCGTTACGAGTAGGCTCATTGGGACCGTTGTAGAGGCAAAATTTGCTGGGGACCCCAACATGTATTCTTTGGCAGTGACACTCAAATTTGCAGACGTTAGTAGGAAAGAAGCTAAAAGTTAAAAATAGGGATATTTGTAATAAGTGAATTAGTGTAGTAGGACATATAGGAATTCAAAAGAAGAATATTCTAATTGTGTAATATGGAAGATGGAATTTGGACATATAGGTAGACTGTGTGTCTACGGGTAGTGTCTTCTGATGTCATCAGTTTAGACTTGATGGACATTCAAAGTGTTGCCTGACTTTATTGTCAGATGTCGTGTTGCCTGACTTTATTGTCAGATATTGTGTTGCCTGGATTTATTGTCAGATGCAGTGGTGCCTGACTTAGTGGTCAGAAGAAGCATAGCTGTAGATCTATATGGTCAGAAGCTAACTTATACCAAAGTTGATTTGGTATTGTGTAGTAGCAAAGCGGGATAAGGCTTTGTATTGTTGTAATTTATGTCCAATTGAACGGTGTATGCACTGTGATATAGTTGGGGTATGAAAAAGGACCATTTTGATAGATGATTTCTCAGATGTATTCAATGAGTCATGCGAGGACGCATGAAATTTGAGGCGTGGGTATTGTGACGAAAATGCCTATGGATACTTGTATTCGTACACGAACGATTATAAAATGTTCTGTTTTGATTGATTCCTACCTTCATCATGTTTATTTTCACGCAAAGGATTACTTTACTAAAAGGCAGTCCACTTTACCGTTCAGGGGAATCTATGTTATGGGTATGGAAGCTTTTATTTGTATATACGGAAAGTTATTGTTTCCTAAACAGTATGTTCATCCTTTCTTTGGAGAACCGGAAAATAACCTGTTTTCCCTTGAACAGTAATGCTTAGTACTTTGTGGTATCGTCGTGTGTCACCCCTACATGGATAAGTAATAGACTAGTCCAGGTCGCCCATAGTATATAAGGAAACCAAATCTAGGTATCAAGTTCAGTGTGTTGGTCATTGTTGGACTAGCAACATCGTTTATATTAACTAAGAGAGTTTGGTAAGTGCTATATATTATTCCTTGGATTAAATAGTGATTCCATGTGATAGTGAATATTCTTTAATATTCTGTAATTCCGGAATTCAAATATATCAAGGTATACGGAAAGTGTTTATGGTTATTTGTGCGATTTGCATGTGTGCAAATGGAACAATAGTGACGGATATATTTGTTGGAAGTGTGTACTTAGCAATTGTAGTATATCTTGTGTTTCTTGTGTAATTGATTCCATTGGATTGCCGTGTGCGTTTGGATTAGTGATATTATGATATACAATTGCAGATTCCTGATGGTGTAGGAAGCATCATATTGCTAATAGCAAATTGAGTGTGCAATTTGATAGTGTTCAGAAGACTGAATCTTATACTGTGTATATACGTTATAAAAGTTATCAATTCGAATCTATTATATATGTGCCATTTTCGTGGTATCATTTTGCTTGTGCACATTGCATTGTGTTAATGTGACATTTGAATTATTAGTGTATTTTAGCATTTGGAATCCCGATTAAGTCGGTACGAATCCATTGACCGCTTAGGGTTTACACGTTACACATGTTATAAAACGTGTGTGCAAGGTGGTAGCGCATGGATTTTAAGAGGTGGGTCTTTTGATAGTACCCCCTTCTTTCCACCACTGGTAAAACTCACAGAACTTGCCCGTGGCTGCTGAAATCTGACAATATTGGTGAATTAAATTGTTTTTTTTGCTCAATAATCTAATCTTATATTTATTTCTAGTGAAACCATATTATGGGTAATAGCTTTAAATATAGGAATTATTTTTGTTGGTCTATTACATATCAAACAATTCATCTTATTTATCATAATGTATTTTTTGAAATGTTGCCTTCTATCAATATTCGCAGCATCGAACCCGATTCCAGCCGATTCGTTATTGATATTTTGGCATTCAATATAATATGTACCCTAATTTACATAATATTAAGTTCTTCTCAAGAGCGCATAGACACGTGATATAAGGTAAATATCATTTCGTTACAAACCGAGTTTTATTCTACTTGTAATTTCAGATGTAAGGCATTTGACTACATTATAACACCAATGACCTACATTATAACGGCGTGACCTACATTATAACATCGTGACCTACATTGTAGCTCCATGATATACATTATTACAACCGTGATCTACATTATAACAACCATGACCTATATTATGACGTCGTGACCTACATTATAGCAACAATGACCTACATTATAACGCCATGATATACATTATAATAACCATGACCTACACAATAACAATCATGACCTACATTATAACCTCATTACCTACATGATAACAACCATGACCTACATTATAGCAATTGTGACCTACATTATAACGCCATGACCTACATTATAACAACCATGACCTACATCATGACGTCGTGACCTACGTTATAGCAACAATGACCTACAATATAACGCCATGATATACATTATAACAACCATGACCTACATTATAACAATCACGACCTACATTATAACGTCATTACCTACATTATAACAACCATGACCTACATTATAACGTAGTGACCTACATTATAACGTAGTAACCTACATTATAACGTCGTGACATACACTATAACGCCATGACCTACACTATAACAACCATGACCTACATTATAACGCCATGACCTACATTATAGCAACCATGACCTACACTATGAAAACCATGACCTACATTATAATGCCATGACCTACAAAATAACAACCATGACCTATATTATAACGCCATGACCTACATAATAATAACCATAACCTACATTATAACGCCCTGACCTACATTATGGCAACCATGATCTATATTATAACGCCATGACTTATATTATAGGGCCATAACCTACATTATAACCCTTAACTTGCAATATAACAACCATTATCTACATCATAACGCCATGACCACAGTGTCTATGCATATCTTCTTTTAAAGATGAACAATCGTTTGTAGTTATAATGTTATATCACTACAGTTGGGGAATTATTACTTTACTTAACAATGGTCATATGCATATGCGCTTGTGGGAGATATATATATTTTGTTTTTTGCCAACAAAAATAGTGGAAGGGGCAAGTGCTTTCTTCCCCTCTCTATCCCATACCCGGGCACCTAAGTACCTGTGCCAAGTCGTTTAAAGAAACATGGGGGTCAATCCACAGCAAGACAAAACCCTAACTATGATGTCAGCCAATTTCGAAAGACAATGTTTGAACTGAAACAGTAGTTTGTGTAAACAAAATGCCAACATCAGAAAGGGGGTATAAGTATTCAAACCGAAACTATGCCAACCGTCAAAAGTCACTTGGGCATCTCAGGATCTCTGCCAACTGCCAAGAGTCACAATGACATCTCGGGATCTCTGCCAACTGTCAAAGTCACTAGCACATCGTAGGATCTCTGTCAACGTCACTTGGACATCTCAGGATCTCTCCCAACTGTCAAAAGTCACTAGGAAATATCAGGATCTCTGCCAACTGTCAAAAGTCACTAGCACATCTCAGGATCTCTGCCAACTGTCAACGTCACTTGAACATCTCAGGATCGTTGCCAATAGTCAAAGTTACTAGAACATCTTAGGATATCAACCAACTGTCAAAAGTCACTAAGACATATCACGATCTCTGCCAACTGTCAACAGTCACTATGACATCTCAGGATCTCTACCGACTGTCAAAAGTCACTAGGACATCTTAGGATCTCTGTCAACTGTTAAAAGTCACTAAAACATCGCAGGATCTCTGCAAACTGTCAAAAGTCACTAGGACATCTCAGAATCTCTACTGACTGTCAAAAGTCACCAGGACATCTCAGGATCTCTGCCAACTGTCAAAAGTCACTAGAACATCTTAGGATCTCTATCAACTGTCAAAAGCCACTAGAGCATCTCAGGATCTCTGCCAACTGTCAAAAGTCACTATGATATCTAAGGGTCTCTGCCAACTGTCAACAGTCATTATGACATTTCAGAATCTCTGCCAACTGTTAAAAGTCACTAGGACATCTCAGGGTCTCTGCCAACTGTCAAAATTCACTAGGACATCTCAGGGTCTCTGCCAACTGTCAAAGTCACTAGGACATCGTAGGATATCTACCAACTTTCAACGTCACTTGGACATCTCAGGATCTCTGCCAACGGTCAAAGGTCACTAGGTCATCTCAGGGTCTCTGACAACTGTCAAAGTCACTAAGATATCTCAGAATCTCTGCCAACTGTCAAATGTCACTAGGACATCTCAGGATCTCTGCCAACTGCAAAAAACACTAAGACATCTTAGGATCTCTGCCAACTGTCAAAATTCGCTAGCACATCTCAGGATATCTACCAACTGTCAAAAGTCGCCAGAACATCTTAGGATCTGTGCCAACTGTCAAAGTCACTAAGCCATCTCAGAATCTCTGCCAACTGTCAAAGGCACTAAGACATCTCAGGTTCTCTGCCAACATTCAAAGTCGCTAGGACATCTCAGGGTCTCTACCAACTGCCAAAAGTCGCTAGAACATCTTAGGATCTCTACCAAATGTCAACGTCTCTAAGACATCTCATGATCTCTGCCAACTGCCAAAGGTACTAAGACATCGCAGGATATCTGCCAACTGTCAAAGGTCACTAGGACATCTCAGGGTTTCTGCCAACTGTCAAAGTCACTAAGACATCTCAGAATCTCTGCCAACTGTCAAAGACACTAATACATCTCAGAATCTCTGCCAACTGTCAAAAGTCACTAAGGTATCTCAGGATTTCTGCCAACTGCCAAAGACCCTAAGACATCTCAGGATATCTGCCAACTGTCAAAAGTCGCTAGGACATCTCAGGATCTCTACCAACTGTCAACGTCACTAAGACATTGCATGATCTCTACCAACTGCCAAAGGTACTAAGACATCCCAGGATCGCTGGCAAATGTCAAAAGTCGGTAAGACATCTCAGGATCTCTGCCAACTGTCAAAAGGGACTTTGGCATCTCATGATCTCTGCCAACTGTCAAAGACACTAATACATCTCAGAATCTCTGCCAACTGTCAAAAGTCACTAAGGCATCTCAGGATTTCTGCCAACTGCCAAAGACGCTAAGACGTCTCAGGATCTCTGCAAACTGTCAACGTCACTAAGACATTGCATGATCTCTACCAACTGCCAAAAGTACTAAGACATCTCAGGATCTCTGGCAAATGTCAAAAGTCGGTTAGACATCTCAGGATCTCTGCCAACTGTCAAAAGTCACTTGGGCATCTCATGATCTCTGCCTACTGCCAAAGGCACTAATATATCTCAGAATCCTTCCCAACTGTCAAAAGTCACTAGGACATCTCAGGATCGCTGCCAACTGCCAAAGGCACTAAGACAGCTCGTGATCTCTGCCAACTGTCAAATGTCACTTGGACATCTCAGGATCTCTGCCAACTGTCAAAGGCACTAAGACATCTCAGAATCTCTGCCAACTGTCAAAAGTCACTAGGACATCTCAGGATCTCTGCCAACTGCCAAAGGCACTAAGCTATCTGAGGATTTCTCCCAACTGTCAAAAGTCACTAAGACATCTCCAGATCTCTGCCAACTGTCAATGTCACTAGGACATCTTAGGATCTCAATACAACGTTTCCTATACGTCTAGACATACAAAATTGGCATGTAATGTGGTCTAGGGGGGGGGCTGCATTTACTTACTTCAAACAGCACAAAAAAGTGTTGGCAAAGATTCGATGTTTAGCCATTTTCAGTTTTGTTCCAGAAAGGTGCACTTTTATCTTTAATATATATATATAAGAAACCTAAGCCGCTGTGATATTTACGCGAAAATGTCATTTCGATAACGTCCGCACACAGGCTATTTCGCCGAGTCAATAATTGCCGTAAGAGTAACACATTTGTGTTCTTTATATATACGATAAGCCCCAAAAATGTACAATTATATGGACCAGGCTAAATATTTCAGGTAATCAATATGGTTGATGAATTACGGTCTTATTTCTACAGCTTTACCAGAACTTGCATTACACGTTTCCGAGTAACATCTTATTAATATTAATTTTATATTTTAACACTGTTTATATTTCTTTTATAAAATTTGCATCAGAAAAGGGGGATTTTGAAAACTATTTATGAAGTAGAAAGACGAATTTGCAGATTTTGATTTTATTATATTTAGAAAATAATGGTACTTACTTTCTATAAAAGAAACCTCGATTTCTTAGCATGTTTTAAAGTTCACAGACAAGTTAACGTATGTTAATAAGATCCTCGTCACTTTTATACGCTATGTTGCCTTGCAGCGAAACACCAAATTACTATATATTAAGTTAGACATGTTGTATTTTGTGCAAACATATACATAGGATAATCTTATCAGTCGACAGTAATAAGCGAAGATATTTTCCAAGTGTGATCATGTGAGGTGAACATTATTGTTATTATTGGCCCTGACTGAATGTCAATTTCTATGCTTAAAATATATATCAAACATTATCAGTACAAATATCACAATAAAAACAAGATAAGAAAGATGGAAACATGACATTTTCCATATCGGACTGGTTATCAGCCCGAGACTCCTATGTCAGCCTGAGACGAATCCGCGGGCTAACATAGGTCAAGGGAAGATAACTAATAAATATTCATTGTATTTAGAAATATATAAAACAAAATTGATATACAAATTATTAAAAAAAACATGAAAAAGTAGCAAACATGCATAGAACGATATGAAACATTAAAACAACAACTTAGAAAAACAAGAAATGCCTTCATTTTCATAAACCATAAATATTTATTTTTTGTAGACATTAGTCCTTTTATATCATACTAAATAAATTCTCCTTTCTTTGCCCATTATAAATTTACCTTTTATAAAAAGAGAAAAGTGGGCAGATATAAATGATAGCCAGTGAGTGGCCATGCTAGTGGGTAGATATAAATGATAGCTAGTGAGTGGCCATGCTAGTGGGCATATATAAATGATAGCTAGTGAGTGGCCATGCTAGTGCATAGATATAAATGATAGCCAGTGAGTGGCCATGCTAGTGGGTAGATATAAATGATAGCTAGTGAGTGGCCATGCTAGTGGGTAAATATAAATGATAGCTTGTGAGTGGCCATGCTAGTGGGCAGATATAAATGATCGCTAGTGAGTGGCCATGCTAGTGGGTATATATAAATGATAGCTAGTGGGTGGCCATGCTAGTGGGCAGATATAAATGATAGCTAGTGAGGGGCCATGCTAGTGGGCAGATACACATGATAGCTAGTGAGTGGCCATGCTAGTGGGCAGATATAAATGATAGCTAGTGAGTGGCCATGCTAGTGGGCAGATATAAATGATAGCTAGTGAGTGGCCGCGCTAGTGGGTAGATATAAATTATAGTTAGTGAGTGGCCATGCTAGTGGGCAGATGTAAATGATAGCTAGTGAGTGGCCATGCTAGTGGGCAGATGTAAATGATAGCTAGTGAGTGGCCATGCTAGTGCATAAATATAAATGATAGCTAGTGAGTGGCCATGCTATTGGGCAGATATAAATGATAGCTTGTGAGTGGCCATGCTAGTGGACAGATACAGATTATAGTGGTTGGTAAAAAGTAATAATATTTTGATTAGAATAACGAAAAATCCAAATATCTTTTAAACTATAGATTTTTGAACAGCAAATAAACGAGAGTTTTATTTAGAATTAGGAGTGCTAACTAAACATGTTACAGTAATGCTTCTTATTGTTTTGGCTGAGGCTGCACTCCGATGAAATTTTGCATTTTGGTCCTATTTTGTTGTCATTTTTCGGGAGGGGGTAGATGTACTTTATTGAAGAATCATCTGTACGTCGGGTATCTTACCTGTACAATCTTTCTCTCAACCACGTGTACTCTAGACGAAACTGACAAGTATTTCTCTCATAAATTATTGTTATATTTTGCATTTTTTGTAAAATGGGTAAAAAGTCTGACTTATATCCGGAATGCCAAAAGTTTGTAAGACTACATTATCTCTATATATTTTACTTATGCTTACAATGTATGCCTACAGCTACCAAACACACTTTATTATTTATTTTCAAATCACAGTAGTGCAATTTGTTTAACAACATTATTTACAGTCCATTTATTTGAACCAAACCAACGGCTCATCCTTTACAGTGTGTGTTCTAATAACATTATGCAATGTGGCCTTCATGAAAAGTTAATGTTCATAATATGAGAAGTAAAATATCCATAATTATTATTTAACTTTGATTTATTAGCCTTTATATGATCAAATCTGTCAATATAATATAAAAACTTTCATTGTGCCAATACGGCAAAAACCAGTCCAATACGGATATTTTCCGTATTGGCCCAATTCAAGTCAGTCCAATAACAACTAGATCGGAATCCACTAGACATTTCGACAATTGCAAGGACAAATCCAGAGAGAAATTGAACTGGTTAATTAATAAAGGTATCATTACGTGATGTTTTTCATATTGACCTAGTTAAAGGTCCTCGGTCTGCTGTATTGGCGTTCGGCTGCGCCTCAGGCCAATACAGCAGGTCTCGGATCTATAACTAGGCCAATATGAAAAAACATCACGTAATAATACTATATTATTACATACTTAGTTCAAATAAAGGCATTTTTGGATGACCAATATGACCGGAAGTAAGCTGTCCATATTTTCACACCCCGGGAAAATAACCGGTTATTGGATTACTACAAGATCATTTCCATATCGAGGGCCATATATGGGTGTCTCTTTTCTAGATGTCGGAAGTATGTAATAAATACTCCGTCTCGGGCCAATATGGGGTTCTCGGGATAATAACCAGGCCAATATGGAAATATCAATGTATTAATCTGTATTTATTAAATTGAGAAAGGGTTTGAAATTGGCGCGCTTTTGCACGTCGAACCAATAACTAGTTATTTCCCTCATATTAGTTCAGCATAATAATACAGTTATGTCCTTCATGAGAAGTTAATATTCATAATTATTAAATCTCGAAAGGGTTATTTGTATATTATCAAATTGAGAAAGAATTATTTCCCAAATGCCGTAATTATAGTAGATTCTCCTTATATTAGATCTCAATGAAATCCATGTAGTCTTACAGAGACTATATATATGTTGTACTCAATCTGTCCATCCTTCAGATATGCTAGCAAACATTTTGTAATTTTGTAGTGCTACATTTTCTGTGGTTTGGTAGTGCACAGAAAATGTATGGCTCATACACGTTTTTTTAAATAGCCGAACGACAGCCATTGGGGGGTGGGGGGGGGGGGGATATGTAATTCGAAGATGATTTAGTGTTCAATGGATATATGATACATATATAAGAAAATGTCGGGAAATTTAAACTGGTCGAATGGTGGCATTTCGTATTATTTTATTGTGAGTTCGACGTTATAATTTTTCTGATATCCCGGTCTTTTGTTTTATCCTTGTGTCCACATCATCTCTTGTGAAATCTGCGGCAAATACAAAAAATTTTCCTGATTTTAGGTTAAATCTCGCAATATGATTGGTTGATTTTGTCCTAATGAATTTCAGTGCATATGTTATTAAGTCAATTCGAATTATCTCCCTTACACCATTGACTTAATATTAAATTTGATGATATGGATACAAAACCAAGATAAATTTATTGTCATAATATAAAAAAAATATGGAGTCAGAGGTGAAATATGGAGACTAAACCATGACAAATTACATATCCCATGGAAAACTGAAATATGAGATAAATGGTTGTATGGATTCAAAATCATGATAAATTCATTGTCCTAATATGGAAAACATTAGATATAAGGTTTGGTTGCAAAATCAGGATAAATTCGTTACAATGTACAATTGTCCTAATACGGAAAATATCGGGTCAGTAAAATTCATATCGGGCTCGGCTGCTTCGCCCGATATGCATTTTATTGACCGATATTTTTTCCGTATTAGGACAATTGTACACTGTGTAACTAATAATATGCCACCAAATTACTATAACGTTGTTAATATCTTCAATTAAATAAAATCAAAATGGTGATTATCCAGTAGAGAAAAAATAATTAGACTTCACCAAGAAAACGTTACGTTTTTCACTCAATCAGTATCGTTTGTGAACGATGTCGTTGACCTTAGTAAGTTAGTGGTCCCGATTACTTCAATATTTACCTTGATCTTCTTTTGAGTCGAGGCTAAAATTGATATCAATTCCATGCCTATTCCTATTTTAACTTTGTAGAAAATAAAAAGGGGAGGGGCATTTTAAAAAGAAAAATAAATGATATATGATAACAAATTTGTCAGATATTCGATTAAGTGTGCCAGATGAATTTTTTAGTGCAAATATAGTTTGCACTAGTAGATAAAAAGAATTACACAGCCAGTCCATTAAGCAGCTCCACTTTACTGATACCTCCTTTAATCCAGATTGGTCTACCATTACCAACTGGCTAACGACAAAGATATTTAAATGCATTTCTATAACATTTTTTAAAATTAATTTCCTTTCAGAAACATTTTTTATCAAATTTTATGCGATAAGAAAACCAGAAATCCAGGAAACATTATGTTTATACTTGTATAATATTGATTTTATAGTTGCGCAAAATTATCCTCAAATTACTTTTCAAAATGAAATATGCTTCCCTCCTACAAAGCTTGAACGGTTCTTTTTATCAGGATTTTAAGTGTGTTTTTAGATGAGCGCATGTGGAGATTAAGATAATAACTTACATGTATTTGGTTTGTAAACATTTGATGAAGGAAGTTGAACACACCCCCTTCATTCCTTCCACAGAATTAATCACAGAATAATTTGTTAAGATAACAGTGACTTGTACCAAATAACAAGAACGATAATCCAGAAGATAAAACAGGTCAAAATTATATACAATATCAAACAGTTTTGCTTGCCCTGATAGTGTTGTGTGTATTACTTACATACTACAAAGTTCTCCATTCAGATTTGTCACAATTGCATATGTGTTACATTACAAATTATATGTAGATGTACGTGTTTTAATATAATTTATGTTTCTTGTTTGACGTCCAACCGCAAATATTTCATATTCAGACGAGAGTAAGTTCAACAATTTGTAAAAACATGCAGAAATGAGAAAGGGGTGGGACAATGACTTTTGACTGCCACTGGAAAAGTATTGCAGGTTGGGTGGATACTGGGAATTTAGCTCTTTGTAGCAGCTCTCATGCACCTACTCTTTTTAGAAATCTATAACAGAAGTCTGCAACGTGCTGGTACCGTGACATTCTAGAAACGCGTTACCCACTGTGGTCCACGGACTGGTTTTCTGTATTATAATCTGATAACAGGGGGCGTGGCTCTTCCCAAACACGTTACCCACTATGGTCCACGGACAGTTGTTCTGTATTATAACCTGACAACCTCATCAAGGGGCACTCTTTTTCTGTCACCTAGTGACGTGCTGGTTCTCTTTGGTTGGAGCTCTATGGACTGTCACCATTACTCAGAATTGTAATTTAATGGAGCCTTATGGGTGTAATATACAAATAAAACTATGTACTCGTATGTGTATGTTCTATTTATACAAATGTACTTAGCTGTTGTGATTTTACAACCTATGCGGCTCCCGATTGATAATTTGATATTTGTTATAAAGTTTTACATTTTGTTTTTTCAGTAGAAAGAAGACTTCAGTATGGCGTGTAAAGTTAAAAGAACTAAACAGTTGATCATCATCAGCCTCGTTGTGATGATACCATTAATCATATACTGGCGGAACATCCCTCCCTCTGTCATACTTAATGAAGATATTACAAAGACAAAAAAGGTTGTCAATGCTATAGAATCCATCAGAAGTGACTGTGGTGAACTATGTGAAGTGGTTGCCTTAGGGGAACCTGGACCTTATTTTGACCATATAAACGTCCCAATTGAATGTTCAGCATTGTTTAAAAATGAATACATAGACCGGAGTCACAAGTTTCTTAGCGCACTACATGACATACCTCGGCAACTATATAATGATTTTGCTATGAATAAACGACTAGATGTAACGCTCTCGTATTTTGACCAAGTTTATTTGGGAAAAACAGCAAAGGAACCTGTTTGGACTGAAGCAAACATTGAACAAGCAATAGAGCAAGCCAGACATAATAAACTGACAGGTAACTACGGGATATCAGAAGCTAATGCTTTAAGAGATGGCTTACAGCATGCCCCTGGAGTTAAAAATGGACGTGTATTGGTAATTGGATCTGAGAGTCCATGGGTTGAAGCATGTGTATTAGAATCGGGGGCACGGGAAGTCGTAAGATTAGAATATGGAAAAATTAAATCTGAGCATCCAAAGGTAACAACAATGACACCGGGTCAGTTTCGTAACAGTTATTTAACTCAGACTTTAAAAAAAATTGACGCTGTCGTTACGTTTAGTTCAGTGGAACATTATGGATTAGGAAGATATGGAGACGCATTAAATCCTTGGGGAGACATCATAGCTATAGCCAGAAGTTGGTGCGTAACTGAAGAAGGTGGTTCGTTAACAATCGGTGTAATGTATGATAAAGAGTTGGATTATATTAAATTTAATGCCGGTCGCTGGTACGGAAAGATCCGGTATCCATACTTAGCTACTAACTGGAAACAACATTACAGAGGCAATGGCATTAGACGTGTCCATGTGTTTACCAAAGAAAAACTAGATTATACAAAACCTTTACAATATTATCTGAAGAAACCTTACCCTTATCATCCTGTTAGCAATGTAGATATAAAATACTCACAGGCTCGTCAGGATGAGGTAGTTTATAATATTTTCCAAAAGAAAAATGGATTTTTTATTGATATTGTGCCAACGATGGCGAATTATTCTCTAATTCATTATGGTTAGAAAGAAGGCATAACTGGACAGGATTATTAATTGAAGCTAATCCAGATCTTTGTCGCAAGATTGATATTCTAAGACGGCAGGCTTGGCGTTTGTGTGGGTGCATTTCTGATACCTTGAACAAAGCAAAGTTTATACAGAGTGGTACTGTAGGTGGCATGGAATCCGAGATTGATGACCATCACATGAAACAAATAAAAACAACACGAACAATTACTGTACCCTGTTTTAACATGAATGCCGCACTGGACCTACGGGATTTGAACCAAACTATACTGCTCGTAGAATATTTTGAAAAATTTCTATCAACCGAAGATGAAGACACGATAGGTCGTTTGGTTGACGAAACAAACTGGTATTAGCACTATCAAATATAATATGCAAAGACGATTATAAAAATTACTGTGCAAAGCCTAATGTAAACCCGAAAAATACGCCGAAAACAACGTCGACGATTTCCTTTTTCTCACGTAAATATACATGTATTAACCCTTTGGATGCCAATCATTTTCACGGATCAGTGCCAAAGGACTTTTTTCAAATTTGTTTACCGTGACGTATCAGAGTAAAACGTCACTGTACATGACCTAATGTAAAATTGCACACACGTTTTTTTGACTTTGTGGGTTGTAAATTGTAATGTAAAATTACACACATGTGTTTAAACTTTGTGGATTGTAAATTTACAATGTAAAATTACACACACGTGTTTAGACTTTGTGGGTTGTAAATTTACAATGTAAAATTGCACGATCGTTTTTTAGACCTTAATGGGTAAAATAGAAAATTACTGACATATTTAAAAAAAACTTTTCGGGTCTATGAAACATTGTACACTTTGTTTATTTTCACACTAGATTGAATCTAATCATGCAAAATTGCATGCGCGTTTGTCACACTTTAATGAAATAAATGTAAAATTTGACATACACTTTTGCCCTAAAAAAAAAACAATCCAATATACGTAGTTGTCCTGATCGTATGGTAGGTGGAATTGTTTTTTATGACTAGCTATGCATTCATTGCCTATTACCACTAACGTTGGGAGTTCGAATCCACTCAGGCGAGGTGTACTCGATACAACAATATGTGACAAAGTTTGTCGGTGACTTCCGGCAGGTCGATGTTTCCCCCGGGTAGTCTGGTTTCCTCCACCAGAAAACAAATTATCACTACGATATAGCTTAAATATTGTTGAAAGTGACGTTAAATACCATAACTCCCTGTTATATTTATCAACATTAAATAACGAATAGTATGGAGGAAGCATGATAAATATTCACATGTAAAGTTGAAAGAATCGATATAAATGACTTGAGTATCTGTCTAGTCCAGCTTCGAGTAATGAATGTTGAATTTTAACCTTATATGAGAAATTTAAACAAATATATATATATATATATATATATAACAGTTTAATTACTGCATGTGATCTGTGTTTTTTCACCCGTTATTTTTTGTTCTTTCAACACGTTAATCTATCCATCTAAAAATATAATATCGACAAAGGCGATGAATCAGGAATTGTCAATATATTTAATATGTTTCTTAAAATTCAATGTCGATACAAGCACATGGCATGAACCACTTTATTTCATCTCGAGCATATAGTGATTGCTCCAGAGCGTATGCTTGGTGTAGCACAGAGAATACAGTTTCGCTGTTTCCCCTTTCCAAACGTACAAGTCTATATCTGTGGCCTTGATAAACTCACTGATGTGCCCTGATAGCATGACCGCCAGAAAATGCGTGTATAATAGATTGAATGAATTGTATAAGCGGCAACATACGATCTTCATCTGTATTTTGGCGATATAAAATATACGCATTCTATATAGAATATAAAAATAAGCGTCTTCGGGACTCTTACCGAAGAACTTTGAAAGCATACGTTTAATGCAAGTACTGAAGTTATATCAAAGCAAAATTAATAAAAGACATATTATGAGGATGTCTTCTTCGACGTCCGCGGGTTTTTTTTTATCGAGCGCGAAAGTAATGAGTAATTCGGGAAATAACAATGTTGTGCACCGTACAGGACTAATGTAATCCCACTAATTCAAGGATCCAGTTAAAAGGATGTATGATAGTATCTAAAATACAAGATGAATCCCTACAATGTTAGATGAAAAATAAACCCTTTTAATCAAAATACAGAAAGATAGAAGAAAGCTGCTTATGTAGGGGGACCTTTTTATGTAGGTTTATGCATTGGCAGTAGCACCATATGTAAGTGCATACCCTAGACCTTTATAACAAGTTTATAACTCCTAATCCCATACGGAAAGTTGGGGTAATTTCAGAGAGTACCCTACACCTACCCCATATATATATATATATATATACATTTATGATAGTTATTAAAATGTCAAATGCGGTATGTTGTGGGTTCGATCATCGATCGGGTCAAACCAAAGACTATGCAATTGGTATTAGTTCCTTCTCCACTAAGCACGTAGCATTAAGGAGAAAGAACAAAGACTGGTTGGCTCGGAATCAGGATAGTGTATCCGAGTGGGGCGGTATGTCTATCTAACTATAATACTGGAAATAATGCACTGATCCGTTAATGAATTGAAGAGATGTTTGATTAATTTACACCTCTCTTTAAGGTGCCCGGATGGTTCAATGAGTTAGGTCGTTGGATCTAACAACTCATACAAGCCTATCACATGTAAATGCACGTAAATGCACTCTTAAGAGTTATGACCGTTTCACTAATAAATAGGATTTATGACTTAAGATAAAAAATGATTGCAAAGTGAGTGGTGGTAGGTACTCGTAAGTCATAAATTGTAAGCCCATTTTTGAAGAGAAGAATTGCTATCTAAATTTTTTTCTTAATGCAAACATTAATCAAATGAAGCGAGCAAATGCCAATATCCTGTAAACGCAAAATACCACATGCTTAGCCGAGAAATATAAAGACAAATTGTATAATGTTTGCTGTGATCCGACCAGAGATCGGACTCGCGAATAGCTATCCCGTAATGTAATTGACAATAATTTTGAATTCAATTGAAAAAAACAAACCAGTGGTATGATATTACAATTTGTACTAATTTATCAATCAATACAATTAGCTTCTTGGTAAACACATGTGCGTACGTGACAAATTAACATAGCAAATTATAAGACAAACTTAAAATAGAACCAAGTAATATATTCCTTTTAAACCATATAGTCGTGTATATAAATAATTGTTCATACAAAACGACAAGGTATTTTATTTAAACCTGATAAATAATCAAAGTAGATCTAGATCAAGTACAAGGTTGTTCATTGTACACATCCCAGATGCACTCCAGATAGGTAGCATTGCTGATGTCTTAGATAAAAAGGTCAAAACTTTGCAAAGTACATCCTAGTACAATAAAATGCCGTCTTTTGAGGTATAATTCGTAATTGGATAAATATTTCACCCCATGCCAACTTTTTAATTATCTTTCTTTATGATGATTTCTTGTTAAAACATTAATATTATGAAATTAAAAGACCTTCTTTCTTAATTAGAATTTATTCTTTTTTGATGAGTAATAATAAAGTACGGAGCGCGTTAACTGACATGATAAATATTTTTATGACGTTATACGAAATAGTATTTCGCATAAACTAAATCAAAAACATATCCATAAACGAAAAAAAAAATGATTAAAAGAGAGAGGAATAAATCCTGAAAAAATAATAATATATTATATTAGAAGATGACATAAAATACCCTGCCGAAACACATGAGTTCACACCCGGTTATTAGTGGGATACATGTTGCTCGATCTTGAGCTTTCTGTGTAATGCTTTGTAGATTGTTGTTTGTCCTTCGGTTCTGTTTCTTTTGGCCATTGTGTTGTTTGTTCTTCTTCGACTTACGTATTCTGATTTCCCCCTTAGTATCTTCAAACTCTTACTAAAGCACGGAATAACAAAATATATATATCACTTATAAAGAGTATATGTGTATAGTCGCTTTCTACAAAGACAAGACAAGCCTATTTTCAAAACGTGTGCTGGACGCAGAACAACAACCCGTAATACTAAGTGTCAGTGTTTCGGCACGGACATAGTTTATTATATATATTTGTTATTGAAATTTACAGTTCCTAAGTAATGTAATTATTATTAAAACTAAGGTTCTCCTTCCTACCTGGACCTACACCTCGAAATTGACGGTGAGGGGCGGTTAAGGACGAAACTTTACGGCAAAAGAGATGATTTCAATTTTCCCATTGTGAACTTTCCATATAAATGTAGAAGCAGGAATCAAATTCAACTTTTCAGAATTTATTTTCATATTCGATCTCGTTTTGGGGTTTTATTGTTCCGGACAAAAATCGAGAACAAATACGGAAATAAAATCTTACTGACATTTGATTTTTATTAATGAAAGATCGCAGTATTGGGACCGTTCTCTCGCGTAAGTAGCAGTCAAATTCAACTATTGAAAATTTATTATTTGAAAGCATTTCCGGTGGGAAGAATGATGGACGGACCGTCTAATTTGGTGACGAGAGGATAGGAACCGTTTTCTAGTGCAAGTAGGAATAAAATTCAACTTTTCAGAATTTATTTTCTGCAAGTGAAAAAGTATTTAATTTCTCTTATAGTGGGTTACAGCACTTTAAGTTAATTATACACAATACCATAAAAATGTCATAACCCCCAGTGTGATCATTCCCTGTAGCATTACACAGGTATACTATCAGTTCAGTATTGGGACAGTTCTCTCGCTTAAGTAGCAGTCAAATTTAACTATTTGAATATTCATTATTTGAAAACACTTCGGGTGGGAAGAATGATGGACGGGCAGACTAATTTGGTGATCGTTTTCTAGTACAAGCAGGAATCAAATTCAACTTTTCAGAATTTATTTCAATATTCGATCTCGAATATGGAAATAAAATCTTACTGACATTTGATTTTTTTTATGAAAGACTGCAGTATTGTGACAATTCTCTCGCGTAAACAGCAGTCAAATTCAAGTATGGAGAATTCATTATTTGAAAACATTTCGGGGGAAGGGGGGAGATTGATGGACGGACCGATTAATCATTGGTCACGACAGGATAGGGACCGTTTTCTAGTGCAAGAAGGAATAATGAGTAATGCATTTAAGTTAACTATATATAAGGCCATAACAATATCAGAACCCCCAGTGTGATCATTTCCTATAGCATTGTACAAGTATACTATCAGTTCACACACTTTTTGAATAAAACAATTCTATCATTAAAAAGCAAACTGAATTTTGTTTAAAAACACATGCACACAAACAATTTAACAATTAACTTATAAAAGCAATAGTTTTGTTAGTGAAAACAGCGGTTAATAAAAGTAATACAGCAATAATAATAAAGCTTAATTAAAAAATAAATGATGAAAACTTAACAGAAAATAATAGAAATAACTTATGGAAAGCAAAAAAAAAAATAACACAAAACAAACGATTTTATATTTTGATACCTTTTCTTGAAATGTCTGTAAAATAAAAGAAATACATATAAATATACAGCTAAGCGATGTACAATAATTTACTTGTGTGCTATATATAGTTCTCGTGGTCGATCAGTCTACCATGTTTTGTACTTGTCATGCAGTACACAAACATATTACAAAACATGGCTTAATAACACCGTGGTCAAGACAGAAGGAATTTTTAAT
This sequence comes from Bathymodiolus septemdierum, assembly GCA_963383655.1. Taxonomy (NCBI): domain Eukaryota; kingdom Metazoa; phylum Mollusca; class Bivalvia; order Mytilida; family Modiolidae; genus Bathymodiolus; species Bathymodiolus septemdierum. The sequence goes on along the minus strand of OY726527.1, from coordinate 69,949,063 downwards.
ACAACATTCATCATTTAATTCATGAAAACCGGCTGATAAACTCGATCTGGGTGAAATGTGTAAATTACGTTTTTATTTTTTGTCAGCCGTGAATACTTGATTTGCATATATTCATTAATACAGACTCGATCTTTGGCGAAATATGTATTCCGTTTTCATTGAATACGCTATTGATACCATACAAATTCATAACTAAATGAAAAAAAAACATTCACGTTTTCTCAACTCGAGAGCGTATACGTACCCATCCGTAACAATATCGATACATATACAAACATCTATACGATATCAAGATATATAGATAAGATAATTATATATAAAGATTATCGATATAATCCGACGCAACAAAGTATTAAATTGAACGGGAAAGTATTAATTTGACCGGTGTAGCACTTAATCTCTCGAGTCAAACCTAGTCTCTGCGATTTATTATCAATTCCCAAGATATATACTGAATTTCCGCAGAAAAGTATTAAAATTTAATACTTTACCCCGGAAATTAATAATGTGCCAAGGAAATTAATACTTTGATGGTCCTAGTGTATGTTTATAATGACTTTTATCACAATGACCTTGATATATATATATCACAGAACGGCACTATCATTTAACTTGTGACGTCATGTTTACTGTGACATCATCGATGAATGACGTTTTACGCAAAGCCTATAAATAGGCCGTTGGCACTCGAGGGGTGATTTGAAAAGCCTAAAAATAGGCTCTTTGGAAATGTAAGGGTTAAAGCATAGTCATTGCCACTAAATTTTGTTGTTCATGTAGATGTTCTGTCTCCTGGTACTATAATGCAATTTCATCTTTTTAATATTACAAGAAAATCTTATAATTCATATAAAATATTGGCTTAGAATATAAATTATATATTTTGTATGTATTTTGAAGGGTCCGGAACCCCTCCCCCTTCTTTTTCCCTTAAACGCCGCTGGATCCGCCCTTGTATATAATACATGTAAATATTTCATGGTTTCAGTTATTTAACCTATGCGTATGTGAAATGATCAAACATTTTCATAAAGGCGTACTGCGCGATTGACACTACGGAGCCTTCGCCTTGCACATTAATGTCACTGTCCCATTTTACGAATCAACAGATATGCAAACCAGTGTCAGAACAGAGAGCACCGATCAACACATGCAAGTTCGACAAAGTGGAAACTCGTGAAACGTTTGAAATTAATCACGTGATCATGGGTCATTGCTTTCAGGCGACACAAGATGGGAGAATTGATTCAGATGTTTCACTTTGAAGCATTATATTTTTATGAGTAGCAAATGATTTAATTGAATTAATTGATAAAGATTTGTCGAAATTATTTGCTTGCGATGCGCACAATGTGATTTAGATTATTTCTTTATGAGCGATCAATCCTTAAAATGATCTCATTTCGAAAATTTCACAATTGCATTGATTTCTTTCAAAAGTTTTTGGACGAAAACATACAGACGAGGAACAAATATAAAGTTCACGACAGAGAGATTTCATCTCATCTTTTTACTATTTTAAATGTGTGGTCTATACATATTTTGCATATGTTTATGCTACAACGATGTAGATATTATTTTAAAGGATTATTTAACGTACCGTACTGTTCACTCATTTTAACCGATGTCCTTCATTTTAACTTTTCCTAGATATAAAGCAGTTATGGATTTAGTTGCACCGCATTTTGGAAAAAATCACCATGTCACAATGGATAATTGGTTTACGTCCCCAAAGCTTTTACAAGATTTGATTGATTAATTGATTGATTGATGTTTAACGTCCAGCGAGCAATTTTTCAGCTATATTGAGGACGAGAAAAAAAATTAAGCGCCACGGGACTCGAAACAAGGAAAGGTGATGGGCATGGACGGATAATTTAGCCAGTGCAACAGGTCTCCTATGGACCACTCATCATGAGCTGTTACATTGGGTTCTTTAACGTGCGAAGAGGGTGGCAATCTCTCAACTCGTGACCTCGGTTTTATTTACGTCTCATCCGAAGGACGGGTTGGTTGTTAATTTATACATCCCGCACAACCGATGGATGCCCCTTCAAGCCGAAGAAGCTCTCGGTCCCATTTCTATTCCCCGGTGTTCCCGCGGTGTTGACCCCTAATAAAGAACTAGTGCCTCTAGGACGGAGAAACCTGGTGCCTATTCTACCCCGGCACACCCTCTAGACGTTACGCGCGCTATTGGTGATACTTTGACTAAATAGAACATGAAATAAGTATTTAAACGAATGTAGATTTTTTCTTAGATTGATAGATTTTGATTTCCGATACATGCTTGTATAGGGCATTATGCGAATAATTGTTTTATTATATTAGATTAAGTTTAATTTTGCTTTTGAAAACGAATTTATTGGAAGAAAACGTCTTTAACACACAATTTTCTCATGTAACGCATAACAAAATATCCATATGTCTTTTACATTTTTCTCAGTAAAAACCTAAAAATACGTTTTTCGGACCATTTGATTGTAGCCCCGGAAGCAGGTTCAGCGTACTCTATGACCTCATTAACGATTTCTGATTAAAGGCATGCTTGAAGGGAAACTTCGGTGAGTTCCTGCAAATAAAAGAATGTAACGCTGAAGGAAAAACAAGCTTTATTTCAGCTATGTTTAACAAAATTTTCATAACAAAATATACATATCAAATGTGATTATCTTAAAAAGCGAAAAAATATTTTCAAAGATGATTTTTTTAAAGAATGTTTAAAAAATATTCCAAAAGGAGTAAGGTCAACAAAAATGTCCAGTTGCAACTTGACGTAAACAAATCACGAAGTATAAAACTCTATTTGTCACTCATAATTTTCGTGCTAAATCCAAATAGCAAAAATGTGCATTTTCAGTGGAAGAGAATGAACTTAACAAACTTGATTTCGGATAAATATTGTAACTGTAAATGAAAGAATATGTATAATGGTAGTTATGCAGTTGTCAGTTTCTATTGATTGTCCATTCTTGATAACCACTTTCTCTAGCGTTTATATAAACCTATTACACGATTAAGGATGTACATATATACGTCACGAATTGTTTTCTTTCAACACACATTTTATTGAAATCACCAGTTGTTGCAGTAATATCAGGGGGAAAGGGTAGCTCAACTTAGAGGCCGCTGTTAGCAGCATAGCTTATTTGTCTGAGTGGAGAAAATAAGGCACAACATACTTATTGTTTAGAAGAAAAGAAGATCATGCATATGTAACAGTAGATATATATCAAAGGGTAATTGCAATCCGTAAATCGAAGGACAGATAATACACTGGCCCGAAGAGGGACAGTAAAGGGACAAAAGGATCCATAAGGATAAATTTCCCCCTTTCTCCATAGAAATTAGTAGTCACTGTGTTGAAATGAAACAACATTAGGCTGGTATGTCAAACAACACTGGCAAGATTATTATGTTTGGCTGAAAACGTGGGGGTCCAAATACAATATGAGGAAAAAGTCAGTCTTCTATAGCTAAATGTTAGAGAATACCAAAGCGCAATCCAAAAATTACAATCTAGAGAAGCTGACGACTTAGGGTACACAAGACGAAATAAAACAAAGCAAAAACACAACACAATGTATGTTGGACACCACTATGCACACACACACACAGTTAACGTAAATAAGACATGCCATGCGCCCTCTAATAAACAACGGGTAAAACAGGAACCAAACATAGGCTGTGTGAGATTGATGTAAACATTACAAATGGTGTGATTTCCTTTACACATCACGAACAATATTACATCGACATACATGTGCAAATCTAACCTTTGCAGTATTCATGGCTTACACAATATCAATGCATATTATAACAGCATAAGCTTTGGGAATTTCCAATGTGTCTTTGTTTCAATTTCGTCCTTATTGATGAATATGGCTTTGTTTACCTGTTTTAATTGTTCCAGAACGGCTATGCATACCGATTGTGTGATATATCAATTTGACAGAAATATCATACGGAGTGGGCTTTGTAATATAATATTACATGCAGAAATAGCATATAAAAGAAACAGTGATTAACTGTATTCTGTATTGTTTTTATAAAAAGCGTGTAATGTACCATTTTGTTAGCATCATTAAGACATTCACATTGAATTGATCTTAATCCACAGTTGTGATATAGCACAAACAAGATGACATTTACTTAACATTTGATGTGCTAATGTCTATAAACGATAGAGAATACTGAAGTGGTAGCACAAAATGGACAATCCATAGAAACTGGTAGCGCAGGTCGCACAAGACAAATAATAAAAAACAAACAAAACCAAGCAAAAAAGGAACACAATTTGCGTTGGACACCACTCTCCGCAAGCAAACACAAATTTATTCAATCAAATTAAGACCAACTTGAAATTACGGACCTCTAATTATATCTGGCATCATATTAGTTCTCTGCTGATGGGATTTTCTGGAAACGACTACTCCTACTCCTGTCTAAGCCTATGCTTGATAATTAATAAACATTCAAGTATTTATCAGTAATTCAATGACGATTCATCTGATTTGGCCTCTAATTAATAAGTATTTAACACCACGAACAACATGCAGACTTTTCAAATTCTTTCTAAGCACAGAATGTTTAGCATGCTCGTATTGAGTGCGTAGATCGTTGGTTCGAACCCCGTTCGGGTAAGCCTAGAGACTATGTAATTGGCATGTGTTGGTTCTCCGCTAAGCACGCAGCATTAAAGAAAAAGAGAAAGAATGGTTGGCTCGGAATGAGGATAATGTGTCCGAGTCGGGCGGCATGGATATCCGTACTCTGGTACTCGTGACCCCTCGGATTGTTTTGTTTGATATCGGGGTCAGGGAACGGCTGAATCCATGTTTTCAATTGCGGCCGCCATAGCGTACAGATATTCCCATCTCAACAAAGGAAATGATGCCCAGCATTGCATGAAGGCGTGTCTTAAGTGGGTAATTGGCACAGTTCACATCAGATACATTTGTTTGTCCCTTTTAATTATTTTAGAGGGTGAAGACATCACGCGGAAATGTACTTTTGGTCACATTACAAAACAAAAAGGGTGGGGTGGTTATACAGAGGATACCAACGTGAATGAACCACTCATTGGAGTTTTAAGGTGAAATTAAGCACAGGATAGAGGATATACAGGACTTCAATCTAGCTAAAATATGTTGAAAGATGTACATTGTAATATTTATAGCCTAGATTTAAGGTGGATTCAGCATAAACAATTATATCAGTTAATCTTCTTTATTTACATTAAATATCCTGCATACTTTAAATACTCAACATTAAAGATGAGCTAATGAATAACTCTTGGACAGTACAGCTAAGAATTGTGCCAATTTCATGAGTTCTATGTTGCATGGTTAGATCTTTTCCTCAGCTTCAAGAAATAGTATTTGGTTGAAAAGGATGGTCATATTTCTAACATTCATCATCTAATTATCCACATTCTTGGTTTATTTGGTTAAACTTTGTATTAAACATTGGACATTGAAATACTGATTATTAGGTGACCTTGACCTTTATTTTATGCTTTCCTTGAATGCCATTTGGCTTTAAAGAGAAGGGTGTATCTCTAAGACACTTTTCAAAGTTTGAAAAAATTAAGTTTCTAAAAAGGAACATTGAGTAAAAATGGCATAAGGGTTTAATAGTCAACTACTAAAACTGAACTTATCATACAGAAACTAAATTTCTACCGACGATAACAATGACATCGCAATACCATTTTACAACCTCAAAAATTGTTTTGGGGTCGTATTAAAAGTGAATAGGATGTAGTAAACTTTCAATGTGCTATGTTGTTTTGGCAATACTTTATTTGTTATTTGCTAATTGCGCTGAGTTTCTTTTATTAGTTTCTTTATTTATTTTGATGACAACCAAATAACGCATACATGTATGATGTACAATGCATAAAATATCATAAATACATGTATCCTATTTTCATACATTCACACATACAATGTAATACTCTCTTTGTCTACAGCGATCTAAGAAAATTAAATCAGCCTAGATTGCGATTTTTTAGTTAATGCAAAACTAAAGATCTCTAGTGCAAAATGATACAAATGCTTCCAAAATACGAGTTTTAAGTTCAGTTACATTTTCCGCAATAATGAAACATCTCAATAATTTCTGAATTTACAGTATGTCGGTCACTTTAAATAAGCAAGAACATTGATACAAAGTTTACAGAATTGATTGAATTCCTTTATTATGTTTATGTCATCTATCCTGTCCTGAATTTCACCTTAAAACTTCAATGAGTGGTTCATTCATGCTGGTATCCTCATCAGGCTGTGTTAACTAGGTTTGAATAAGAATTTCCTTTGTCTGATGACTTTTATTGACAATAGGACCATACAAATGTAATTGCAAATAAATTGAAGCAAGTATCATAAGCATGCAACTATTGTCATAGCATGTATCTAAGATCCAAACATCAAACTCGATTGTGCTAACTACAAAGCAAAACATAAAACAAAAACAAATTAATTAAAAGCAAGCAAAATAAAAAAGAAATATGCAAATTAAAATAATAGTAGCCCCTCAAAGTATAATGCACTTTCTTTGATCACAAATAAGGCAAGCAGCTCAGCAATTCTGTTATTAAATACCTTTTTATGAACATGTTCATCAATTAAAACTGCTGTCATTAGCCTCATATTTGTATTTGATTGCAGTATTAATTCCCATGGTTTTGGGTCGTTTTCTCATCGACATTTGCACCATATCTCTTTTTACTTCTGTCAGAGAGGAACAGGACCTAAATATGGAAGCGGTGTACCCTGTCTACCACTCAAGAAAAGCTTGGGTGTTGGACAAACTCATTTTATAGGACAATGAGTGATGCACCATTCTAAAAAGATGACAGATTTGTGACAGTACCTTGCAACTTTTTTTACTGTACAATATATTTATATTTGACATTTTCCTTCTGTATATCATACTGCAACCATTAATAGATGTAAAGGATTGCACACATTATTGTGGGGCACATGTACAAGTTAAGACAATGGAGACAAGTTGTAAAGTTGTACTTTCCTAAAGCACATTGACAAGGTAGCAATTATTGAGATAAAACAGACGTGTCATACAGTTTGGTTACATTTGGAGGATATTTCAATATGCTTATATTTGCTTTAAAAACATTTTCGGGATAAGACATTGTTTAGATTGGAGAAATTGAGCGCTGGATATGGTGTTTCCTAATAACCACCACCCCCCTCCCTTTTTTTTGTAATGTGACCAAAAGTACATTTCGCGTGATGTCTTCAACCTCTAAAATAACTAAAAGAGACAAACAAATGTAGCTGATGTGAACTGTGCCAATTACCCACTTAAGACACGCTTTCATTCAATGCTGTGCATCATTTCCTTTGCTGAGATGGGAATATATGTACGCTATGGCGGCCGCCATTCAAAACATGGATTCAGCCGTTACCTGACCCCGATATCAAACAAAAAAATCCGAGGGGTCACGAGTACCAGACTAGGATATCCGTGAATTGCTGTTTTGTGGGCTAGCACTATTAAGATCAACAAAGCACGTTGGTCTAGTACTAAACAGTCCTTATCATCATTTCATTGATAATCAACTTGTTATCGCCATGATATAGCATAACAATTGCTGAGTTAGAGTTAAACATATGTAGCGTGCTAGGTGTGGTACGATTAGCGTTTATCCCCTTTGGTATCTTCAAACTCTTCTTTTTAAAGTGCTTCTGATAATATGACTAACCAAGGGTCAGTTAGGATCATATGCAGTCGATGGGAGATAACTCACATCAATAAATAATTCAGAAAAGTTTAGGATTTATTATCTTCATAAATAAATATATTTTCATTTACAAACAATCAATTTACACTGTAGGTAAGACAATCAACATATCTAGTGTCAACAATATTTAAATATCAACTGGAATTATTACTAATACTAAAATGTTCTAGCTTCAAAAAAACAAAAACAAAAACAAGAAAAGGATTAGTTTAGCTTAATGATAATTTCCAGCAAAAACAAATTCACTTGTCAGCGTCTATAAATATTGGACAATTTACACAATATTTAATAATTGCCTAACTATCAATACAATTTATCCAAACGTCAATACTGATATCAATAACTTGAAGTGATAACAAATAATTGATGAATTAAATGAACACATTTATAGCAGAATTAAGAATATGATAGTTCCGCGTAGTTTAAATAAACTATGTGAGTTCCCATCTTTAACCTGAGATAGTATATACCTTCGATGATCAACAATGTGTTAGTTCATTACTAACAACTACATGCAGTAATACTAAGCTCTACCTACTTGTTTGCTTGCTATTTTGTTTCTACAAGAGTGCATACATGCATCAATTGTAAAATGTCTGCTTTAAGCAACACATGTTATTATATTAGCGATTGATGTTAATCATGTGAACAAGGATATTTCTAAACAGTCTATTTGAGTAGCTGGATAACAATTTAGCAGTGATCTGTACAGCTACCTATGCTACACATGTGAACAAAGACGTTTCTAAGCATATATTATTTGACTGATTTGATGACAATTTAGCAGTGTGTTGTATAGCTATCTATGCTACACATGTGAACAATGACGTTTCTAAGCATATATCATTTGACTGGTTTGATAACAATTTAGCACTGTTTTGCATAGCTACCTATGCTACACATGTGAACAATGACGTTTCTAAACATATATTATTTGACTGGTCTGATAATAATTTAGCAGTGTGTTGTATAGCTATTTATGCTACATATGTGAACAATGACGTTTCAAAACTTATATTATTTGACTGGTTTGATAACAATTCAGCAGTGTTTTGTATAACTACCTATGCTACACATGTGGACAATGATGTCTCTAAGCATATATTATTTGACTGGTTTGATAACAATTGAGCAGTGTTTTCCATAACTAGCTATGCTACACATGTGAACAATGACGTTTCTAAACATATATTATTTGACTGGTTTTATAACAATTTAGCAGTGCTTAGTATAGCTACATATGCTACACATGTGAACATTAACATGATATAGTTATTTAAATGTATTCAATATGATAATAATTTAGCAAGATTCTGTAATGGATTAACAACATATGCTAATAATGGGCAACTAAGACTTTCAAAGGTAATTTTGTATTTTAGATTAAATTATCTTCTATTAACTGGACAAATATTTAAACATTAAGTTATTCTATAAATATACACCTATTCTCAACCTTTTAGGAATATTTATGTAGAAGGATCCGTAAATATTACATAATTACAATTCCAATTACAATATTACATAACATTTTTATTTAAGATGATCAACTTTAGAAAATATTTTTTCCAGGTCAACCATTGCCTTAAAAATATAAAGAAGCTAGAAAAAAATACTGTCTTAAGCTTTAAAAATGATTTACTTTTCTTAAATTTTACATTTACAAATTTGTCCTTAATTCAAACAAATCAACAACAAAAATCCAAACACCTGTATGCTTAAAAATTTAGCAGACTTCTAATGTCATTTCGGGCGTCGCCGCTTATATGCTGACGCTTGACGCGGCTGTGTGATTCTGGGGCAATTTATGTGCGACCGAACAGCACCCATGTCCAACAAAATGACAGATAAACATTCGCCAAAAATCGGTAAATTTACTTTTCTAATTTCTTATTAATGAATTTCAACAATGGATTGAGCACAAATTGATTGCATTATAAAGAAAAAAAACCAATTACTGATACTTTGAATGCGAAAAATAACAGTTCTAAAAGTATTGGCCATTGGAATCTTTTACTTAATTTTATTGAAAGAAGAAACTGGGGTTGACTATGTAGTGACAATTGACAAAAGTTCGTATAGAAGACAATCACTATATGGTTGAACTTACTGATTTTCGGATACTACAACATGTAGAGAATCTACCAAATAAGAAAGTCCTGTTAAAAACAATGTAAATTGTAGAGTTGTACATTGACACTTCACGGGGAACTTGTCAAAGTTTTAGAAACAATAAAACACACATACATAGTTTATATATGACAATAATTATTGGAGTCTGTTCATAATTGCACAATCAATCGGTTATTGCATTAACATAGATAACAAAACTATGTACTCCATAGCAGCAACATTATAAGTTAAAACAATTTTCAAATACTATACATTATAATGTAATCATGTCTATCGATGCATGTGTATTGCTACATTATTGACAAGATGACGTAATCGGTAATCAGCTAAAATTCTAAAAATATCTCATGCTATTTAAACCGAGGAATTGATACCGTTTACTGGCTGTGCTATCGCGTCACCAGTAAGCTCAATTTGTGACCATCAAATCTCCAATTGATGCCGTGAAATTTGTCATTCCTATACAGTTATCTCCTAAATTTACATCTAGAAAAAAAATGTTGATTTGAAAACTGGAATTTTTTGATTTTTTTCTGAAGATTTATGGAAATCAAACTGACAATAGTTTGGTACATAAATATCGTAACTGTAAATGAAAGAAAATATATAATGGTAGTTATGCAGTTGTCAGTTTCTATTGATTGTCGATTCTTGATAGCCACTTTCTCTAGCGTTCATATAAACCTATTACATGATTAAGGATGTACATATATACATCTATAAATGTTTTCTTTTAACACACATTTATTGAAATCACCAGTTTGTGCAGTAATATAAGGGGGTAAGGGTAGCTTAGCTTAGAGGCCCCTGTTAGCTACAACGCTTGTTTGTCCAAGGGATGCAAATAATGCACAACATACTTATTGTTTAACAAGTACAGAAGATCATGCATATGTAACAGGAGAAATATATCAAAGAGTAATTGCAATCTGTAAGTCGAAGAAGGACAGATAATACACTGGCCCGAAGCAGGACAGTAAAGGGACAAAAGGACAAACAACGATCGAAGAAGCACAGATTGCTAAGTTTGACTGAAAATGTGGAGGTCCACATACAATTTGGAAAAGTCAGTCTTCTATAACTAATTCTTTCTACCACTAAATACATAACTATGTGTTCAATTTTATTCATTGTTCCGTTTTGTCTTATCACTCAGTATTTCAGTATTTATCAATTGAGCTTGGTACATACATATTGTAACTGTAAATAAAAGAATATATATAATGATAATTATGCAGTTGTCAGTTTCTATTGATTGTCCATTCTTGATAGCCACTTTCTCTAGCGTTTATATATACCTATTACATGATTAAGAATGTACATATATACGTCAAGAATTGTTTTCTTTCAACACACATTTTATTGAAATCATCAGTTCTTGCATTAATATAAGGGGGAAAGGGTAGCTTAGCTTAGAGGCGCTGTTAGCAACATAGCTTATTTTTCCGAGTGGAGAAAATAAGGCACAACATACTTAATTTTTACAAGTAAAGAAGATCATACATATGTAACAGGAGCAATGTATCAAAGAGTAATTGCAATCCGTAAGTCAAAGAAGGACAGATAATACACTGGCCCGAAGAAGGACAGTAAAGGGACAAAAGGACAAACAACGACCGAAGAAGCACAGATTGTTATGTTTGACTGAAAATGTGGGGGTCCACATACAATTTGGAAAAGTCAGTCTTCTATAGCTAAATGTTAGAGAATACCAAAGGGCAATCCAAAAATGACATTTAAAGAAACTGACAACTTAGGGTACACAGGACGAAATAAAGCAAAGCGAAAACGCAACACATCACTATGCACAAACAAACACAATTAATGTAAATAAGGCATACACCCTCCAACAAACAACTGGTAAAACAGGAACCAAGCATAGTCTGTGTGAGATTGATGTGAGCATTACAACTGGTGTGATATTCTTTACACATCACTAACAATATTACATCGACATACATATGGAAATCTAACCTATGCAGTATTCATGGCTTACACAATATCAATACATATTATAACAATATAAGCTTTGTGAATTTCCAATGTGTCTTTGTTTAAATGTCGTCCTGTATTTGATCCAGAAAGGTTATGCATACCGATTTTGCGATATATCAATTTGCCAGAAATATCATGCGGAGTGGGTTATATAAATATAACATTAAATGCAGAAACAGAATATAAAAGAAACATTGATTTATTTTATTCTCTAAATGTTTATAAAAAGCGTGAAATGTACCATGTTGTTAACATCATTAAGACATCAACATCAAGATCGGGATAAATTACATCAATATAACTATTGAATTGACCTTACTCCACAGTTATGACCCCTTAAATGAGGAATATCCACAACAATATGTTGTGAGGCATAATGTGAGCTCTGTCCGCTCAAGGACAAGGCATCTGACAATAAATGATAGACACGATATGTTTGTCGTAGAGCATTTTAATAAAATGCCAATTCAACATAATATTTATTAACATATAGACTAGTATCAAATATATACAACATAATCTACGTCAAAAAGTCTAAAATAAATGACTAGCCTAAATCAATAAAAACATCACATAGAAATATCCAAAAAATTGACCGAAGGTGGGGCATACAAAGCGCCACAAAGCATCTGCTGTTTATATGAAATGAACCTCTGCATATTCCTGAAAACAGGAGAAGATCCGCCCACCCAAAAATTATGCCTTATGGAATATAAACCTGAAATGTACCAAGGTGGCTTGTAATACAAGAAAAATAGGACAACAATATCAAATAATAAGGTGAAACTGTTAAGCCTTACCTATATACTACCAGTAAAGTACAAAAATATAAACTATGCATGCATGTCAAGATCAAGTTAATATCAACAGTCATGACAGTCACATTGCCCCTTTATACGTATTTCTCGGACGGATGGTGACATAGCTTCAGGTATGGATAACGAATGTGTAATGAATCTGTATGACAATGAACTGGACGGTAGGAAATTCTGGAAAACATATGGACATAACGGCCAAATAATGCTACTGTATTACAGCTGTCTGGATGGTTAATGAGTCAGTATCACAACCAATTGTCGGATTAATGAGACTGTATAACAACGTCATGAACGGTTAAATATTCTGGATAATAGTGAAATAAACAGTCAAAACACAGGAATAACTTCTGAGCATTAATAATATTCCCAAATGTTCCGCAATTGTAATGTTGCAAAGAGTGGTAACTTGAGTGTGAATTGCAGTATTTGGCATAATCTTCAGCATGCAGTCTATACAGTCTACTTCCGCAACATTAAGTGTGTTACACCAGTCTTATAATAAAGGATTTGCACTGCTGCGCGGCTTCATCATCACCAGTGTTAACGTCAGGTTCATCCACAGTGTAACATTTACACTTCTTGTGTTTTTAACAATTAGAAGTCATTACCCTATCCTATAGGGCGTTAAAATGTTAATATTTTAACCATACAGACTGAATTTCTACACACGATCTACCTTCCGAGTCAACTTTGTATTTAACAAATCATACATACTTGAAGATCTCACGAGCTTGTTATATACAATACACTAAATTCTCATCTTGTAGAATGTGTCACCATTCAAACTACAACAGGGACAAGTCCCACATAGCATATATCACTGGAAAGTACTATGGAAGCATAACAAAAATTTAAATATTAAAACACAATGATAAAATTGAACGCAAGCCACATTGGTCAACATTATATCTATGTAGCGAAATTCATGAACAATCACCACCGCTTCAGACAGTCAATGGTAAATTTAATTGGCAAGTAATATAGCTGATTATATATAAGATTACAGCCGCCTCAGACAGTTTGTAATGTAACCTGACTGCAATCAGCACATCCACAAGCACATATCATGTATTAAGCAGTAAACCATTTATCAATAAAACTACCACAGCCGCCTCAGACAGTTTGTGTATTTGCCACATATAAATAAGTAATCTTGACACATGAAATAACGAAAACCGCTATGCTCATTAATATTTCCAAAAGTTATACATACGCATACAAGCCGCCTCAGATAGTCTTGTATACAAGTATATGTATGTACATACAATAGCTGAAATGACCTAAGATGAGTCAAATGCCTATACTAGGCAAAAGTAGAATACGAATGTATCTTAGAAAAGAGTCAGAATGCCAGCGACCCATAGCTTTAGTTATATTATCAGGCATTCCCATCATATGTGCTGTTGTTGCCGCCCCAATGCGAAAACTATGCGATTCTTAATGAGTTATATCGTAATTTGCAAACAATAAAGCTACATTTAAAACTGAACAAAATTCACTCCTGTTAATAGGACTTAGATCCCTGTAGCAAACAAGTGGACCTTTGGATCTTCCATGTCAACGTAAAAATTTGTTAGTTTTCGTACTGGGCAATAGTTGGCTTTAGCTTGACTCTTATTTTCCAATAGGACCGGTTGTTTAGAAGTGCTATGTTTAAAATGTGACATCTTCAGATTAACTGTAATTTGACCAGAAATATCTATATGTAATGTGACATCCTGAAACAGCAGCAATTTTTTTTTAGATTTTTGAACGTGAAGTTATTTCCCCAATTCTCAAGAATGCAAAACATGCTAATAGAAACAAAGCCTCAAACATGATTCTTTGGTAGTACGCTTTTATCACATGTGCCAAAGCTTGTAATAAATGACCAAGTACTGTAACCGTAAATGGACGGTGAATATCTGGACCTGCTGCTAGGCGTGTATCACTATTTACTAATTTCTTAATAATGAAATTGTTGGTAAAAACATTTTTTATCCACTGTAAAGTCAACAACTTCAGCTTTAGGAAAATACGTATCTAAAAATATTAGCATTTTTTGTATGGCTGTGCTATATGTACTCTTGGTGTTGGGTGCAATTGCGGCATCTAGCAGCAGTTCCGCTGTATTAATTAAATGACAAGGAACTTTCGATGACTGCCAGTGTAGAGTTGGCCACAACTTGAAATTGCAAGCCCTTTTGATTTGTACTGATATTGTTTTGATTCAGAAGCAATGCCAGATCAATGTATTGATCTTTCCAAATTTGTTGTTTTTATTTATCGTCGATCAAAGCAGAAATGGGAGTAGATATTGCCCAAGTGCTTGTTGGTTTTTCCCAATTGTTATATGATTCATCTGTAATGAATTCTACATCCATTTCTGCTTCATTGTCAGTATCTTGTACTAAATCTACATTAAAATGTTCTTCACCTTCATGTTCTGTAGTGGGACTTTATTAACTTGTCAACCACTGAGTTTGCTATCTTGTCAATCGTCGCTTGTTCAACCTCAGTACTCAGTCTTGTTGATGATGACTGGCCCCTTTCAGTTGTTGTCTTATGTGCCTTATTCTTTCCCTTTCGGGATTGGCCAGGTTTTACTTTCGGCATTTTATCAGTTCGCCTCAGATAATTCTGATTAAAAGAGTGTCCACGCATAGCATAATTATATGTACCTGGAAAATATATCTTACAAATGAAGCATAGCACCGAGTTATTAAGTGTATATGTATTACACAAGCATACCCTTGTATATGACATCCATGTACACAGTGTACGCTTATGTGCATGTTGAGATTACTTAATTTAACCATAAACACATGTTTATTTATTATGTAAGAAACCATACTGACGTTGGATTGACGTCGAATGCCAACGTTCGCTCGTCGTCATTTTCCTCATCGGGTCGACGTTGGCGCGACTAATTGGCTCGACGTTAGCCCCACGTTACAATGTCTTATTTCCAATGGTTTCCCGACCAATATCCAACGTTCAAATACTGTGCATTGGTCGGCAAGATGTCTGCCCCGATGTCGCCCCGACGGTATGTTTGACTGATCGTTAGGCCGAAGTCAAATCAATATAATCCAACATATTTCTTGTATAACCACAAAGCAAACCATCACCTTGTTTGTAACATTTAGTGTACACACAAACGTTAGGGTGTATTAGTCTTGTATGCCTTTCTGATTCGTGTAGTACTTAGCTTGTTCAATACTTATTGAATAACGGTACACTTCCGTCACTCTACTCCAAAAATGAGAACAATATTGATGTCGTTTGTCTTATTTAATATTGTTAGGATGTTAATACTTCTTTTACTCATTTATAAACGTTAAATTATTACTAGGGGGCCCGGGTGGCTCAATGAGTTAGGTCGTTGGATCTAACAACTCATACAAGCCTATCACCAATACGGAGTAGGTTCGCTCCCGGCTTTGTAGATTACAAAAAGGGTGCACTCGACTCGCAGCCGCAAGTGATAAAGTTTACCAGTTGCTTGCCCATGGTCGGTGGTTCTCTCTGGGTACTCCGGCTCCCTACACCACTAAATATGGTCGCCATGATATAGCTGAAATATTGTAGAAAGTGACGTTAAAACACCAAAAATCAAATCAAATCATATATTGTTAATAGCAATTTGGAAACACTTGAAAATGAATGTGCCATTAAATGAGAAGAAAGCACAGTTATGCATATTTATTTACATGTTCTTGCCTTCTGGCCGCCGTTTCTGTCACTGGCATATTTCAGCCAGTTTTTTATTACACCTTCAATTCTGTCATCCGTTTCGTTCTTAGTCGTGTTGGTCTTTCGCACTGCAGCTGTAAAATAAGAAAATAGGATTTAGAAAAGATATAAAATGTATCTGTTAAACTAGCGATGGTCAACTCGATAAATTAATGTAAAATGAAATGAAACATGATTTAACAAAAAGAGGTTAGGGATTTTTAACTTTGAACACTGCTCTTGGAAGGCAAATTCAAGCGCATTTAGTTTTTAAATCAGCAAGGCTTCCATTGACGAAAACATTCTTTAAATAGCGCAAGTTTTATTAGATGTTTAACACTTCTAGCTATTGACTCCATGCTGATCAAGTCGACCTTGCATGTTTTGTAAAGATGTAAAGATTCAAAAAGTAGCAAATCGGTTAGCGAAATATTTTTACCTTTTACGATGCTGCATACATTTAGTGCCTCGAATGACTTTTTTTTATCCCCTTTCCCTTTCCAGTTCAAGGTGATGGCAACACTTGTGGTCATCAGGGCGTTCAGAATCCGTCTTCCACAATTTCTTACATTGTCTCCACCAATTCTACCCAAATAGCTTATCTACAAAGTACCATAATTGTTACTAGAATATTATCAGTAATCATTATTCACTTTAAAATATTCCCACAGGTTAATTTTATATTTGATAAACAACATCTGGAGATTTCCTGTAAAGCAACGTCTGTTCGGTTTGGGATAATGTAATAAGTTGTAATGTAATACCGCATCTACTATCTCACTTTAGTGCTACATTTGTCTCATAGTTGTTACAGGTGCTTTTCGACAGGACACAGCATCCCCCTTTTTTACACCCTACCCCCTTTTTAATTTTTTTTCTTCATTTCCATGAATTAGAAATAAAAAAAAAATAAAAATAAAAGGGGGTAGGGTGTAAAAAGAGGATGATGTGTCCTGTCCACAAGCACCTGTCATATTTTGTCTTATTTACATAGTTACACATACAAATGTATTCAAGTATCAACACGACATACACATTGACTATAATATAAATGCTTAAACAGCATGCAATTGACCACTTAAATATTAAATTGCATTAATTCCCCGAGATTCCTTCATAAATATGGTTGCTATGGCAACCTTTTATATATCTGACCTCTTCCCTTAAGCCCGGTATACACGATGCAAGATTTGCATCCAAGTCTCCATTCAAGTTTCTTGAATTCAAGTTTTTCGATCGTGTATACCATACAAGAAACTTGAATCAAAAAACTTGAACGGACTTGGATGGAATAGAAATGCATCCTATTTTTTTTCAACATGGATGGAACTTGGATGGAGATTGGCCAATCAGAAGACAGCATCCTTATCAGCATCAATTTGTGAATGTAGATAATAACAACTCACAGTGACACGTGTTGTGCAAAGATGGCGGGTAAAGAGGAAACTCAAACATGCAGGAAAAAGACAGTTGCATGGACTAATGAAATGATTGAAGATCTAATAAACTTCATAGAAATACATCCCATCGTCGCCTTCGAAGCCACTTACGAGCCCATATTGACCTCTTTTTGGAGCTTAATCTCCTTCGCTGTACACTTGTACATAATAATGCAATACAAAGGGAAGCACCCTCCTCTCCTCCCAGAAATGCCATTTTGTTTGTTGTATCTCCCGCGAAAACTTGTGTGTATTCATCAAAATTTTTTGCATCGTGAATACACAAACTTGAATTCAACTTTTCTTGATCCATTTTTTATTGAATGGAGACTTGGATGCAAAACTTGCATCGTGTATTCCGGGATTAAGCAATATATTATATCAGCTAAACTGTCTTGATCATTACACACACGCAATAAAACTCTGTTTGACCTTTGAGACGGTTACATTTATATAGCAATAAACTTTGAAGAATGTGACCCACCAGATTTACATTTTAGTAAATTGTAACTGCATAATCGCTCTCTGGAAAATTTCAATTTCATAAAAAATTTGAAAAAAAACGTATCAAATTCAAAATATCCCTAAAAGTTTTATAAAAGCTCTCGATTTAAACTTCTATTTTAAGTTGTATTCAGAAGGGGAAGTGGTGCAAATTAAATTCGCCCTTCTTAATATAGTACTTAAATTTTGACAAAATTAGGCTATAATTAACCCATTTTTTTCAGTAACTACTTGCAGGATCTATCATCACTCAGACCTTTTTATTCTTAAAAACATGGGCGCGGCCATTATCGAGTTCCGAGTGTGTCCGCCATTTGTAAAGTGCCAAAATATTATGTTCTCGGGGTTTATCGATACGCTAATTTATGGTTTCTCTAGTACAGGTGTCACAATATACTGTTATTTCGGCTTAAAATTCAATGATAACACCTGCTGTGAAGTGATTTATAAACGGAGATATAATATCAATGATATAATGACAACAAATAAATTACCTGGTATGTATATTTTTTTAATTACCGTTATATTCCCCATACAAAATCAGTATAAATCCTACTTGATAAAAAACTGCATGCACTTTTTTTTCTTTTTTTTTTTTTTTTTTTGTTGCTTTTCAAGCATAAGAAAAAAGCAATATTATTATGCTTGGTTGAAAACGTGGGGGTCCAAATACAATTTGGGAAAAAAGTCAGTCTTCTATAACTAAACGTTAGAGAATACCAAAGGGCAATTCAAAAATGACAATCTAGAGAAACTGACAACTTAGGGTACACAAGACGAAATAAAAAAAAAGCAAAAATACAACACAGTGTATGTTGGACACCACTATGCACATACACACACAATTAACTTAAATAAGACATGCGCCCTCCAACAAACAACTGGTAAAACAGGAACCAAGCATAGGCTGTGTGAGATTGATGTAAACATTACAAATGGTGTGATTTTCTTTACACATTACGAACAATATTACATCTACATGCATGTGTAAATCTAAACTTTGCAGTATTCATGGTTTACACAATATCAATGCATATTATAACAACATAAACTTTGGGAATTTTCGATGTGTCTTTGTTTAAATTTCGTCCTTATTGATGACTCTGCCTTTGTTTACCTATTTTTAATGATCAAGAACGGTTATGCATACCGATTTTTTGATATATCAATTTGCCAGAAATATCATACGGAGTGGGCTTTGTAATATAATATTACATGCAGAAATAGAATATAAAAGAAATAATGATTTATTTTATTCTCTATTTTTTTAATAAAAAGCGTGTAATGTACTACTTTGCTAACATCATTAAGACATTAACATCAAGATCGGGAAAAATTACATCAATACAACTATTGAATTGCCCTTAATCCACAGTTGTGATATAATACAAACAAGATGACATTTACTTAACATGTAATGTGCTAATGTCAATAAACGATAGAGAATACTGAAGTGGTAGCACAAAATGGACAATCCAGAGAAACTGGCAACGCAGGTCACACAAGACAAAGAATAAAAACCAAACAAAAAACGAACACAATGTGCGTAGTACACCACTACCCGCAAGCAAACACAAATAACGTTAATAAGACATGAACCATCTTACAAACAACTTGAGGTAAAGACTAACCAACCATCGTTTGTATGCGGAAACCACAACACGGAACCCAAAACGTAAAGACACATAATAGGAGAACACAAAACACTAAAAAGATGAGCAACACGGATCGTAATGACCGGTAAATCTTTTGCAAAAGCACTACACCTATGAGTTCAAAGCGTATTTATTAATATTGATAGCAATTTAACTGCTTTATTCAATCAAATTAAGATCAATTTGAAGAAATGTTAGAGAATACCGAAAAGCCAATCAAATGTTCGAAATTAATTTCGTAAACCACGAAATTTTGCTTAAAATAAAAACTGGATATATACAAACAGATGAGGGTGGGGTCAACACGCAACACAAAAGCAATAAAAAACAAAAGATGGGAACTTATGCGGTTAATATTTATGGATGGCTAATGTGTAAGCTTACTGTACCGCAACGAACAATAGAAAGTAAAGCGAACATGCAATACATATTCAAGATCATTTGCATATTGCAAAGTCTATATACAGGTAGGAAGATTTTGAAGGGGTAACCGAGGAATAATATATCGACTTTTTATATTTAAATGAATGCTCTAAGACGATGGTTGTATCGTGGTACATTATCGTGTGCGATGTGTTTCCTAATAACGTTGACGCTGTATAATAGGACAAATCATGTCAATGTTAAATATCATAAATCTCCAGGGTAGAATTGTCACAGTCAGGATAAACACAGCATTAGTACTGGCATACTGATTCTTTCTACCACTAAATACATAACTGTGTGTTCAATTTTATTCATTGTTCCGTTTTGTCTTATCACTCAGTATTTCAGTATTTATCAATTGAGCTTGGTACATAAATATTGTAACTGTAAATAAAAGAATATATATAATGATAGTTATGCAGTTGTCAGTTTCTATTGATTGTCCATTCTTGATAGCCACTTTCTCTAGCGTTTATATATACCTATTACATGATTAAGAATGTACATATATACGTCAATAATTGTTTTCTTTCAACACACATTTTATTGAAATCACCAGTTGTTGCAGTAATATAAGGGGGAAAGGGTAGCTTAACTTAGAGGCCGCTGTTAGCAACATAGCTTATTTTTCCGAGTGGAGAAAATAAGGCACAGCATACTTATTTTTTACAAGTAAAGAAGATCATACATATGTAACAGGAGAAATATATCAAAGGGTAATTGCAATCCGTAAATCGAAGAAGGACAGATAATACACTGGCCCGAAGAAGGACAGTAAAGGGACAAAAGGACAAACAACGATCCTCAGGGATCTATAAGGATAAATTTCCCCTTTCCCCATTGAAATTAGTAGTCACTGTGTTGAAATGAAATAACATTAGGCTGGTATGTCAAACAACACTGGCAATATTATTATGCTTGGCTGAAAACGTGGGGGTCCAAATACAACTTAGGAAAAAAGTCAGTCTTCTATAACTAAACGTTAGAGAATACCAAAGGGCAATTCAAAAAAGACAATCTAGAGAAACTGACAACTTAGGGTACACAAGACGAAATAAAAAAAAGCAAAAAATACAACACAGTGTATGTTGGACACCACTATGCCCATACACACAAAATTAACTTAAATAAGACATGCGCCCTCCAACAAACAACTGGTAAAACAGGAACCAAACATAGGCTGTGTGAGATTGATGTAAACATTACAAATGGTGTGATTTTCTTAACACATTACGAACAATATTACATCTACATACATGTGCAAATCTAACCTTTGCAGTATTCATGGCTTACACAATATCAATGCATATTATAACAACATAAACTTTGGGAATTTCCGATGTGTCTTTGTTTAAATTTCGTCCTTTTTGATGACTATGCCTTTGTTTACCTATTTTTAATGATCCAGAACGGTTATGCATACCGATTGTTTGATATATCAATTTGCCAGAAATATCATACGGAGTGGGCTTTGTAATATAATATTACATGCAGAAACAGAATATAAAAGAAACATTGATTTATTTTATTCTCTATTTTTTTAATTAAAAGCGTGTAATGTACTATTTTGTTAACATCATTAAGACATTAACATCAATATCGGGATAAATTACATCAATACAACTATTGAAATGCACTTAATCCACAGTTGTGATATAATACCAACAAGATGACATTTACTTAACATTTAATGTGCTAATGTCAATAAACGATAGAGAATACTGAAGTGGTAGCACAAAATGGACAATCCAGAGAAACTGGAAACGCAGGTCACACAAGACAAAGAATAAAAACCAAACTAAAAACGAACACAATGTGCGTTGTACACCACTACCCGCAAGCAAACACAAATAACGTTAATAAGACATGAGCCCTCTTACAAACAACTTGAGGTAAAGACGAACCAACCATCGTTTGTATGCGGAAATCACAACACGGAACCCAAAACGTAAAGACACATAATAGGAGAACACAAAACACTAAAAAGATGAGCAACACGGATCGTAATGACCGTTAAATCTTTTGTAAAAGCACTACACCAATGAGTTCAAAGCGTATTTATTAATATTGATAGCAATTTAACTGCTTTATTCAATCAAATTAAGACCAATTTGAAGAAATGTTAGAGAATACCGAAAAGCCAATCAAATGTTCGAAATTAATTTCGTAAACCACGAAACTTTGCTTAAAATAAAAACTGGATATATACAAACAGATGAGGTTGGGGTCAACACGCAATACAAAAACAATAAAAAACAAAAGATGGGAACTTATGCAGTTAATATTTATGGATGGCTAATTTGTATGCTTACTGTACCGCAACGAACAATAGAAAGTAAAGCGAACATGCAATGCATATTCAAGATCATTTGCATATTGCAAAGTCTATATACAGGTAGGAAGATTTTGAAGGGGTAACCGAGGAATAATATATCGACTTTCTATATTTAAATGAATGCTCTAAGACGATGGTTGTATCGTGGTACATTATCGTGTGCGATGTGTTTCCTAATAACGTTGACGCTGTATAATATGACAAATCATGTCAATGTTAAATATCATAAATTTCCAGGGTAGAATTGTCACAGTCAGGATAAACACAGCATTCGTATTGGCATACTGATTCTTTCTACCACTAAATACATAACTATGTGTTCAATTTCATTCATTGTTCCGTTTTGTCTTATCACTCAGTATTTCAGTATTTATCAATTGAGCTTGGTACATACATATTGTAACTGTAAATAAAATAATATATATAATGGTAGTTATGCAGTTGTCAGTTTCTATTGATTGTCCATTCTTGATACCCACTTTCTCTAGCGTTTATATATACCTATTACATGATAAAGAATGTACATATATACGTCAAGAATTGGTTTCTTTCAACACACATTTTATTGAAATCACCAGTTGTTGCAGTAATATAAGGGGGAAAGGGTAGCTTAACTTAGAGGCCGCTATTAGCAACATAGCTTATTTTTCCGAGTGGAGAAAATAAGGCACAACATACTTATTTTTTACAAGTAAAGAAGATCATACATATGTAACAGGAGAAATATATCAAAGGGTAATTGCAATCCGTAAATCGAAGGACAGATAATACACTGGCCCGAAGAAGGACAGTAAAGGGACAAAAGGACAAACAACGATCCTCAAGAATCTATAAGGATAAATTTCCCCCTTCCCCATTGAAATTAGTAGTCACTGTGTTGAAATGTAATAAAATTAGGCTGGTATGTCAAACAACACTGGCAATATTATTATGCTTGGCTGAAAACGTGGGGGTCCAAATACAATTTGGGAAAAAAATCAGTCTTCTATAACTAAACGTTAGAGAATACCAAAGGGCAATCCAGAAATGACAATCTAGAGAAGCTGACAACTTAGTGTACACAAGACGAAATAAAACAAAGCAAAAATACAACACAGTGTATGTTGGACACCACTATGCACATACACAGACAATTAACTTAAATAAGACATGCGCCCTCCAACAAACAACTGGTAAACAGGAACCAAGCATAGGCTGTGTGAGATTGATGTAAACATTACAAATGGTGTGATTTTCTTTACACATTACGAGCAATATTACATTTACATACATGTGCAATTCTAACCTTTGCAGTATTCATGACTTACACAATATCAATGCATATTATAACAACATAAACTTTGTGAATTTCCGATGTGATTTTGTTTAAATTTCGTCCTTATTGATGACTATGCCTTTGTTTACCTATTTTTAATGATCCAGAACGGTTATGCATACCGATTTTTTGATATAGCAATTTGCCAGAAATATCATACGGAGTGGGCTTTGTAATATAATATTACATGCAGAAATAGAATATAAAAGAAACAATGATTTATTTTATTCTCTAATGTTTTAATAAAAAGCGTGTAATGTACTATTTTGTTAACATCATTAAGACATTAACATCAATATCGGGAAAAATTATATCAATACAACTATTGAATTGCCCTTAATCCACAGTTGTGATATAATACAAACAAGATGACATTTACTTAACATTTAATGTGCTAATGTCAATAAACGATAGAGAATACTGAAGTGATAGCACAAAATGGACAATCCATAGAAACTGGCAACGCAGGTCACACAAGACAAAGAATAACAACCGAACAAAAACGAACACAATGTGCGTTGTACACCACTACCCGCAAGCAAACACAAATAACGTTAATAAGACATGAGCCCTCTTAAAAACAACTTGAGGTAAAGACGAACCAGCCATCGTTTGCATGCGAAATCACAACACGGAACCCAAAACGTAAAGACACATAATAGGAGAACACAAAACACTAACAAAATGAGCAACACGGATCGCAATGACCGGTAAATCTTTTGTAAAAGCACTACACCTATGAGTTCAAAGCGTATTTATTAATATTGATAGTAATTTAACTGCTTTATTCAATCAAATTAAGACCAATTTGAAGAAATGTTAGAGAATACCGAAAAGCCAATCAAATGTTCGAAATTAATTTCGCAAACCACGAAACTTTGCTTAAAATAAAAACTGGATATATACAAACAGATGAGGGTGGGGTCAACACGCAATACAAAAGCAAAAAAAAAGAAAAGATGGGAACTTATGCGGTTAATTTTTATGGATGGCTAATGTGTAAGCTTACTGTACCGCAACGAACAATAGAAAGTAAAGCGAACATGCAATACATATTCAAGATCATTTGCATATTGCAAAGTCTATGCACAGGTAGGAAGATTTTGAAGGGGTAACCGAGGAATAATATATCGACTTTCTATATTTAAATGAATGCTCCAAGACGATGGTTGTATCGTGGTACATTATCGTGTGCGATGTGTTTCCTAATAACGTTGACGCTGTATAATATGACAAATCATGTCAATGTTAAATATCATAAATCTCCAGGGTAGAATTGTCACAGTCAGGATAAACACAGCATTAGTATTGGCATACTGATTCCTTCTACCACTAAATACATAACAATGTCTTCAATTTCATTCATTGTTCCGTTTTATCTTATCACTCAGTATTTCAGTATTTGTCAATTAAGCTTGGTACATACATATTGTAACTGTAAATAAAAGAATATATATAATGGTAGTTATGCAGTTGTCAGTTTCTATTGATTGTCCATTCTTGATACCCACTTTCTCTAGCGTTTATATATACCTATTACATGATAAAGATTGTACATATATACGTCAAGAATTGTTTTCTTTCAACACACATTTTATTGAAATCACCAGTTGTTGCAGTAATATAAGGGGGAAAGGGTAGCTTAACTTAGAGGCCGCTATTAGCAACATAGCTTATTTTTCCGAGTGGAGAAAATAAGGCACAATATACTTATTTTTTACAAGTAAAGAAGATCATACATATGTAACAGGAGAAATATATCAAAGGGTAATTGCAATCGTAAATCGAAGGACAGATAATACACTGGCCCGAAGAAGGACAGTAAAGGGACAAAAGGACAAACAACGATCCTCAAGGATCTATAAGGATAAATTTCCCCCTTCCCCATTGAAATTAGTAGTCACTGTGTTGAAATGAAATAACATTAGGCTGGTATGTCAAACAACACTGGCAATATTATTATGCTTGGCTGAAAACGTGGGGGTCCAAATACAATTTGGGAAAAAAATCAGTCTTCTATAACTAAACGTTAGAGAATACCAAAGGGCAATCCAGAAATGACAATCTAGAGAAGCTGACAACTTAGTGTACACAAGACGAAATAAAACAAAGCAAAAATACAACACAGTGTATGTTGGACACCACTATGCACATACACACACAATTAACTTAAATAAGACATGCGCCCTCCAACAAACAACTGGTAAACAGGAACCAAGCATAGGCTGTGTGAGATTGATGTAAACGTTACAAATGGTGTGATTTTCTTTACACATTACGAACAATATTACATCTACATACATGTGCAATTCTAACCTTTGCAGTATTCATGACTTACACAATATCAATGCATATTATAACAACATAAACTTTGTGAATTTCCGATGTGATTTTGTTTAAATTTCGTCCTTATTGATGACTATGCCTTTGTTTACCTATTTTTAATGATCCAGAACGGTTATGCATACCGATTTTTTTATATATCAATTTGCCAGAAATATCATACGGAGTGGGCTTTGTAATATAATATTACATGCAGAAATAGAATATAAAAGAAACAATGATTTATTTTATTCTCTAATTTTTTAATAAAAAGCGTGTAATGTACTATTTTGTTAACATCATTAAGTCAATAACATCAATATCGGGAAAAATTACATCAATACAACTATTGAATTGCCCTTAATCCACAGTTGTGATATAATACAAACAAGATGACATTTACTTAACATTTAATGTGCTAATGTCAATAAACGATAGAGAATACTGAAGTGATAGCACAAAATGGACAATCCATAGAAACTGGCAACGCAGGTCACACAAGACAAAGAATAACAACCAAACAAAAACGAACACAATGTGCGTTGTACACCACTACCCGCAAGCAAACACAAATAACGTTAATAAGACATGAGCCCTCCTAAAAACAACTTGAGGTAAAGACGAACCAACCATCGTTTGTATGCGGAAATCACAACACGGAACCCAAATCGTAAAGACACATAATAGGAGAACACAAAACAATAAAAAGATGAGCAACACGGATCGCAATGACCGGTAAATCTTTTGTAAAAGCACTACACCTATGAGTTCAAAGCGTATTTATTAATATTGATAGCAATTTAACTGCTTTATTCAATCAAATTACGACCAATTTGAAGAAATGTTAGAGAATACCGAAAAGCCAATCAAATGTTCGAAATTAATTTCGTAAATCACGAAACTTTGCTTAAAATAAAAACTGGATATATACAAACAGATGAGGGTGGGGTCAACACGCAATACAAAAGCAATAAAAAACAAAAGATGGGAACTTATGCGGTTAATATTTATGGGTGGCTAATGTGTAAGCTTACTGTACCGCAACGAACAATAGAAAGTAAAGCGAACATGCAATACATATTCAAGATCATTTGCATATTGCAAAGTCTATATACAGGTAGGAAGAATTTGAAGGGGTAACCGAGGAATAATATATCGACTTTCTATATTTAAATGAATGCTCTAAGACGATGGTTGTATCGTGGTACATTATCGTATGCGATGTGCTTCCTAATAACGTTGACGCTGTATAATAGGACAAATCATGTCAATGTTAAATATCATAAATCTCCAGGGTAGAATTGTCACAGTGAGGATAAACACAGCATTAGTATTGTCATACTGATTCCTTCTACCACTAAATATATAACTATGTCTTCAATTTCATTCATTGTTCCGTTTTGTCTTATCACTCAGTATTTCAGTATTTGTCAATTAAGCTTGGTACATACATATTGTAACTGTAAATAAAAGAATATATATAATGGTAGTTATGCAGTTGTCAGTTTCTATTGATTGTCCATTCTTGATACCCACTTTCTCTAGCGTTTATATATACCTATTACATGATAAAGAATGTACATATATACGTCAAGAATTGTTTTCTTTCAACACACATTTTATTGAAATCACCAGTTGTTGCAGTAATATAAGGGGGAAAGGGTAGCTTAACTTAGAGGCCGCTATTAGCAACATAACTTATTTTTCCCAGTGGAGAAAATAAGGCACAACATACGTATTTTTTACAAGTAAAGAAGATCATACATATGTAACAGGAGAAATATATCAAAGGGTAATTGCAATTCGTAAATCGAAGGACAGATAATACACTGGCCCGAAGAAGGACAGTAAAGGAACAAAAGGACAAACAACGATCCCAAAGGATCTATAAGGATACATTTCCCCTTTCCCCATTGAAATTAGTTGTCACTGTGTTGAAATGAAATAACATTAGGTTGGTATGTCAAACAACACTGGCAATATTATTATGCTTGGCTGAAAACGTGGGGGTCCAAATACAATTTGGGAAAAAAATCAGTCTTCTATATCTAAACGTTAGAGAATACCAAAGGGCAATCCAGAAATGATAATCTAGAGAAGCTGACAACTTAGTGTACACAAGACGAAATAAAACAAAGCAAAAATACAACACAGTGTATGTTGGACACCACTATGCACATACACACACAATTAACTTAAATAAGACATGCGCCCTCCAACAAACAACTGGTAAACAGGAACCAAGCATATGCTGTGTGAGATTGATGTAAACATTACAAATGGTGTGATTTTCTTTACACATTACGAACAATATTACATCTACATACATGTGCAATTCTAACCTTTGCAGTATTCATGACTTACACAATATCAATGCATATTATAACAACATAAACTTGGGGAATTTCCGATGTGTCTTTGTTTAAATTTCGTCCTTTTTGATGACTATGCCTTTGTTTACCTATTTTTAGTGATCCAGAACGGTTATGCATACCGATTGTTTGATATATCAATTTGCCAGAAATATCATACGGAGTGGGCTTTGTAATATAATATTATATGCAGAAACAGAATATAAAAGAAACAATGATTTATTTTATTCTCTATTTTTTTTAATAAAAAACGTGTAATGTACTATTTTGTTAACATCATTAAGACATTAACATCAATATCGGGATAAATTACATCAATACAACTATTGAATTGCCCTTAATCCACAGCTGTGATATAATACCAACAAGATGACATTTACTTAACATTTAATGTGTTAATGTCAATAAACGATAGAGAATACTGAAGTGGTAGCACAAAATGGACAATCCATAGAAACTGGCAACGCAGGTCACACAAGACAAAGAATAAAAACCAAACTAAAAACGAACACAATGTGCGTTGTACACCACTACCCGCAAGCAAACACAAATAACGTTAATAAGACATGAGCCCTCTTACAAACAACTTGAGGTAAAGACGAACCAACCATCGTTTGTATGCGGAAATCACAACACGGAACCCAAAACGTAAAGACACATAATAGGAGAACACAAAACACTAAAAAGATGAGCAACACGGATCGTAATGACCGGTAAATCTTTTGTAAAAGCACTACACCTATGAGTTCAAAGCGTATTTATTAATATTGATAGCAATTTAACTGCTTTATTCAATCAAATTAAGACCAATTTGAAGAAATGTTAGAGAATACCGAAAAGCCAATCAAATGTTCGAAATTAATTTCGTAAACCACGAAACTTTGCTTAAAATAAAAACTGGATATATACAAACAGATGAGGTTGGGGTCAACACGCAATACAAAAACAATAAAAAACAAAAGATGGGAACTTATGCAGTTAATATTTATGGATGGCTAATGTGTATGCTTACTGTACCGCAACGAACAATAGAAAGTAAAGCGAACATGCAATGCATATTCAAGATCATTTGCATATTGCAAAGTCTATATACAGGTAGGAAGATTTTGAAGGGGTAACCGAGGAATAATATATCGACTTTCTATATTTAAATGAATGCTCTAAGACGATGGTTGTATCGTGGTACATTATCGTGTGCGATGTGTTTCCTAATAACGTTGACGCTGTATAATATGACAAATCATGTCAATGTTAAATATCATAAATTTCCAGGGTAGAATTGTCACAGTCAGGATAAACACAGCATTCGTATTGGCATACTGATTCTTTCTACCACTAAATACATAACTATGTGTTCAATTTCATTCATTGTTCCGTTTTGTCTTATCACTCAGTATTTCAGTATGTATCAATTGAGCTTGGTACATACATATTGTAACTGTAAATAAAAGAATATATATAATGATAGTTATGCAGTTGTCAGTTTCTATTGATTGTCCATTCTTGATACCCACTTTCTCTAGCGTTTATATATACCTATTACATGATAAAGAATGTACATATATACGTCAAGAATTGGTTTCTTTCAACACACTTTTTATTGAAATCACCAGTTGTTGCAGTAATATAAGGGGGAAAGGGTAGCTTAACTTAGAGGCCGCTATTAGCAACATAGCTTATTTTTCCGAGTGGAGAAAATAAGGCACAACATACTTATTTTTTACAAGTAAAGAAGATCATACATATGTAACAGGAGAAATATATCAAAGGGTAATTGCAATCCGTAAATCGAAGGACAGATAATACACTGGCCCGAAGAAGGACAGTAAAGGGACAAAAGGACAAACAACGATCCTCAAGAATCTATAAGGATAAATTTCCCCCTTCCCCATTGAAATTAGTAGTCACTGTGTTGAAATGTAATAAAATTAGGCTGGTATGTCAAACAACACTGGCAATATTATTATGCTTGGCTGAAAACGTGGGGGTCCAAATACAATTTGGGAAAAAAATCAGTCTTCTATAACTAAACGTTAGAGAATACCAAAGGGCAATCCAGAAATGACAATCTAGAGAAGCTGACAACTTAGTGTACACAAGACGAAATAAAACAAAGCAAAAATACAACACAGTGTTAGTTGGACACCACTATGCACATACACACACAATTAACTTAAATAAGACATGCGCCCTCCAACAAACAACTGGTAAACAGGAACCAAGCATAGGCTGTGTGAGATTGATGTAAACATTACAAATGGTGTGATTTTCTTTACACATTACGAGCAATATTACATTTACATACATGTGCAATTCTAACCTTTGCAGTATTCATGACTTACACAATATCAATGCATATTATAACAACATAAACTTGGGGAATTTCCGATGTGTCTTTGTTTAAATTTCGTCCTTTTTGATGACTATGCCTTTGTTTACCTATTTTTAGTGATCCAGAACGGTTATGCATACCGATTGTTTGATATATCAATTTGCCAGAAATATCATACGGAGTGGGCTTTGTAATATAATATTATATGCAGAAACAGAATATAAAAGAAACAATGATTTATTTTATTCTCTATTTTTTTTAATAAAAAACGTGTAATGTACTATTTTGTTAACATCATTAAGACATTAACATCAATATCGGGATAAATTACATCAATACAACTATTGAATTGCCCTTAATCCACAGCTGTGATATAATACCAACAAGATGACATTTACTTAACATTTAATGTGTTAATGTCAATAAACGATAGAGAATACTGAAGTGGTAGCACAAAATGGACAATCCATAGAAACTGGCAACGCAGGTCACACAAGACAAAGAATAAAAACCAAACTAAAAACGAACACAATGTGCGTTGTACACCACTACCCGCAAGCAAACACAAATAACGTTAATAAGACATGAGCCCTCTTACAAACAACTTGAGGTAAAGACGAACCAACCATCGTTTGTATGCGGAAATCACAACACGGAACCCAAAACGTAAAGACACATAATAGGAGAACACAAAACACTAAAAAGATGAGCAACACGGATCGTAATGACCGGTAAATCTTTTGTAAAAGCACTACACCTATGAGTTCAAAGCGTATTTATTAATATTGATAGCAATTTAACTGCTTTATTCAATCAAATTAAGACCAATTTGAAGAAATGTTAGAGAATACCGAAAAGCCAATCAAATGTTCGAAATTAATTTCGTAAACCACGAAACTTTGCTTAAAATAAAAACTGGATATATACAAACAGATGAGGTTGGGGTCAACACGCAATACAAAAACAATAAAAAACAAAAGATGGGAACTTATGCAGTTAATATTTATGGATGGCTAATGTGTATGCTTACTGTACCGCAACGAACAATAGAAAGTAAAGCGAACATGCAATGCATATTCAAGATCATTTGCATATTGCAAAGTCTATATACAGGTAGGAAGATTTTGAAGGGGTAACCGAGGAATAATATATCGACTTTCTATATTTAAATGAATGCTCTAAGACGATGGTTGTATCGTGGTACATTATCGTGTGCGATGTGTTTCCTAATAACGTTGACGCTGTATAATATGACAAATCATGTCAATGTTAAATATCATAAATTTCCAGGGTAGAATTGTCACAGTCAGGATAAACACAGCATTCGTATTGGCATACTGATTCTTTCTACCACTAAATACATAACTATGTGTTCAATTTCATTCATTGTTCCGTTTTGTCTTATCACTCAGTATTTCAGTATTTATCAATTGAGCTTGGTACATACATATTGTAACTGTAAATAAAAGAATATATATAATGATAGTTATGCAGTTGTCAGTTTCTATTGATTGTCCATTCTTGATACCCACTTTCTCTAGCGTTTATATATACCTATTACATGATAAAGAATGTACATATATACGTCAAGAATTGGTTTCTTTCAACACACTTTTTATTGAAATCACCAGTTGTTGCAGTAATATAAGGGGGAAAGGGTAGCTTAACTTAGAGGCCGCTATTAGCAACATAGCTTATTTTTCCGAGTGGAGAAAATAAGGCACAACATACTTATTTTTTACAAGTAAAGAAGATCATACATATGTAACAGGAGAAATATATCAAAGGGTAATTGCAATCCGTAAATCGAAGGACAGATAATACACTGGCCCGAAGAAGGACAGTAAAGGGACAAAAGGACAAACAACGATCCTCAAGAATCTATAAGGATAAATTTCCCCCTTCCCCATTGAAATTAGTAGTCACTGTGTTGAAATGTAATAAAATTAGGCTGGTATGTCAAACAACACTGGCAATATTATTATGCTTGGCTGAAAACGTGGGGGTCCAAATACAATTTGGGAAAAAAATCAGTCTTCTATAACTAAACGTTAGAGAATACCAAAGGGCAATCCAGAAATGACAATCTAGAGAAGCTGACAACTTAGTGTACACAAGACGAAATAAAACAAAGCAAAAATACAACACAGTGTTAGTTGGACACCACTATGCACATACACACACAATTAACTTAAATAAGACATGCGCCCTCCAACAAACAACTGGTAAACAGGAACCAAGCATAGGCTGTGTGAGATTGATGTAAACATTACAAATGGTGTGATTTTCTTTACACATTACGAACAATATTACATCTACATACATGTGCAATTCTAACCTTTGCAGTATTCATGACTTACACAATATCAATGCATATTATAACAACATAAACTTTGTGAATTTCCGATGTGATTTTGTTTAAATTTCGTCCTTATTGATGACTATGCCTTTGTTTACCTATTTTTAATGATCCAGAACGGTTATGCATACCGATTTTTTGATATATCAATTTGCCAGAAATATCATACGGAGTGGGCTTTGTAATATAATATTACATGCAGAAATAGAATATAAAAGAAACAATGATTTATTTTATTCTCTAATGTTTTAATAAAAAGCGTGTAATGTACTATTTTGTTAACATCATTAAGACATTAACATCAATATCGGGAAAAATTATATCAATTCAACTATTGAATTGCCCTTAATCCACAGTTGTGATATAATACAAACAAGATGACATTTACTTAACATTTAATGTGCTAATGTCAATAAACGATAGAGAATACTGAAGTGATAGCACAAAATGGACAATCCATAGAAACTGGCAACGCAGGTCACACAAGACAAAGAATAAAAACCAAACTAAAAACGAACACAATGTGCGTTGTACACCACTACCCGCAAGCAAACACAAATAACGTTAATAAGACATGAGCCCTCTTACAAACAACTTGAGGTAAAGACGAACCAACCATCGTTTGTATGCGGAAATCACAACACGGAACCCAAAACGTAAAGACACATAATAGGAGAACACAAAACACTAAAAAGATGAGCAACACGGATCGTAATGACCGGTAAATCTTTTGTAAAAGCACTACACCTATGAGTTCAAAGCGTATTTATTAATATTGATAGCAATTTAACTGCTTTATTCAATCAAATTAAGACCAATTTGAAGAAATGTTAGAGAATACCGAAAAGCCAATCAAATGTTCGAAATTAATTTCGTAAACCACGAAACTTTGCTTAAAATAAAAACTGGATATATACAAACAGATGAGGTTGGGGTCAACACGCAATACAAAAACAATAAAAAACAAAAGATGGGAACTTATGCAGTTAATATTTATGGATGGCTAATGTGTATGCTTACTGTACCGCAACGAACAATAGAAAGTAAAGCGAACATGCAATGCATATTCAAGATCATTTGCATATTGCAAAGTCTATATACAGGTAGGAAGATTTTGAAGGGGTAACCGAGGAATAATATATCGACTTTCTATATTTAAATGAATGCTCTAAGACGATGGTTGTATCGTGGTACATTATCGTGTGCGATGTGTTTCCTAATAACGTTGACGCTGTATAATATGACAAATCATGTCAATGTTAAATATCATAAATTTCCAGGGTAGAATTGTCACAGTCAGGATAAACACAGCATTCGTATTGGCATACTGATTCTTTCTACCACTAAATACATAACTATGTGTTCAATTTCATTCATTGTTCCGTTTTGTCTTATCACTCAGTATTTCAGTATTTATCAATTGAGCTTGGTACATACATATTGTAACTGTAAATAAAAGAATATATATAATGATAGTTATGCAGTTGTCAGTTTCTATTGATTGTCCATTCTTGATACCCACTTTCTCTAGCGTTTATATATACCTATTACATGATAAAGAATGTACATATATACGTCAAGAATTGGTTTCTTTCAACACACTTTTTATTGAAATCACCAGTTGTTGCAGTAATATAAGGGGGAAAGGGTAGCTTAACTTAGAGGCCGCTATTAGCAACATAGCTTATTTTTCCGAGTGGAGAAAATAAGGCACAACATACTTATTTTTTACAAGTAAAGAAGATCATACATATGTAACAGGAGAAATATATCAAAGGGTAATTGCAATCCGTAAATCGAAGGACAGATAATACACTGGCCCGAAGAAGGACAGTAAAGGGACAAAAGGACAAACAACGATCCTCAAGAATCTATAAGGATAAATTTCCCCCTTCCCCATTGAAATTAGTAGTCACTGTGTTGAAATGTAATAAAATTAGGCTGGTATGTCAAACAACACTGGCAATATTATTATGCTTGGCTGAAAACGTGGGGGTCCAAATACAATTTGGGAAAAAAATCAGTCTTCTATAACTAAACGTTAGAGAATACCAAAGGGCAATCCAGAAATGACAATCTAGAGAAGCTGACAACTTAGTGTACACAAGACGAAATAAAACAAAGCAAAAATACAACACAGTGTTAGTTGGACACCACTATGCACATACACACACAATTAACTTAAATAAGACATGCGCCCTCCAACAAACAACTGGTAAACAGGAACCAAGCATAGGCTGTGTGAGATTGATGTAAACATTACAAATGGTGTGATTTTCTTTACACATTACGAGCAATATTACATTTACATACATGTGCAATTCTAACCTTTGCAGTATTCATGACTTACACAATATCAATGCATATTATAACAACATAAACTTGGGGAATTTCCGATGTGTCTTTGTTTAAATTTCGTCCTTTTTGATGACTATGCCTTTGTTTACCTATTTTTAGTGATCCAGAACGGTTATGCATACCGATTGTTTGATATATCAATTTGCCAGAAATATCATACGGAGTGGGCTTTGTAATATAATATTATATGCAGAAACAGAATATAAAAGAAACAATGATTTATTTTATTCTCTATTTTTTTTAATAAAAAACGTGTAATGTACTATTTTGTTAACATCATTAAGACATTAACATCAATATCGGGATAAATTACATCAAATCAACTATTGAATTGCCCTTAATCCACAGCTGTGATATAATACCAACAAGATGACATTTACTTAACATTTAATGTGTTAATGTCAATAAACGATAGAGAATACTGAAGTGGTAGCACAAAATGGACAATCCATAGAAACTGGCAACGCAGGTCACACAAGACAAAGAATAAAAACCAAACAAAAACGAACACAATGTGCGTTGTACACCACTACCCGCAAGCAAACACAAATAACGTTAATAAGACATGAGCCCTCTTACAAACAACTTGAGGTAAAGACGAACCAACCATCGTTTGTATGCGGAAATCACAACACGGAACCCAAAACGTAAAGACACATAATAGGAGAACACAAAACACTAAAAAGATGAGCAACACGGATCGTAATGACCGGTAAATCTTTTGTAAAAGCACTACACCTATGAGTTCAAAGCGTATTTATTAATATTGATAGCAATTTAACTGCTTTATTCAATCAAATTAAGACCAATTTGAAGAAATGTTAGAGAATACCGAAAAGCCAATCAAATGTTCGAAATTAATTTCGTAAACCACGAAACTTTGCTTAAAATAAAAACTGGATATATACAAACAGATGAGGTTGGGGTCAACACGCAATACACAAACAATAAAAAACAAAAGATGGGAACTTATGCAGTTAATATTTATGGATGGCTAATGTGTATGCTTACTGTACCGCAACGAACAATAGAAAGTAAAGCGAACATGCAATGCATATTCAAGATCATTTGCATATTGCAAAGTCTATATACAGGTAGGAAGATTTTGAAGGGGTAACCGAGGAATAATATATCGACTTTCTATATTTAAATGAATGCTCTAAGACGATGGTTGTATCGTGGTACATTATCGTGTGCGATGTGTTTCCTAATAACGTTGACGCTGTATAATATGACAAATCATGTCAATGTTAAATATCATAAATTTCCAGGGTAGAATTGTCACAGTCAGGATAAACACAGCATTCGTATTGGCATACTGATTCTTTCTACCACTAAATACATAACTATGTGTTCAATTTCATTCATTGTTCCGTTTTGTCTTATCACTCAGTATTTCAGTATTTATCAATTGAGCTTGGTACATACATATTGTAACTGTAAATA
Source organism: Bathymodiolus septemdierum (assembly GCA_963383655.1). NCBI lineage: Eukaryota > Metazoa > Mollusca > Bivalvia > Mytilida > Modiolidae > Bathymodiolus > Bathymodiolus septemdierum. The sequence goes on along the minus strand of OY726527.1, from coordinate 69,911,772 downwards.
AAAGAATATATATAATGATAGTTATGCAGTTGTCAGTTTCTATTGATTGTCCATTCTTGATACCCACTTTCTCTAGCGTTTATATATACCTATTACATGATAAAGAATGTACATATATACGTCAAGAATTGGTTTCTTTCAACACACTTTTTATTGAAATCACCAGTTGTTGCAGTAATATAAGGGGGAAAGGGTAGCTTAACTTAGAGGCCGCTATTAGCAACATAGCTTATTTTTCCGAGTGGAGAAAATAAGGCACAACATACTTATTTTTTACAAGTAAAGAAGATCATACATATGTAACAGGAGAAATATATCAAAGGGTAATTGCAATCCGTAAATCGAAGGACAGATAATACACTGGCCCGAAGAAGGACAGTAAAGGGACAAAAGGACAAACAACGATCCTCAAGAATCTATAAGGATAAATTTCCCCCTTCCCCATTGAAATTAGTAGTCACTGTGTTGAAATGTAATAAAATTAGGCTGGTATGTCAAACAACACTGGCAATATTATTATGCTTGGCTGAAAACGTGGGGGTCCAAATACAATTTGGGAAAAAAATCAGTCTTCTATAACTAAACGTTAGAGAATACCAAAGGGCAATCCAGAAATGACAATCTAGAGAAGCTGACAACTTAGTGTACACAAGACGAAATAAAACAAAGCAAAAATACAACACAGTGTTAGTTGGACACCACTATGCACATACACACACAATTAACTTAAATAAGACATGCGCCCTCCAACAAACAACTGGTAAACAGGAACCAAGCATAGGCTGTGTGAGATTGATGTAAACATTACAAATGGTGTGATTTTCTTTACACATTACGAACAATATTACATCTACATACATGTGCAATTCTAACCTTTGCAGTATTCATGACTTACACAATATCAATGCATATTATAACAACATAAACTTTGTGAATTTCCGATGTGATTTTGTTTAAATTTCGTCCTTATTGATGACTATGCCTTTGTTTACCTATTTTTAATGATCCAGAACGGTTATGCATACCGATTTTTTGATATATCAATTTGCCAGAAATATCATACGGAGTGGGCTTTGTAATATAATATTACATGCAGAAATAGAATATAAAAGAAACAATGATTTATTTTATTCTCTAATGTTTTAATAAAAAGCGTGTAATGTACTATTTTGTTAACATCATTAAGACATTAACATCAATATCGGGAAAAATTATATCAATACAACTATTGAATTGCCCTTAATCCACAGTTGTGATATAATACAAACAAGATGACATTTACTTAACATTTAATGTGCTAATGTCAATAAACGATAGAGAATACTGAAGTGATAGCACAAAATGGACAATCCATAGAAACTGGCAACGCAGGTCACACAAGACAAAGAATAACAACCGAACAAAAACGAACACAATGTGCGTTGTACACCACTACCCGCAAGCAAACACAAATAACGTTAATAAGACATGAGCCCTCTTAAAAACAACTTGAGGTAAAGACGAACCAGCCATCGTTTGCATGCGGAAATCACAACACGGAACCCAAAACGTAAAGACACATAATAGGAGAACACAAAACACTAAAAAGATGAGCAACACGGATCGCAATGACCGGTAAATCTTTTGTAAAAGCACTACACCTATGAGTTCAAAGCGTATTTATTAATATTGATAGTAATTTAACTGCTTTATTCAATCAAATTAAGACCAATTTGAAGAAATGTTAGAGAATACCGAAAAGCCAATCAAATGTTCGAAATTAATTTCGTAAACCACGAAACTTTGCTTAAAATAAAAACTGGATATATACAAACAGATGAGGGTGGGGTCAACACGCAATACAAAAGCAAAAAAAAAGAAAAGATGGGAACTTATGCGGTTAATATTTATGGATGGCTAATGTGTAAGCTTACTGTACCGCAACGAACAATAGAAAGTAAAGCGAACATGCAATACATATTCAAGATCATTTGCATATTGCAAAGTCTATATACAGGTAGGAAGATTTTGAAGGGGTAACCGAGGAATAATATATCGACTTTCTATATTTAAATGAATGCTCTAAGACGATGGTTGTATCGTGGTACATTATCGTGTGCGATGTGTTTCCTAATAACGTTGACGCTGTATAATATGACAAATCATGTCAATGTTAAATATCATAAATTTCCAGGGTAGAATTGTCACAGTCAGGATAAACACAGCATTCGTATTGGCATACTGATTCTTTCTACCACTAAATACATAACTATGTGTTCAATTTCATTCATTGTTCCGTTTTGTCTTATCACTCAGTATTTCAGTATTTATCAATTGAGCTTGGTACATACATATTGTAACTGTAAATAAAAGAATATATATAATGATAGTTATGCAGTTGTCAGTTTCTATTGATTGTCCATTCTTGATACCCACTTTCTCTAGCGTTTATATATACCTATTACATGATAAAGAATGTACATATATACGTCAAGAATTGGTTTCTTTCAACACACTTTTTATTGAAATCACCAGTTGTTGCAGTAATATAAGGGGGAAAGGGTAGCTTAACTTAGAGGCCGCTATTAGCAACATAGCTTATTTTTCCGAGTGGAGAAAATAAGGCACAACATACTTATTTTTTACAAGTAAAGAAGATCATACATATGTAACAGGAGAAATATATCAAAGGGTAATTGCAATCCGTAAATCGAAGGACAGATAATACACTGGCCCGAAGAAGGACAGTAAAGGGACAAAAGGACAAACAACGATCCTCAAGAATCTATAAGGATAAATTTCCCCCTTCCCCATTGAAATTAGTAGTCACTGTGTTGAAATGTAATAAAATTAGGCTGGTATGTCAAACAACACTGGCAATATTATTATGCTTGGCTGAAAACGTGGGGGTCCAAATACAATTTGGGAAAAAAATCAGTCTTCTATAACTAAACGTTAGAGAATACCAAAGGGCAATCCAGAAATGACAATCTAGAGAAGCTGACAACTTAGTGTACACAAGACGAAATAAAACAAAGCAAAAATACAACACAGTGTTAGTTGGACACCACTATGCACATACACACACAATTAACTTAAATAAGACATGCGCCCTCCAACAAACAACTGGTAAACAGGAACCAAGCATAGGCTGTGTGAGATTGATGTAAACATTACAAATGGTGTGATTTTCTTTACACATTACGAACAATATTACATCTACATACATGTGCAATTCTAACCTTTGCAGTATTCATGACTTACACAATATCAATGCATATTATAACAACATAAACTTTGTGAATTTCCGATGTGATTTTGTTTAAATTTCGTCCTTATTGATGACTATGCCTTTGTTTACCTATTTTTAATGATCCAGAACGGTTATGCATACCGATTTTTTGATATATCAATTTGCCAGAAATATCATACGGAGTGGGCTTTGTAATATAATATTACATGCAGAAATAGAATATAAAAGAAACAATGATTTATTTTATTCTCTAATGTTTTAATAAAAAGCGTGTAATGTACTATTTTGTTAACATCATTAAGACATTAACATCAATATCGGGAAAAATTATATCAATACAACTATTGAATTGCCCTTAATCCACAGTTGTGATATAATACAAACAAGATGACATTTACTTAACATTTAATGTGCTAATGTCAATAAACGATAGAGAATACTGAAGTGATAGCACAAAATGGACAATCCATAGAAACTGGCAACGCAGGTCACACAAGACAAAGAATAACAACCGAACAAAAACGAACACAATGTGCGTTGTACACCACTACCCGCAAGCAAACACAAATAACGTTAATAAGACATGAGCCCTCTTAAAAACAACTTGAGGTAAAGACGAACCAGCCATCGTTTGCATGCGGAAATCACAACACGGAACCCAAAACGTAAAGACACATAATAGGAGAACACAAAACACTAAAAAGATGAGCAACACGGATCGCAATGACCGGTAAATCTTTTGTAAAAGCACTACACCTATGAGTTCAAAGCGTATTTATTAATATTGATAGTAATTTAACTGCTTTATTCAATCAAATTAAGACCAATTTGAAGAAATGTTAGAGAATACCGAAAAGCCAATCAAATGTTCGAAATTAATTTCGTAAACCACGAAACTTTGCTTAAAATAAAAACTGGATATATACAAACAGATGAGGGTGGGGTCAACACGCAATACAAAAGCAAAAAAAAAGAAAAGATGGGAACTTATGCGGTTAATATTTATGGATGGCTAATGTGTAAGCTTACTGTACCGCAACGAACAATAGATAGTAAAGCGAACATGCAATACATATTCAAGATCATTTGCATATTGCAAAGTCTATACACAGGTAGGAAGATTTTGAAGGGGTAACCGAGGAATAATATATCGACTTTCTATATTTAAATGAATGCTCTAAGACGATGGTTATATCGTGGTACATTATCGTGTGCGATGTGCTTCCTAATAACTATGACGCTGTATAATAGGACAAATCATGTCAATGTTAAATATCATAAATCTCCAGGGTAGAATTGTCACAGTCAGGATAAACACAGCATTAGTATTGCCATACTGATTCCTTCTACCACTAAATACATAACTATGTCTTCAATTTCATTCATTGTTCCGTTTTGTCTTATCACTCAGTATTTCAGTATTTGTCAATTAAGCTTGGTACATACATATTGTAACTGTAAATAAAAGAATATATATAATGATAGTTATGCAGTTGTCAGTTTCTATTGATTGTCCATTCTTGATACCCACTTTCTCTAGCGTTTATATATACCTATTACATGATAAAGAATGTACATATATACGTCAAGAATTGTTTTCTTTCAACACACATTTTATTGAAATCACCAGTTGTTACAGTAATATAAGGGGGAAAGGGTAGCTTAACTTAGAGGCCGCTATTAGCACATAGCTTATTTTTCCCAGTGGAGAAAATAAGGCACAACATACGTATTTTTTAACAAGTAAAGAAGATCATACATATGTAACAGGAGAAATATATCAAAGGGTAATTGCAATTCGTAAATCGAAGGACAGATAATACACTGGCCCGAAGAAGGACAGTAAAGGAACAAAAGGACAAACAACGATCCCCAAGGATCTATAAGGATAAATTTCCCCCTTCCCCATTGAAATTAGTTGTCACTGTGTTGAAATGAAATAACATTAGGTTGGTATGTCAAACAACACTGGCAATATTATTATGCTTGGCTGAAAACGTGGGGGTCCAAATACAATTTGGGAAAAAAATCAGTCTTCTATAGCTAAACGTTAGAGAATACCAAAGGGCAATCCAGAAATGATAATCTAGAGAAGCTGACAACTTAGTGTACACAAGACGAAATAAAACAAAGCAAAAATACAACACAGTGTATGTTGGACACCACTATGCACATACACACACAATTAACTTAAATAAGACATGCGCCCTCCAACAAACAACTGGTAAACAGGAACCAAGCATATGCTGTGTGAGATTGATGTAAACGTTACAAATGGTGTGATTTTCTTTACACATTACGAACAATATTACATCTACATACATGTGCAATTCTAACCTTTGCAGTATTCATGACTTACACAATATCAATGCATATTATAACAACATAAACTTTGTGAATTTCCGATGTGATTTTGTTTAAATTTCGTCCTTATTGATGACTATGCCTTTGTTTACCTATTTTTAATGATCCAGAACGGTTATGCATACCGATTTTTTGATATAGCAATTTGCCAGAAATATCATACGGAGTGGGCTTTGTAATATAATATTACATGCAGAAATAGAATATAAAAGAAACAATGATTTATTTTATTCTCTAATGTTTTAATAAAAAGCGTGTAATGTACTATTTTGTTAACATCATTAAGTCAATAACATCAATATCGGGAAAAATTACATCAATACAACTATTGAATTGCCCTTAATCCACAGTTGTGATATAATACAAACAAGATGACATTTACTTAACATTTAATGTTCTAATGTCAATAAACGATAGAGAATACTGAAGTGATAGCACAAAATGGACAATCCATAGAAACTGGCAACGCAGGTCACACAAGACAAAGAATAACAACCAAACGAAAACGAACACAATGTGCGTTGTACACCACTACCCGCAAGCAAACACAAATAACGTTAATAAGACATGAGCCCTCCTAAAAACAACTTGAGGTAAAGACGAACCAACCATCGTTTGTATGCGGAAATCACAACACGGAACCCAAAACGTAAAGACACATAATAGGAGAACACAAAACACTAAAAAGATGAGCAACACGGATCGTAATGACCGGTAAATCTTTTGTAAAAGCACTACACCTATGAGTTCAAAGCGTATTTATTAATATTGATAGCAATTTAACTGCTTTATTCAATCAAATTAAGACCAACTTGAAGAAATGTTAGAGAATACCGAAAAGCCAATCAAATGTTCGAAATTAATTTCGTAAATCACGAAACTTTGCTTAAAATAAAAACTGGATATATACAAACAGATGAGGGTGGGGTCAACACGCAATACAAAAGCAATAAAAAACAAAAGATGGGAACTTATGCGGTTAATATTTATGGGTGGCTAATATGTAAGCTTACTGTACCGCAACGAACAATAGAAAGTAAAGCGAACATGCAATACATATTCAAGATTATTTGCATATTGCAAAGTCTATATACAGGTAGGAAGATTTTGAAGGGGTAACCGAGGAATAATATATCGACTTTCTATATTTAAATGAATGCTCTAAGACGATGGTTGTATCGTGGTACATTATCGTGTGCGATGTGCTTCCTAATAACGTTGACGCTGTATAATAGGACAAATCATGTCAATGTTAAATATCATAAATCTCCAGGGTAGAATTGTCACAGTCAGGATAAACACAGCATTAGTATTGCCATACTGATTCCTTCTACCACTAAATACATAACTATGTCTTCAATTTCATTCATTGTTCCGTTTTGTCTTATCACTCAGTATTTCAGTATTTGTCAATTAAGCTTGGTACATACATATTGTAACTGTAAATAAAAGAATATATATAATGATAGTTATGCAGTTGTCAGTTTCTATTAATTGTCCATTCTTGATACCCACTTTCTCTAGCGTTTATATATACCTATTACATGATAAAGAATGTACATATATACGTCAAGAATTGTTTTCTTTCAACACACATTTTATTGAAATCACCAGTTGTTGCAGTAATATAAGGGGGAAAGGGTAGCTTAACTTAGAGGCCGCTATTAGCAACATAGCTTATTTTTCCCAGTGGAGAAAATAAGGCACAACATACGTATTTTTTTCAAGTAAAGAAGATCATACATATGTAACAGGAGAAATATATCAAAGGGTAATTGCAATTCGTAAATCGAAGGACAGATAATACACTGGTCCGAAGAAGGACAGTAAAGGAACAAAAGGACAAACAACGATCCCCAAGGATCTATAAGGATAAATTTCCCCCTTCCCCATTGAAATTAGTTGTCACTGTGTTGAAATGAAATAACATTAGGTTGGTATGTCAAACAACACTGGCAATATTATTATGCTTGGCTGAAAACGTGGGGATCCAAATACAATTGGGAAAAAATCAGTCTTCTATAGCTAAACGTTAGAGAATACCAAAGGGCAATCCAGAAATGATAATCTAGAGAAGCTGACAACTTAGTGTACACAAGACGAAATAAAACAAAGCAAAAATACAACACAGTGTATGTTGGACACCACTATGCACATACACACACAATTAACTTAAATAAGACATGCGCCCTCCAACAAACAACTGGTAAACAGGAACCAAGCATATGCTGTGTGAGATTGATGTAAACGTTACAAATGGTGTGATTTTCTTTACACATTACGAACAATATTACATCTACATACATGTGCAATTCTAACCTTTGCAGTATTCATGACTTACACAATATCAATGCATATTATAACAACATAAACTTTGTGAATTTCCGATGTGATTTTGTTTAAATTTCGTCCTTATTGATGACTATGCCTTTGTTTACCTATTTTTAATGATCCAGAACGGTTATGCATACCGATTTTTTGATATATCAATTTGCCAGAAATATCATACGGAGTGGGCTTTGTAATATAATATTACATGCAGAAATAGAATATAAAAGAAACAATGATTTATTTTATTCTCTAATTTTTTAATAAAAAGCGTGTAATGTACTATTTTGTTAACATCATTAAGTCAATAACATCAATATCGGGAAAAATTACATCAATACAACTATTGAATTGCCCTTAATCCACAGTTGTGATATAATACAAACAAGATGACATTTACTTAACATTTAATGTGCTAATGTCAATAAACGATAGAGAATACTGAAGTGATAGCACAAAATGGACAATCCATAGAAACTGGCAACGCAGGTCACACAAGACAAAGAATAACAACCAAACAAAAACGAACACAATGTGCGTTGTATACCACTACCCGCAAGCAAACACAAATAACGTTAATAAGACATGAGCCCTCCTAAAAACAACTTGAGGTAAAGACGAACCAACCATCGTTTGTATGCGGAAATCACAACACGGAACCCAAAACGTAAAGACACATAATAGGAGAACACAAAACACTAAAAAGATGAGCAACACGGATCGTAATGACCGGTAAATCTTTTGTAAAAGCACTACACCTATGAGTTCAAAGCGTATTTATTAATATTGATAGCAATTTAACTGCTTTATTCAATCAAATTAAGACCAATTTGAAGAAATGTTAGAGAATACCGAAAAGCCAATCAAATGTTCGAAATTAATTTCGTAAATCACGAAACTTTGCTTAAAATAAAAACTGGATATATACAAACAGATGAGGGTGGGGTCAACACGCAATACAAAAGCAATAAAAAACAAAAGATGGGAACTTATGCGGTTAATATTTATGGGTGGCTAATGTGTAAGCTTACTGTACCGCAACGAACAATAGAAAGTAAAGCGAACATGCAATACATATTCAAGATCATTTGCATATTGCAAAGTCTATATACAGGTAGGAAGATTTTGAAGGGGTAACCGAGGAATAATATATCGACTTTCTATATTTAAATGAATGCTCTAAGACGATGGTTGTATCGTGGTACATTATCGTGTGCGATGTTTTTCCTAATAACGTTGACGCTGTATAATAGGACAAATCATGTCAATGTTAAATATCATAAATCTCCAGGGTAGAATTGTCACAGTCAGGATAAACACAGCATTAGTATTGCCATACTGATTCCTTCTACCACTAAATATATAACTATGTCTTCAATTTCATTCATTGTTCCGTTTTATCTTATCACTCAGTATTTCAGTATTTGTCAATTAAGCTTGGTACATACATATTGTAACTGTAAATAAAAGAATATATATAATGGTAGTTATGCAGTTGTCAGTTTCTATTGATTGTCCATTCTTGATACCCACTTTCTCTAGCGTTTATATATACCTATTACATGATAAAGAATGTACATATATACGTCAAGAATTGTTTTCTTTCAACACACATTTTATTGAAATCACCAGTTGTTGCAGTAATATAAGGGGGAAAGGGTAGCTTAACTTAGAGGCCGCTATTAGCAACATAGCTTATTTTTCCCAGTGGAGAAAATAAGGCACAACATACGTATTTTTTACAAGTAAAGAAGATCATACATATGTAACAGGAGAAATATATCAAAGGGTAATTGCAATTCGTAAATCGAAGGACAGATAATACACTGGCCGGAAGAAGGACAGTAAAGGAACAAAAGGACAAACAACGATCCCCAAGGATCTATAAGGATAAATTTCCCCCTTCCCCATTGAAATTAGTTGTCACTGTGTTGAAATGAAATAACATTAGGTTGGTATGTCAAACAACACTGGCAATATTATTATGCTTGGCTGAAAACGTGGGGGTCCAAATACAATTTGGGAAAAAAATCAGTCTTCTATAGCTAAACGTTAGAGAATACCAAAGGGCAATCCAGAAATGATAATCTAGAGAAGCTGACAACTTAGTGTACACAAGACGAAATAAAAAAAAGCAAAAATACAACACAGTGTATGTTGGACACCACTATGCACATACACACACAATTAACTTAAATAAGACATGCGCCCTCCAACAAACAACTGGTAAACAGGAACCAAGCATAGGCTGTGTGAGATTGATGTAAACATTACAAATGGTGTGATTTTCTTTACACATTACGAACAATATTACATCTACATACATGTGCAATTCTAACCTTTGCAGTATTCATGACTTACACAATATCAATGCATATTATAACAACATAAACTTTGTGAATTTCCGATGTGATTTTGTTTAAATTTCGTCCTTATTGATGACTATGCCTTTGTTTACCTATTTTTAATGATCCAGAAAGGTTATGCATACCGATTTTTTGATATATCAATTTGCCAGAAATATCATACGGAGTGGGCTTTGTAATAAAATATTACATGCAGAAATAGAATATAAAAGAAACAATGATTTATTTTATTCTCTAATTTTTTAATAAAAAGCGTGTAATGTACTATTTTGTTAACATCATTAAGACATTAACATCAATATCGGGAAAAATTACATCAATACAACTATTGAATTGCCCTTAATCCACAGTTGTGATATAATACAAACAAGATGACATTTACTTTACATTTAATGTGCTAATGTCAATAAACGATAGAGAATACTGAAGTGATAGCACAAAATGGACAATCCATAGAAACTGGCAACGCAGGTCACACAAGACAAAGAATAACAACCAAACAAAAACGAACACAATGTGCGTTGTACACCACTACCCGCAAGCAAACACAAATAACGTTAATAAGACATGAGCCCTCTTACAAACAACTTGAGGTAAAGACGAACCAACCATCGTTTGTATGCGGAAATCACAACACGGAACCCAAAACGTAAAGACACATAATAGGAGAACACAAAACACTAAAAAGATGAGCAACACGGATCGTAATGACCGGTAAATCTTTTGTAAAACCACTACACCTATGAGTTCAAAGCGTATTTATTAATATTGATAGCAATTTAACTGCTTTATTCAATCAAATTAAGACCAATTTGAAGAAATGTTAGAGAATACCGAAAAGCCAATCAAATGTTCGAAATTTATTTCGTAAACCACGAAACTTTGCTTAAAATAAAAACTGGATATATACAAACAGATGAGGTTGGGGTCAACACGCAATACAAAAACAATAAAAAAAACAAAAGATGGGAACTTATGCGGTTAATATTTATGGATGGCTAATGTGTATGCTTACTGTACCGCAACGAACAATAAAAAGTAAAGCGAACATGCAATGCATATTCAAGATCATTTGCATATTGCAAAGTCTATATACAGGTAGGAAGATTTTGAAGGGGTAACCGAGGAATAATATATCGACTTTCTATATTTAAATGAATGCTCTAAGACGATGTTTGTATCGTGGTACATTATCGTGTGCGATGTGTTTCCTAATAACGTTGACGCTGTATAATATGACAAATCATGTCAATGTTAAATATCATAAATCTCCAGGGTAGAATTGTCACAGTCAGGATAAACACAGCATTCGTATTGGCATACTGATTCTTTCTACCACTAAATACATAACTATGTGTTCAATTTCATTCATTGTTCCGTTTTGTCTTATCACTCAGTATTTCAGTATTTATCAATTGAGCTTGGTACATACATATTGTAACTGTAAATAAAAGAATATATATAATGATAGTTATGCAGTAGTCAGTTTCTATTGATTGTCCATTCTTGATACCCACTTTCTCTAGCGTTTATATATACCTATTACATGATAAAGAATGTACATATATACGTCAAGAATTGGTTTCTTTCAACACACATTTTATTGAAATCACCAGTCGTTGCAGTAATATAAGGGGGAAAGGGTAGCTTAACTTAGAGGCCGCTATTAACAACATAGCTTATTTTTCCGAGTGGAGAAAATAAGGCACAACATACTTATTTTTTACAAGTAAAGAAGATCATACATATGTAACAGGAGAAATATATCAAAGGGTAATTGCAATCCGTAAATCGAAGGACAGATAATACACTGGCCCGAAGAAGGACAGTAAAGGGACAAAAGGACAAACAACGATCCTCAAGAATCTATAAGGATAAATTTCCCCCTTCCCCATTGAAATTAGTAGTCACTGTGTTGAAATGAAATAACATTAGGCTGGTATGTCAAACAACACTGGCAATAGTATTATGCTTGGCTGAAAACGTGGGGGTTCAAATACAATTTGGGAAAAAAATCAGTCTTCTATAACTAAACGTTAGAGAATACTAAAGGGCAATCCAGAAATGACAATCTAGAGAAGCTGACAACTTAGTGTACACAAGACGAAATAAAACAAAGCAAAAATACAACACAGTGTATGTTGGACACCACTATGCACATACACACACAATTAACTTAAATAAGACATGCGCCCTCCAACAAACAACTGGTAAACAGGAACCAAGCATATGCTGTGTGAGATTGATGTAAACATTACAAATGGTGTGATTTTCTTTACACATTACGAACAATATTACATCTACATACATGTGCAATTCTAACCTTTGCAGTATTCATGACTTACACAATATCAATGCATATTATAACAACATAAACTTTGTGAATTTCCGATGTGATTTTGTTTAAATTTCGTCCTTATTGATGACTATGCCTTTGTTTACCTATTTTTAATGATCCAGAACGGTTATGCATACCGATTTTTTGATATATCAATTTGCCAGAAATATCATACGGAGTGGGCTTTGTAATATAATATTACATGCAGAAATAGAATATAAAAGAAACAATGATTTATTTTATTCTCTAATTTTTTAATAAAAAGCGTGTAATGTACTATTTTGTTAACATCATTAAGACATTAACATCAATATCGGGAAAAATTACATCAATATAACTATGGAATTGACCTTAATCCACAGTTGTGATATAATACAAACAAGATAACATTTACTTTACATTTAATGTGCTAATGTCAATAAACGATAGAGAATACTGAAATGATAGCACAAAATGGACAATCCATAGAAACTGGCAACGCAGGTCACACAAGACAAAGAATAACAACCAAACAAAAACGAACACAATGTGCGTTGTACACCACTACCCGCAAGCAAACACAAATAACGTTAATAAGACATGAGCCCTCTTAAAAACAACTTGAGGTAAAGACGAACCAACCATCGTTTGCATGCGGAAATCACAACACGGAACCCAAAACGTAAAGACACATAATAGGAGAACACAAAACACTAAAAAGATGAGCAACACGGATCGCAATGACCGGTAAATCTTTTGTAAAAGCACTACACCTATGAGTTCAAAGCGTATTTATTAATATTGATAGCAATTTAACTGCTTTATTCAATCAAATTAAGACCAATTTGAAGAAATGTTAGAGAATACCGAAAAGCCAATCAAATGTTCGAAATTAATTTCGTAAATCACGAAACTTTGCTTAAAATAAAAACTGGATATATACAAACAGATGAGGGTGGGATCAACACGCAATACAAAAGCAATAAAAAACAAAAGATGGGAACTTATGCGGTTAATATTTATGAATGGCTAATGTGTAAGCTTACTGTACCGCAACGAACAATAAAAAGTAGAGCGAACATGCAATACATATTCAAGATTATTTGCATATTGCAAAGTCTATACACAGGTATGAAGATTTTGAAGGGGTAACCGAGGAATAATATATCGACCTTCTATATTTAAATGAATGCTCTAAGACGATGGTTGTATCGTGGTACATTATCGTGTGCGATGTGCTTCCTAATAACGTTGACGCTGTATAATAGGACAAATCATGTCAATGTTAAATATCATAAATCTCCAGGGTAGAATTGTCACAGTCAGGATAAACACAGCATTAGTATTGCCATACTGATTCCTTCTACCACTAAATATATAACTATGTCTTCAATTTCATTCATTGTTCCGTTTTGTCTTATCACTCAGTATTTCAGTATTTGTCAATTAAGCTTGGTACATACATATTGTAACTGTAAATAAAAGAATATATATAATGGTAGTTATGCAGTTGTCAGTTTCTATTGATTGTCCATTCTTGATACCCATTTTCTCTAGAGTTTATATATACCTATTACATGATAAAGAATGTACATATATACGTCAAGAATTGTTTTCTTTCAACACACATTTTATTGAAATCACCAGTTGTTGCAGTAATATAAGGGGGAAAGGGTAGCTTAACTTAGAGGCCGCTATTAGCAACATAGTTTATTTTTCCGAGTGGAGAAAATAAGGCACAACATACGTATTTTTAATCAAGTAAAGAAGATCATACATATGTAACAGGAGAAATATATCAAAGGGTAATTGCAATCCGTAAATCGAAGGACAGATAATACACTGGCCCGAAGAAGGACAGTAAAGGGACAAAAGGACAAACAACGATCCTCAAGGATCTATAAGGATAAATTTCCCCCTTCCCCATTGAAATTAGTTGTCACTGTGTTGAAATGAAATAACATTAGGTTGGTATGTCAAACAACTCTGGCAATATTATTATGCTTGGCTGAAAACGTGGGGGTCCAAATACAATTTGGGAAAAAAATCAGTCTTCTATAACTAAACGTTAGAGAATACCAAAGGGCAATCCAGAAATGACAATCTAGAGAAGCTGACAACTTAGTGTACACAAGACGAAATAAAACAAAGCAACAATACAACACAGTGTATGTTGGACACCACTATGCACATACACACACAATTAACTTAAATAAGACATGCGCCCTCCAACAAACAACTGGTAGAACAGGAACCAAGCATAGGCTGTGTGAGATTGATGTAAACATTACAAATGGTGTGATTTTCTTTACACATTACGTACAATATTACATCTACATACATGTGCAATTCTAACCTTTGCAGTATTCATGACTTACACAATATCAATGCATATTATAACAACATAAACTTTGTGAATTTCCGATGTGATTTTGTTTAAATTTCGTCCTTATTGATGACTATGCCTTTGTTTACCTATTTTTAATGATCCAGAACGGTTATGCATACCGATTTTTTGAAATATCAATTTGCCAGAAATATCATACGGAGTGGGCTTTGCAATATAATATTACATGCAGAAATAGAATATAAAAGAAACAATGATTTATTTTATTCTCTAATTTTTTAATAAAAAGCGTGTAATGTACTATTTTGTTAACATCATTAAGACATTAACATCAATATCGGGAAAAATTACATCAATACAACTATTGAATTGCCCTTAATCCACAGTTGTGATATAATACAAACAAGATGACATTTACTTAACATTTAATGTGCTAATGTCAATAAACGATAGACAATACTGAAGTGATAGCACAAAATGGACAATCCATAGAAACTGGCAACGCAGGTCACACAAGACAAAGAATAACAACCAAACAAAAACGAACACAATGTGCGTTGTACTCCACTACCCACAAGCAAACACAAATAACGTTAATAAGACATGAGCCCTCTTAAAAACAACTTGAGGTAAAGACGAACCAACCATCGTTTGTATGCGGAAATCCCAACACGGAACCCAAAACGTAAAGACACATAATAGGAGAACACAAAACACTAAAAAGATGAGCAACACGGATCGTAATGACCGGTAAATCTTTTGTAAAAGCACTACACCTATGAGTTCAAAGCGTATTTATTAATATTGATAGCAATTTAACTGCTTTATTCAATCAAATTAAGACCAATTTGAAGAAATGTTAGAGAATACCGAAAAGCCAATCAAATGTTCGAAATTAATTTCGTAAATCACGAAACTTCGCTTAAAATAAAAACTGGATATATACAAACAGATGAGGGTGGGGTCAACACGCAATACAAAAGCAATAAAAAACAAAAGATGGGAACTTATGCGGTTAATATTTATGGATGGCTAATGTGTAAGCTTACTGTACCGCAACGCACAATAGAAAGTAAAGCGAACATGCAATACATATTCAAGATCATTTGCATATTGCAAAGTCTATATACAGGTAGGAAGATTTTGAAGGGGTAACCGAGGAATAATATATTGACTTTCTATATTTAAATGAATGCTCTAAGACGATGGTTGTATCGTGGTACATTATCGTGTGCGATGTGTTTCCTAATAACGTTGACGCTGTATAATAGGACAAATCATGTCAATGTTAAATATCATAAATCTCCAGGGTAGAATTGTCACAGTCAGGATAAACACAGCATTAGTATTGGCATACTGATTCTTTCTACCACTAAATACATAACTATGTGTTCAATTTCATTCATTGTTCCGTTTTGTCTTATCACTCAGTATTTCAGCATTTATCAATTGAGCTTGGTACATAAATATTGTAACTGTAAATAAAAGAATATATATAAAGATAGTTATGCAGTTGTCAGTTTCTATTGATTGTCCATTCTTGATAGCCACTTTCTCTAGCGTTTATATATACCTATTACATGATTAAGAATGTACATATATACGTCAAGAATTGTTTTCTGTCAACACACATTTTATTGAAATCAACAGTTGTTGCAGTAATATAAGGGAGAAAGGGTAGCTTAACTTAGAGGCCGCTGTTAGCAACATAGCTTATTTTTCCGAGTGGAGAAAATAAGGCACAACATACTTATTTTTTACAAGTAAAGAAGATCATACATATGTAGCAGGAGAAATATATCAAAGGGTAATTGCAATCCGTAAATCGAAGAAGGACAGATAATACACTGGCCCGAAGAAGGACAGTAAAGGGACAAAAGGACAAACAACGATCCTCAAGGATCTATAAGGATAAATTTCCCCCTTCCCCATTGAAATTAGTTGTCACTGTGTTGAAATGAAATAACATTAGGTTGGTATGTCAAACAACTCTGGCAATATTATTATGCTTGGCTGAAAACGTGGGGGTCCAAATACAATTTGGGAAAAAAATCAGTCTTCTATAACTAAACGTTAGAGAATACCAAAGGGCAATCCAGAAATGACAATCTAGAGAAGCTGACAACTTAGTGTACACAAGACGAAATAAAACAAAGCAACAATACAACACAGTGTATGTTGGACACCACTATGCACATACACACACAATTAACTTAAATAAGACATGCGCCCTCCAACAAACAACTGGTAGAACAGGAACCAAGCATAGGCTGTGTGAGATTGATGTAAACATTACAAATGGTGTGATTTTCTTTACACATTACGTACAATATTACATCTACATACATGTGCAATTCTAACCTTTGCAGTATTCATGAATTACACAATATCAATGCATATTATAACAACATAAACTTTGTGAATTTCCGATGTGATTTTGTTTAAATTTCGTCCTTATTGATGACTATGCCTTTGTTTACCTATTTTTAATGATCCAGAACGGTTATGCATACCGATTTTTTGAAATATCAATTTGCCAGAAATATCATACGGAGTGGGCTTTGCAATATAATATTACATGCAGAAATAGAATATAAAAGAAACAATGATTTATTTTATTCTCTAATTTTTTAATAAAAAGCGTGTAATGTACTATTTTGTTAACATCATTAAGACATTAACATCAATATCGGGAAAAATTACATCAATACAACTATTGAATTGCCCTTAATCCACAGTTGTGATATAATACAAACAAGATGACATTTACTTAACATTTAATGTGCTAATGTCAATAAACGATAGAGAATACTGAAGTGATAGCACAAAATGGACAATCCATAGAAACTGGCAACGCAGGTCACACAAGACAAAGAATAACAACCAAACAAAAACGAACACAATGTGCGTTGTACTCCACTACCCGCAAGCAAACACAAATAACGTTAATAAGACATGAGCCCTCTTAAAAACAACTTGAGGTAAAGACGAACCAACCATCGTTTGTATGCGGAAATCCCAACACGGAACCCAAAACGTAAAGACACATAATAGGAGAACACAAAACACTAAAAAGATGAGCAACACGGATCGTAATGACCGGTAAATCTTTTGTAAAAGCACTACACCTATGAGTTCAAAGCGTATTTATTAATATTGATAGCAATTTAACTGCTTTATTCAATCAAATTAAGACCAATTTGAAGAAATGTTAGAGAATACCGAAAAGCCAATCAAATGTTCGAAATTAATTTCGTAAATCACGAAACTTCGCTTAAAATAAAAACTGGATATATACAAACAGATGAGGGTGGGGTCAACACGCAATACAAAAGCAATAAAAAACAAAAGATGGGAACTTATGCGGTTAATATTTATGGATGGCTAATGTGTAAGCTTACTGTACCGCAACGCACAATAGAAAGTAAAGCGAACATGCAATACATATTCAAGATCATTTGCATATTGCAAAGTCTATATACAGGTAGGAAGATTTTGAAGGGGTAACCGAGGAATAATATATTGACTTTCTATATTTAAATGAATGCTCTAAGACGATGGTTGTATCGTGGTACATTATCGTGTGCGATGTGTTTCCTAATAACGTTGACGCTGTATAATAGGACAAATCATGTCAATGTTAAATATCATAAATCTCCAGGGTAGAATTGTCACAGTCAGGATAAACACAGCATTAGTATTGGCATACTGATTCTTTCTACCACTAAATACATAACTATGTGTTCAATTTCATTCATTGTTCCGTTTTGTCTTATCACTCAGTATTTCAGCATTTATCAATTGAGCTTGGTACATAAATATTGTAACTGTAAATAAAAGAATATATATAAAGATAGTTATGCAGTTGTCAGTTTCTATTGATTGTCCATTCTTGATAGCCACTTTCTCTAGCGTTTATATATACCTATTACATGATTAAGAATGTACATATATACGTCAAGAATTGTTTTCTGTCAACACACATTTTATTGAAATCAACAGTTGTTGCAGTAATATAAGGGAGAAAGGGTAGCTTAACTTAGAGGCCGCTGTTAGCAACATAGCTTATTTTTCCGAGTGGAGAAAATAAGGCACAACATACTTATGTTTTACAAGTAAAGAAGATCATACATATGTAGCAGGAGAAATATATCAAAGGGTAATTGCAATCCGTAAATCGAAGAAGGACAGATAATACACTGGCCCGAAGAAGGACAGTAAAGGGACAAAAGGACAAACAACGATCCTCAAGGATCTATAAGGATAAATTTCCCCCTTCCCCATTGAAATTAGTTGTCACTGTGTTGAAATGAAATAACATTAGGCTGGTATGTCAAACAACACTGGCAATATTATTATGCTTGGCTGAAAACGTGGGGTCCAAATACAATTTGGGGAAAAAATCAGTCTTCTATAACTAAACGTTAGAGAATACCAAAGGGCAATCCAGAAATGACAATCTAGAAAAGCTGACAACTTAGTGTACACAAGACGAAATAAAACAAAGCAAAAATACAACACAGTGTATGTTGGACACCACTATGCACATACACACACAATTAACTGAAATAAGACATGCGCCCTCCAACAAACAACTGGTAAACAGGAACAAAGCATAGGCTGTGTGAGATTGATGTAAACATTACAAATGGTGTGATTTTCTTTACACATTATGAACAATATTACATCTACATACATGTGCAATTCTAACCTTTGCAGTATTCATGACTTACACAATATCAATGCATATTATAACAACATAAACTTTGTGAATTTCCGATGTGATTTTGTTTAAATTTCGTCCTTATTGATGACTATGCCTTTGTTTACCTATTTTTAATGATCCAGAACGGTTATGCATACCGATTTTTTGAAATATCAATTTGCCAGAAATATCATACGGAGTGGGCTTTGTAATATAATATTACATGCAAAAATAGAATATAAAAGAAACAATGATTTGTTTTATTCTCTATTTTTTTAATTAAAAGCGTGTAATGTACTATTTTGTTAACATCTTTAAGACATTAACATCAATATCGGGAAAAATTACATCAATACAACTATTGAATTGCCCTTAATCCACAGTTGTGATATAATACAAACAAGATGACATTTACTTAACATTTAATGTGCTAATGTCAATAAACGATAGAGAATACTGAAGTGATAGCACAAAATGGACAATCCATAGAAACTGGCAACGCAGGTCACACAAGACAAAGAATAACAACCAAACAAAAACGAACACAATGTGCGTTGTACACCACTACCCGCAAGCAAACACAAATAACGTTAATAAGACATGAGCCCTCTTAAAAACAACTTGAGGTAAAGACGAACCAACCATCGTTTGTATGCGGAAATCACAACACGGAACCCAAAACGTAAAGACACAAAATAGGAGAACACAAAACACTAAAAAGATGAGCAACACGGATCGCAATGACCGTTAAATCTTTTGTAAAAGCACTACACCTATGAGTTCAAAGCGTATTTATTAATATTGATAGCAATTTAACTGCTTTATTCAATCAAATTAAGACCAATTTGAAGAAATGTTAGAGAATACCGAAAAGCCAATCAAATGTTCGGAATTAATTTCGTAAATCACGAAACTTTGCTTAAAATGAAAACTGGATATATACAAACAGATGAGGGTGGGGTCAACACGCAATACAAAAGCAATAAAAAACAAAAGATGGGAACTTATGCGGTTAATATTTATGGATGGCTAATGTGTAAGCTTACTGTACCGCAACGAACAATAGAAAGTAAAGCGAACATGCAATACATATTCAAGATCATTTGCATATTGCAAAGTCTATATACAGGTAGGAAGATTTTGAAGGGGTTACCGAGGAATAATATATCGACTTTCTATATTTAAATGAATGCTCTAAGACGATAGTTGTATCGTGGTACATTATCGTGTGCGATGTGTTTCCTAATAACGTGGACGCTGTATAATAGGACAAATCATGTCAATGTTAAATATCATAAATCTCCAGGGTAGAATTGTCACAGTCAGGATAAACACAGCATTAGTATTGGCATACTGATTCTTTCTACCACTAAATACATAACTATGTGTTCAATTTCATTCATTTTTCCGTTTTGTCTTATCACTCAGTATTTCAGCATTTATCAATTGAGCTTGGTACATAAATATTGTAACTGTAAATAAAAGAATATATATAAAGATAGTTATGCAGTTGTCAGTTTCTATTGATTGTCCATTCTTGATAGCCACTTTCTCTAGCGTTTATATATACCTATTACATGATTAAGAATGTACATATATACGTCAAGAATTGTTTTCTGTCAACACACATTTTATTGAAATCACCAGTTGTTGCAGTAATATAAGGGAGAAAGGGTAGCTTAACTTAGAGGCCGCTGTTAGCAACATAGCTTATTTTTCCGAGTGGAGAAAATAAGGCACAACATACTTATTTTTTACAAGTAAAGAAGATCATACATATGTAGCAGGAGAAATATATCAAAAGGTAATTGCAATCCGTAAATCGAAGAAGGACAGATAATACACTGGCCCGAAGAAGGACAGTAAAGGGACAAAAGGACAAACAACGATCCTCAAGGATCTATAAGGATAAATTTCCCCCTTCCCCATTGAAATTAGTTGTCACTGTGTTGAAATGAAATAACATTAGGTTGGTATGTCAAACAACACTGGCAATATTATTATGCTTGGCTGAAAACGTGGGGGTCCAAATACAATTTGGGAAAAAAATCAGTCTTCTATAACTAAACGTTAGAGAATACCAAAGGGCAATCCAGAAATGACAATCTAGAGAAGCTGACAACTTAGTGTACACAAGACGAAATAAAACAAAGCAAAAATACAACACAGTGTATGTTGGACACCACTATGCGCATACACACACAATTAACTTAAATAAGACATCCGCCCTCCAACAAACAACTGGTAAACAGGAACAAAGCATAGGCTGTGTGAGATTGATGTAAACATTACAAATGGTGTGATTTTCTTTACACATTATGAACAATATTACATCTACATACATGTGCAATTCTAACCTTTGCAGTATTCATGACTTACACAATATCAATGCATATTATAACAACATAAACTTTGTGAATTTCCGATGTGATTTTGTTTAAATTTCGTCCTTATTGATGACTATGCCTTTGTTTACCTATTTTTAATGATCCAGAACGGTTATGCATACCGATTTTTTGAAATATCAATTTGCCAGAAATATCATACGGAGTGGGCTTTGTAATATAATATTACATGCAAAAATAGAATATAAAAGAAACAATGATTTGTTTTATTCTCTATTTTTTTAATTAAAAGCGTGTAATGTACTATTTTGTTAACATCTTTAAGACATTAACATCAATATCGGGAAAAATTACATCAATACAACTATTGAATTGCCCTTAATCCACAGTTGTGATATAATACAAACAAGATGACATTTACTTAACATTTAATGTGCTAATGTCAATAAACGATAGAGAATACTGAAGTGATAGCACAAAATGGACAATCCATAGAAACTGGCAACGCAGGTCACACAAGACAAAGAATAACAACCAAACAAAAACGAACACAATGTGCGTTGTACACCACTACCCGCAAGCAAACACAAATAACGTTAATAAGACATGAGCCCTCTTAAAAACAACTTGAGGTAAAGACGAACCAACCATCGTTTGTATGCGGAAATCACAACACGGAACCCAAAACGTAAAGACACAAAATAGGAGAACACAAAACACTAAAAAGATGAGCAACACGGATCGCAATGACCGTTAAATCTTTTGTAAAAGCACTACACCTATGAGTTCAAAGCGTATTTATTAATATTGATAGCAATTTAACTGCTTTATTCAATCAAATTAAGACCAATTTGAAGAAATGTTAGAGAATACCGAAAAGCCAATCAAATGTTCGGAATTAATTTCGTAAATCACGAAACTTTGCTTAAAATGAAAACTGGATATATACAAACAGATGAGGGTGGGGTCAACACGCAATACAAAAGCAATAAAAAACAAAAGATGGGAACTTATGCGGTTAATATTTATGGATGGCTAATGTGTAAGCTTACTGTACCGCAACGAACAATAGAAAGTAAAGCGAACATGCAATACATATTCAAGATCATTTGCATATTGCAAAGTCTATATACAGGTAGGAAGATTTTGAAGGGGTTACCGAGGAATAATATATCGACTTTCTATATTTAAATGAATGCTCTAAGACGATAGTTGTATCGTGGTACATTATCGTGTGCGATGTGTTTCCTAATAACGTGGACGCTGTATAATAGGACAAATCATGTCAATGTTAAATATCATAAATCTCCAGGGTAGAATTGTCACAGTCAGGATAAACACAGCATTAGTATTGGCATACTGATTCTTTCTACCACTAAATACATAACTATGTGTTCAATTTCATTCATTTTTCCGTTTTGTCTTATCACTCAGTATTTCAGCATTTATCAATTGAGCTTGGTACATAAATATTGTAACTGTAAATAAAAGAATATATATAAAGATAGTTATGCAGTTGTCAGTTTCTATTGATTGTCCATTCTTGATAGCCACTTTCTCTAGCGTTTATATATACCTATTACATGATTAAGAATGTACATATATACGTCAAGAATTGTTTTCTGTCAACACACATTTTATTGAAATCACCAGTTGTTGCAGTAATATAAGGGAGAAAGGGTAGCTTAACTTAGAGGCCGCTGTTAGCAACATAGCTTATTTTTCCGAGTGGAGAAAATAAGGCACAACATACTTATTTTTTACAAGTAAAGAAGATCATACATATGTAGCAGGAGAAATATATCAAAAGGTAATTGCAATCCGTAAATCGAAGAAGGACAGATAATACACTGGCCCGAAGAAGGACAGTAAAGGGACAAAAGGACAAACAACGATCCTCAAGGATCTATAAGGATAAATTTCCCCCTTCCCCATTGAAATTAGTTGTCACTGTGTTGAAATGAAATAACATTAGGTTGGTATGTCAAACAACACTGGCAATATTATTATGCTTGGCTGAAAACGTGGGGGTCCAAATACAATTTGGGAAAAAAATCAGTCTTCTATAACTAAACGTTAGAGAATACCAAAGGGCAATCCAGAAATGACAATCTAGAGAAGCTGACAACTTAGTGTACACAAGACGAAATAAAACAAAGCAAAAATACAACACAGTGTATGTTGGACACCACTATGCGCATACACACACAATTAACTTAAATAAGACATCCGCCCTCCAACAAACAACTGGTAAACAGGAACAAAGCATAGGCTGTGTGAGATTGATGTAAACATTACAAATGGTGTGATTTTCTTTGCACATTACGAACAATATTACATCTACATACATGTGCAATTCTAACCTTTGCAGTATTCATGACTTACACAATATCAATGCATATTATAACAACATAAACTTTGTGAATTTCCGATGTGATTTTGTTTAAATTTCGTCCTTATTGATGACTATGCCTTTGTTTACCTATTTTTAATGATCCAGAACGGTTATGCATACCGATTTTTTGAAATATCAATTTGCCAGAAATATCATACGGAGTGGGCTTTTGTAATATAATATTACATGCAGAAATAGAATATAAAAGAAACAATGATTTATTTTATTCTCTATTTTTTTAATAAAAAGCGTGTAATGTACTATTTTGTTAACACCATTAAGACATTAACATCAATATCGGGAAAAATTACATCAATACAACTATTGAATTGCCCTTAATCCACAGTGGTGATATAATACAAACAAGATGACATTTACTTAACATTTAATGTGCTAATGTCAATAAACGATAGAGAATACTGAAGTGATAGCACAAAATGGACAATCCATAGAAACTGGCAACGCAGGTCACACAAGACAAAGCATAACAACCGAACAAAAACGAACACAATGTGCGTTGTACACCACTACCCGCAAGCAAACACAAATAACGTTAATAAGACATGAGCCCTCTTAAAAACAACTTGAGGTAAAGACGAACCAACCATCGTTTGTATGCGGAAATCACAACACGGAACCCAAAACGTAAAGACACATAATAGGAGAACACAAAACACTAAAAAGATGAGCAACACGGATCGTAATGACCGGTAAATCTTTTGTAAAAGCACTACACCTATGAGTTCAAAGCGTATTTATTAATATTGATAGTAATTTAACTGCTTTATTCAATCAAATTTAGACTAATTTGAACAAATGTTAGAGAATACCGTAAAGCCAATCAAATGTTCGAAATTAATTTCGCAAACCACGAAACTTTGCTTAAAATAAAAACTGGATATATACAAACAAATGAGGGTGGGGTCAACACGCAATACAAAAGCAATAAAAAACAAAAGATGGGAACTTATGCGGTTAATATTTATGAATGGCTAATGTGTAAGCTTACTGTACCGCAACGAACAATAGAAAGTAAAGCGAACATGCAATACATATTCAAGATCATTTGCATATTGCAAAGTCTATACACAGGTATGAAGATTTTGAAGGGGTAACCGAGGAATAATATATCGACTTTCTATATTTAAATGAATGCTCTAAGACGATGGTTGTATCGTGGTACATTATCGTGTGCGATGTGTTTCCTAATAACGTTGACGCTGTATAATAGGACAAATCATGTCAATGTTAAATATCATAAATCTCCAGGGTAGAATTGTCACAGTCAGGATAAACACAGCATTAGTATTGGCATACTGATTCTTTCTACCACTAAATACATAACTATGTGTTCAATTTCATTCATTGTTCCGTTTTGTCTTATCACTCAGTATTTCAGCATTTATCAATTGAGCTTGGTACATAAATATTGTAACTGTAAATAAAAGAATATATATAAAGATAGTTATGCAGTTGTCAGTTTCTATTGATTGTCCATTCTTGATAGCCACTTTCTCTAGCGTTTATATATACCTATTACATGATTAAGAATGTACATATATACGTCAAGAATTGTTTTCTGTCAACACACATTTTATTGAAATCACCAGTTGTTGCAGTAATATAAGGGAGAAAGGGTAGCTTAACTTAGAGGCCGCTGTTAGCAACATAGCTTATTTTTCCGAGTGGAGAAAATAAGGCACAACATACTTATTTTTTACAAGTAAAGAAGATCATACATATGTAGCAGGAGAAATATATCAAAAGGTAATTGCAATCCGTAAATCGAAGAAGGACAGATAATACACTGGCCCGAAGAAGGACAGTAAAGGGACAAAAGGACAAACAACGATCCTCAAGGATCTATAAGGATCAATTTCCCCCTTCCCCATTGAAATTAGTTGTCATTGTGTTGAAATGAAATAACATTAGGCTGGTATGTCAAACAACACTGGCAATATTATTATGCTTGGCTGAAAACGTGGGGGTCCAAATACAATTTGGGAAAAAAATCAGTCTTCTATAACTAAACGTTAGAGAATACCAAAGGGCAATCCAGAAATGACAATCTAGAGATTCTGACAACTTAGTGTACACAAGACGAAATAAAACAAAGCAAAAATACAACACAGTGTATGTTGGACACCACTATGCACATACACACACAATTAACTTAAATAAGACATGCGCCCTCCAACAAACAACTGGTAAACAGGAACCAAGCATAGGCTGTGTGAGATTGATGTAAACATTACAAATGGTGTGATTTTCTTTACACATTACGAACAATATTACATCTACATACATGTGCAATTCTAACCTTTGCAGTATTCATGACTTACACAATATCAATGCATATTATAACAACATAAACTTTGTGAATTTCCGATGTGATTTTGTTTAAATTTCGTCCTTATTGATGACTATGCCTTTGTTTACCTATTTTTAATGATCCAGAACGGTTATGCATACCGATTTTTTGAAATATCAATTTGCCAGAAATATCATACGGAGTGGGCTTTGTAATATAATATTACATGCAGAAATAGAATATAAAAGAAACAATGATTTATTTTATTCTCAATTTTTTTAATAAAAAGCGTGTAATGTACTATTTTGTTAACACCATTAAGACATTAACATCAATATCGGGAAAAATTACATCAATACAACTATTGAATTGCCCTTAATCCACAGTTGTGATATAATACAAACAAGATGACATTTACTTAACATTTAATGTGCTAATGTCAATAAACGATAGAGAATACTGAAGTGATAGCACAAAATGGACAATCCATAGAAACTGGCAACGCAGGTCACACAAGACAAAGAATAACAACCAAACAAAAACGAACACAATGTGCGTTGTACACCACTACCCGCAAGCAAACACAAATAACGTTAATAAGATATGAGCCCTCTTAAAAACAACTTGAGGTAAAGACGAACCAACCATCGTTTGTATACGGAAATCACAACACGGAACCCAAAACGTAAAGACATATAATAGGAGAACACAAAACACTAAAAAGATGAGCAACACGAATCGCAATGACCGGTAAATCTTTTGTAAAAGCACTACACCTATGAGTTCAAAGCGTATTTATTAATATTGATAGCAATTTAACTGCTTTATTCAATCAAATTAAGACCAATTTGAAGAAATGTTAGAGAATACCGAAAAGCCAATCAAATGTTCGAAATTAATTTCGCAAACCACGAAACTTTGCTTAAAATAAAAACTGGATATATACAAACAGATGAGGGTGGGGTCAACACGCAATACAAAGGCAATAGAAAACAAAAGATGGGAACTTATGCGGTTAATATTTATGGATGGCTAATGTGTAAGCTTACTGTACCGCAACGAACAATAGAAAGTAAAGCGAACATGCAATACATATTCAAGATCATTTGCATATTGCAAAGTCTATATACAGGTAGGAAGATTTTGAAGGGGTAACCGAGGAATAATATATCGACTTTCTATATTTAAATGAATGCTCTAAGACGATGGTTGTATCGTGGTACATTATCGTGTGCGATGTGGTTCCTAATAACGTTGACGCTGTATAATAGGACAAATCATGTCAATGTTAAATATCATAAATCTCCAGTGTAGAATTGTCACAGTCAGGATAAACACAGCATTAGTATTGGCATACTGATTCCTTCTACCACTAAATACATAACTATGTCTTCAATTTTATTCATTGTTCCGTTTTGTCTTATCACTTAATATTTCAGTATTTATCAATTGAGCTTGGTACATAAATATTGTAACTGTAAATAAAAGAATATATATAATGATAGTTATGCAGTAGTCAGTTTCTATTGATTGTCCATTCTTGATAGCCACTTTCTCTAGCGTTTATATATACCTATTACATGATTAAGAATGTACATATATACGTCGAGAATTGTTTTCTTTAAATACACATTTTATTGAAATCACCAGTTTTTGCAGTAATATAAGGGGGAAAGGGTAGCTTAACTTAGAGGCCGCTATTAGCAACATAGCTTATTTTTCCGAGTGGAGAAAATAAGGCACAACATACGTATTTTTATCAAGTAAAGAAGATCATACATATGTAACAGGAGAAATATATCAAAGAGTAATTGCAATCCGTAAGTCGAAGAAGGACAGATAATACACTGGCCCGAAGAAGGACAGTAAAGGGACAACAGGACAAACAACGATCCTCAAGGATCTATAAGGATAAATTTCCCCCTTCTCCATTGAAATTAGTAGTCATTGTGTTGAAATGAAATAACATTAGGCTGGTATGTCAAACAACACTGGTAATATTATTATGTTTGGCTGAAAACTTGGGGGTCCAAATACAATTTGGGAAAAAAGACAGTCTTCTATAACTAAACGTTAGAGAATACCAAAGGGCAATTCAAAAATGACAATCTAGAGAAACTGACAACTTAGGGTACACAAGACGAAATAAAAAAAAGCAAAAACACAGCAAAATGTATGTTGGACACCACTATGCACATACACACACAATTAACGTAAATAAGACATGCGCCCTCCAACAAACAACTGGTAAAACAGGAACCAAGCATAAGCTGTGTGAGATTGATGTAAACATTACAAATGATGTGATTTTCTTTACACATTACGAACAATATTACATCTACATGCATGTGCAAATCTAACTTTTGCAGTATTCATGGCTTACACAATATCAATGCATATTATAACAACATAAATTTTGGGAATTTCCGATGTGTCTTTGTTTAAATTTCGTCCTTATTGATGACTTTGCCTTTGTTTACCTATTTTTAATGATCCAGAACGGTTATGAATACCGATTTTTTTAAATATCAATTTGCCAGAAATATCATACGGAGTGGGCTTTGTAATATAATATTACATGCAGAAATAGAATATAAAAGAAACAATGATTTATTTTATTCTCTATTTTTTTAATAAAAAGCGTGTAATGTACTATTTTGTTAACACCATTAAGACATTAACATCAATATCGGGAAAAATTACATCAATACAACTATTGAATTGCCCTTAATCCACAGTGGTGATATAATACAAACAAGATGACATTTACTTAACATTTAATGTGCTAATGTCAATAAACGATAGAGAATACTGAAGTGATAGCACAAAATGGACAATCCATAGAAACTGGCAACGCAGGTCACACAAGACAAAGCATAACAACCGAACAAAAACGAATACAATGTGCGTTGTACACCACTACCCGCAAGCAAACACAAATAACGTTAATAAAACATGAGCCCTCTTAAAAACAACTTGAGGTAAAGACGAACCAACCATCGTTTGTATGCGGAAATCACAACACGGAACCCAAAACGTAAAGACACATAATAGGAGAACACAAAACACTAAAAAGATGAGCAACACGGATCGTAATGACCGGTAAATCTTTTGTAAAAGCACTACACCTATGAGTTCAAAGCGTATTTATTAATATTGAAAGTAATTTAACTGCTTTATTCAATCAAATTTAGACTAATTTGAAGAAATGTTAGAGAATACCGTAAAGCCAATCAAATGTTCGAAATTAATTTCGCAAACCACGAAACTTTGCTTAAAATAAAAACTGGATATATACAAACAAATGAGGGTGGGGTCAACACGCAATACAAAAGCAATAAAAAACAAAAGATGGGAACTTATGCGGTTAATATTTATGAATGGCTAATGTGTAAGCTTACTGTACCGCAACGAACAATAGAAAGTAAAGCGAACATGCAATACATATTCAAGATCATTTGCATATTGCAAAGTCTATACACAGGTATGAAGATTTTGAAGGGGTAACCGAGGAATAATATATCGACTTTCTATATTTAAATGAATGCTCTAAGACGATGGTTGTATCGTGGTACATTATCGTGTGCGATGTGTTTCCTAATAACGTTGACGCTGTATAATAGGACAAATCATGTCAATGTTAAATATCATAAATCTCCAGGGTAGAATTGTCACAGTCAGGATAAACACAGCATTAGTATTGGCATACTGATTCTTTCTACCACTAAATACATAACTATGTGTTCAATTTCATTCATTGTTCCGTTTTGTCTTATCACTCAGTATTTCAGCATTTATCAATTGAGCTTGGTACATAAATATTGTAACTGTAAATAAAAGAATATATATAAAGATAGTTATGCAGTTGTCAGTTTCTATTGATTGTCCATTCTTGATAGCCACTTTCTCTAGCGTTTATATATACCTATTACATGATTAAGAATGTACATATATACGTCAAGAATTGTTTTCTGTCAACACACATTTTATTGAAATCACCAGTTGTTGCAGTAATATAAGGGAGAAAGGGTAGCTTAACTTAGAGGCCGCTGTTAGCAACATAGCTTATTTTTCCGAGTGGAGAAAATAAGGCACAACATACTTATTTTTTACAAGTAAAGAAGATCATACATATGTAGCAGGAGAAATATATCAAAAGGTAATTGCAATCCGTAAATCGAAGAAGGACAGATAATACACTGGCCCGAAGAAGGACAGTAAAGGGACAAAAGGACAAACAACGATCCTCAAGGATCTATAAGGATCAATTTCCCCCTTCCCCAATGAAATTAGTTGTCATTGTGTTGAAATGAAATAACATTAGGCTGGTATGTCAAACAACACTGGCAATATTATTATGCTTGGCTGAAAACGTGGGGGTCCAAATACAATTTGGGAAAAAAATCAGTCTTCTATAACTAAACGTTAGAGAATACCAAAGGGCAATCCAGAAATGACAATCTAGAGAAGCTGACAACTTAGTGTACACAAGACGAAATAAAACAAAGCAAAAATACAACACAGTGTATGTTGGACACCACTATGCACATACACACACAATTAACTTAAATAAGACATGCGCCCTCCAACAAACAACTGGTAAACAGGAACCAAGCATAGGCTGTGTGAGATTGATGTAAACATTACAAATGGTGTGATTTTCTTTACACATTACGAACAATATTACATCTACATACATGTGCAATTCTAACCTTTGCAGTATTCATGACTTACACAATATCAATGCATATTATAACAACATAAACTTTGTGAATTTCCGATGTGATTTTGTTTAAATTTCGTCCTTATTGATGACTATGCCTTTGTTTACCTATTTTTAATGATCCAGAACGGTTATGCATACCGATTTTTTGAAATATCAATTTGCCAGAAATATCATACGGAGTGGGCTTTGTAATATAATATTACATGCAGAAATAGAATATAAAAGAAACAATGATTTATTTTATTCTCTATTTTTTTAATAAAAAGCGTGTAATGTACTATTTTGTTAACACCATTAAGACATTAACATCAATATCGGGAAACATTACATCAATACAACTATTGAATTGCCCTTAATCCACAGTTGTGATATAATACAAACAAGATGACATTTACTTAACATTTAATGTGCTAATGTCAATAAACGATAGAGAATACTGAAGTGATAGCACAAAATGGACAATCCATAGAAACTGGCAACGCAGGTCACACAAGACAAAGAATAACAACCAAACAAAAACGAACACAATGTGCGTTGTACACCACTACCCGCAAGCAAACACAAATAACGTTAATAAGATATGAGCCCTCTTAAAAACAACTTGAGGTAAAGACGAACCAACCATCGTTTGTATGCGGCAATCACAACACGGAACCCAAAACGTAAAGACATATAATAGGAGAACACAAAACACTAAAAAGATGAGCAACACGGATCGTAATGACCGGTAAATCTTTTGTAAAAGCACTACACCTATGAGTTCAAAGCGTATTTATTAATATTGAAAGTAATTTAACTGCTTTATTCAATCAAATTTAGACTAATTTGAAGAAATGTTAGAGAATACCGTAAAGCCAATCAAATGTTCGAAATTAATTTCGCAAACCACGAAACTTTGCTTAAAATAAAAACTGGATATATACAGAAAAATGAGGGTGGGGTCAACACGCAATACAAAAGCAATAAAAAACAAAAGATGGGAACTTATGCGGTTAATATTTATGAATGGCTAATGTGTAAGCTTAATGTACCGCAACGAACAATAGAAAGTAAAGCGAACATGCAATACATATTCAAGATCATTTGCATATTGCAAAGTCTATACACAGGTATGAAGATTTTGAAGGGGTAACCGAGGAATAATATATCGACTTTCTATATTTAAATGAATGCTCTAAGACGATGGTTGTATCGTGGTACATTATCGTGTGCGATGTGTTTCCTAATAACGTTGACGCTGTATAATAGGACAAATCATGTCAATGTTAAATATCATAAATCTCCAGGGTAGAATTGTCACAGTCAGGATAAACACAGCATTAGTATTGGCATACTGATTCTTTCTACCACTAAATACATAACTATGTGTTCAATTTCATTCATTGTTCCGTTTTGTCTTATCACTCAGTATTTCAGCATTTATCAATTGAGCTTGGTACATAAATATTGTAACTGTAAATAAAAGAATATATATAATGATAGTTATGCAGTAGTCAGTTTCTATTGATTGTCCATTCTTGATAGCCACTTTCTCTAGCGTTTATATATACCTATTACATGATTAAGAATGTACATATATACGTCGAGAATTGTTTTCTTTAAATACACATTTTATTGAAATCACCAGTTTTTGCAGTAATATAAGGGGGAAAGGGTAGCTTAACTTAGAGGCCGCTATTAGCAACATAGCTTATTTTTCCGAGTGGAGAAAATAAGGCACAACATACGTATTTTTATCAAGTAAAGAAGATCATACATATGTAACAGGAGAAATATATCAAAGAGTAATTGCAATCCGTAAGTCGAAGAAGGACAGATAATACACTGGCCCGAAGAAGGACAGTAAAGGGACAACAGGACAAACAACGATCCTCAAGGATCTATAAGGATAAATTTCCCCCTTCTCCATTGAAATTAGTTGTCATTGTGTTGAAATGAAATAACATTAGGCTGGTATGTCAAACAACACTGGCAATATTATTATGCTTGACTGAAAACGTGGGGGTCCAAATACAATTTGGGAAAAAAATCAGTCTTCTATAACTAAACGTTAGAGAATACCAAAGGGCAATTCAAAAATGACAATCTAGAGAAACTGACAACTTAGGGTACACAAGACGAAATAAAAAAAAGCAAAAACACAGCACAATGTATGTTGGACACCACTATGCACATACACACACAATTAACGTAAATAAGACATGCGCCCTCCAACAAACAACTGGTAAAACAGGAACCAAGCATAAGCTGTGTGAGATTGATGTAAACATTACAAATGATGTGATTTTCTTTACACATTACGAACAATATTACATCTACATGCATGTGCAAATCTAACTTTTGCAGTATTCATGGCTTACACAATATCAATGCATATTATAACAACACAAATTTTGGGAATTTTCGATGTGTCTTTGTTTAAATTTCGTCCTTATTGATGACTTTGCCTTTGTTTACCTATTTTTAATGATCCAGAACGGTTATGAATACCGATTTTTTTAAATATCAATTTGCCAGAAATATCATACGGAGTGGGCTTTGTAATATAATATTACATGCAGAAATAGAATATAAAAGAAACAATGATTTATTTTATTCTCTATTTTTTTAATAAAAAGCGTGTAATGTACTATTTTGTTAACACCATTAAGACATTAACATCAATATCGGGAAAAATTACATCAATACAACTATTGAATTGCCCTTAATCCACAGTGGTGATATAATACAAACAAGATGACATTTACTTAACATTTAATGTGCTAATGTCAATAAACGAT
Source organism: Bathymodiolus septemdierum (assembly GCA_963383655.1). NCBI lineage: Eukaryota > Metazoa > Mollusca > Bivalvia > Mytilida > Modiolidae > Bathymodiolus > Bathymodiolus septemdierum. Next base: position 69,877,556 of record OY726527.1, on the reverse strand, counting down.
AGAGAATACTGAAGTGATAGCACAAAATGGACAATCCATAGAAACTGGCAACGCAGGTCACACAAGACAAAGCATAACAACCGAACAAAAACGAACACAATGTGCGTTGTACACCACTACCCGCAAGCAAACACAAATAACGTTAATAAGACATGAGCCCTCTTAAAAACAACTTGAGGTAAAGACGAACCAACCATCGTTTGTATGCGGAAATCACAACACGGAACCCAAAACGTAAAGACACATAATAGGAGAACACAAAACACTAAAAAGATGAGCAACACGGATCGTAATGACCGGTAAATCTTTTGTAAAAGCACTACACCTATGAGTTCAAAGCGTATTTATTAATATTGATAGTAATTTAACTGCTTTATTCAATCAAATTTAGACTAATTTGAAGAAATGTTAGAGAATACCGTAAAGCCAATCAAATGTTCGAAATTAATTTCGCAAACCACGAAACTTTGCTTAAAATAAAAACTGGATATATACAAACAAATGAGGGTGGGGTCAACACGCAATACAAAAGCAATAAAAAACAAAAGATGGGAACTTATGCGGTTAATATTTATGAATGGCTAATGTGTAAGCTTACTGTACCGCAACGAACAATAGAAAGTAAAGCGAACATGCAATACATATTCAAGATCATTTGCATATTGCAAAGTCTATACACAGGTATGAAGATTTTGAAGGGGTAACCGAGGAATAATATATCGACTTTCTATATTTAAATGAATGCTCTAAGACGATGGTTGTATCGTGGTACATTATCGTGTGCGATGTGTTTCCTAATAACGTTGACGCTGTATAATAGGACAAATCATGTCAATGTTAAATATCATAAATCTCCAGGGTAGAATTGTCACAGTCAGGATAAACACAGCATTAGTATTGGCATACTGATTCTTTCTACCACTAAATACATAACTATGTGTTCAATTTCATTCATTGTTCCGTTTTGTCTTATCACTCAGTATTTCAGCATTTATCAATTGAGCTTGGTACATAAATATTGTAACTGTAAATAAAAGAATATATATAAAGATAGTTATGCAGTTGTCAGTTTCTATTGATTGTCCATTCTTGATAGCCACTTTCTCTAGCGTTTATATATACCTATTACATGATTAAGAATGTACATATATACGTCAAGAATTGTTTTCTGTCAACACACATTTTATTGAAATCACCAGTTGTTGCAGTAATATAAGGGAGAAAGGGTAGCTTAACTTAGAGGCCGCTGTTAGCAACATAGCTTATTTTTCCGAGTGGAGAAAATAAGGCACAACATACTTATTTTTTACAAGTAAAGAAGATCATACATATGTAGCAGGAGAAATATATCAAAAGGTAATTGCAATCCGTAAATCGAAGAAGGACAGATAATACACTGGCCCGAAGAAGGACAGTAAAGGGACAAAAGGACAAACAACGATCCTCAAGGATCTATAAGGATCAATTTCCCCCTTCCCCAATGAAATTAGTTGTCATTGTGTTGAAATGAAATAACATTAGGCTGGTATGTCAAACAACACTGGCAATATTATTATGCTTGGCTGAAAACGTGGGGATCCAAATACAATTTGGGAAAAAAATCAGTCTTCTATAACTAAACGTTAGAGAATACCAAAGGGCAATCCAGAAATGACAATCTAGAGAAGCTGACAACTTAGTGTACACAAGACGAAATAAAACAAAGCAAAAATACAACACAGTGTATGTTGGACACCACTATGCACATACACACACAATTAACTTAAATAAGACATGCGCCCTCCAACAAACAACTGGTAAACAGGAACCAAGCATAGGCTGTGTGAGATTGATGTAAACATTACAAATGGTGTGATTTTCTTTACACATTACGAACAATATTACATCTACATACATGTGCAATTCTAACCTTTGCAGTATTCATGACTTACACAATATCAATGCATATTATAACAACATAAACTTTGTGAATTTCCGATGTGATTTTGTTTAAATTTCGTCCTTATTGATGACTATGCCTTTGTTTACCTATTTTTAATGATCCAGAACGGTTATGCATACCGATTTTTTGAAATATCAATTTGCCAGAAATATCATACGGAGTGGGCTTTGTAATATAATATTACATGCAGAAATAGAATATAAAAGAAACAATGATTTATTTTATTCTCTATTTTTTTAATAAAAAGCGTGTAATGTACTATTTTGTTAACACCATTAAGACATTAACATCAATATCGGGAAACATTACATCAATACAACTATTGAATTGCCCTTAATCCACAGTTGTGATATAATACAAACAAGATGACATTTACTTAACATTTAATGTGCTAATGTCAATAAACGATAGAGAATACTGAAGTGATAGCACAAAATGGACAATCCATAGAAACTGGCAACGCAGGTCACACAAGACAAAGAATAACAACCAAACAAAAACGAACACAATGTGCGTTGTACACCACTACCCGCAAGCAAACACAAATAACGTTAATAAGATATGAGCCCTCTTAAAAACAACTTGAGGTAAAGACGAACCAACCATCGTTTGTATGCGGAAATCACAACACGGAACCCAAAACGTAAAGACATATAATAGGAGAAGACAAAACACTAAAAAGATGAGCAACACGGATCGTAATGACCGGTAAATCTTTTGTAAAAGCACTACACCTATGAGTTCAAAGCGTATTTATTAATATTGAAAGTAATTTAACTGCTTTATTCAATCAAATTTAGACTAATTTGAAGAAATGTTAGAGAATACCGTAAAGCCAATCAAATGTTCGAAATTAATTTCGCAAACCACGAAACTTTGCTTAAAATAAAAACTGGATATATACAAAAAAATGAGGGTGGGGTCAACACGCAATACAAAAGCAATAAAAAACAAAAGATGGGAACTTATGCGGTTAATATTTATGAATGGCTAATGTGTAAGCTTACTGTACCGCAACGAACAATAGAAAGTAAAGCGAACATGCAATACATATTCAAGATCATTTGCATATTGCAAAGTCTATACACAGGTATGAAGATTTTGAAGGGGTAACCGAGGAATAATATATCGACTTTCTATATTTAAATGAATGCTCTAAGACGATGGTTGTATCGTGGTACATTATCGTGTGCGATGTGTTTCCTAATAACGTTGACGCTGTATAATAGGACAAATCATGTCAATGTTAAATATCATAAATCTCCAGGGTAGAATTGTCACAGTCAGGATAAACACAGCATTAGTATTGGCATACTGATTCTTTCTACCACTAAATACATAACTATGTGTTCAATTTCATTCATTGTTCCGTTTTGTCTTATCACTCAGTATTTCAGCATTTATCAATTGAGCTTGGTACATAAATATTGTAACTGTAAATAAAAGAATATATATAAAGATAGTTATGCAGTTGTCAGTTTCTATTGATTGTCCATTCTTGATAGCCACTTTCTCTAGCGTTTATATATACCTATTACATGATTAAGAATGTACATATATACGTCAAGAATTGTTTTCTGTCAACACACATTTTATTGAAATCACCAGTTGTTGCAGTAATATAAGGGAGAAAGGGTAGCTTAACTTAGAGGCCGCTGTTAGCAACATAGCTTATTTTTCCGAGTGGAGAAAATAAGGCACAACATACTTATTTTTTACAAGTAAAGAAGATCATACATATGCAGCAGGAGAAATATATCAAAAGGTAATTGCAATCCGTAAATCGAAGAAGGACAGATAATACACTGGCCCGAAGAAGGACAGTAAAGGGACAAAAGGACAAACAACGATCCTCAAGGATCTATAAGGATCAATTTCCCCCTTCCCCAATGAAATTAGTTGTCATTGTGTTGAAATGAAATAACATTAGGCTGGTATGTCAAACAACACTGGCAATATTATTATGCTTGGCTGAAAACGTGGGGGTCCAAATACAATTTGGGAAAAAAATCAGTCTTCTATAACTAAACGTTAGAGAATACCAAAGGGCAATCCAGAAATGACAATCTAGAGAAGCTGACAACTTAGTGTACACAAGACGAAATAAAACAAAGCAAAAATACAACACAGTGTATGTTGGACACCACTATGCACATACACACACAATTAACTTAAATAAGACATGCGCCCTCCAACAAACAACTGGTAAACAGGAACCAAGCATAGGCTGTGTGAGATTGATGTAAACATTATAAATGGTGTGATTTTCTTTACACATTACGAACAATATTACATCTACATACATGTGCAATTCTAACCTTTGCAGTATTCATGACTTACACAATATCAATGCATATTATAACAACATAAACTTTGTGAATTTCCGATGTGATTTTGTTTAAATTTCGTCCTTATTGATGACTATGCCTTTGTTTACCTATTTTTAATGATCCAGAACGGTTATGCATACCGATTTTTTGAAATATCAATTTGCCAGAAATATCATACGGAGTGGGTTTTGTAATATAATATTACATGCAGAAATAGAATATAAAAGAAACAATGATTTATTTTATTCTCTATTTTTTTAATAAAAAGCGTGTAATGTACTATTTTGTTAACACCATTAAGACATTAACATCAATATCGGGAAACATTACATCAATACAACTATTGAATTGCCCTTAATCCACAGTTGTGAAATAATACAAACAAGATGACATTTACTTAACATTTAATGTGCTAATGTCAATAAACGATAGAGAATACTGAAGTGATAGCACAAAATGGACAATCCATAGAAACTGGCAACGCAGGTCACACAAGACAAAGAATAACAACCAAGCAAAAACGAACACAATGTGCGTTGTACACCACTACCCGCAAGCAAACACAAATAACGTTAATAAGATATGAGCCCTCTTAAAAACAACTTGAGGTAAAGACGAACCAACCATCGTTTGTATGCGGAAATCACAACACGGAACCCAAAACGTAAAGACATATAATAGGAGAACACAAAACACTAAAAAGATGAGCAACACGAATCGCAATGACCGGTAAATCTTTTGTAAAAGCACTACACCTATGAGTTCAAAGCGTATTTATTAATATTTATAGCAATTTAACTGCTTTATTCAATCAAATTAAGACCAATTTGAAGAAATGTTAGAGAATACCGAAAAGCCAATCAAATGTTCGAAATTAATTTCGTAAACCACGAAACTTTGCTTAAAATAAAAACTGGATATATACAAACAGATGAGGGTGGGGTCAACACGCAATACAAAGGCAATAGAAAACAAAAGATGGGAACTTATGCGGTTAATATTTATGGATGGCTAATGTGTAAGCTTACTGTACCGCAACGAACAATAGAAAGCAAAGCGAACATGCAATACATATTCAAGATCATTTGCATATTGCAAAGTCTATATACAGGTACGAAGATTTTGAAGGGGTAACCGAGGAATAATATATCGACTTTCTATATTTAAATGAATGCTCTAAGACGATGGTTGTATCGTGGTACATTATCGTGTGCGATGTGGTTCCTAATAACGTTGACGCTGTATAATAGGACAAATCATGTCAATGTTAAATATCATAAATCTCCAGTGTAGAATTGTCACAGTCAGGATAAACACAGCATTAGTATTGGCATACTGATTCCTTCTACCACTAAATACATAGCTATGTCTTCAATTTAATTCATTGTTCCGTTTTGTCTTATCACTTAATATTTCAGTATTTATCAATTGAGCTTGGTACATAAATATTGTAACTGTAAATAAAAGAATATATATAATGATAGTTATGCAGTAGTCAGTTTCTATTGATTGTCCATTCTTGATAGCCACTTTCTCTAGCGTTTATATATACCTATTACATGATTAAGAATGTACATATATACGTCGAGAATTGTTTTCTTTAAATACACATTTTATTGAAATCACCAGTGTTTGCAGTAATATAAGGGGGAAAGGGTAGCTTAACTTAGAGGCCGCTATTAGCAACATAGCTTATTTTTCCGAGTGGAGAAAATAAGGCACAACATACGTATTTTTATCAAGTAAAGAAGATCATACATATGTAACAGGAGAAATATATCAAAGAGTAATTGCAATCCGTAAGTCGAAGAAGGACAGATAATACACTGGCCCGAAGAAGGACAGTAAAGGGACAACAGGACAAACAACGATCCTCAAGGATCTATAAGGATAAATTTCCCCCTTCTCCATTGAAATTAGTAGTCATTGTGTTGAAATGAAATAACATTAGGCTGGTATGTCAAACAAGACTGGTAATATTATTATGTTTGGCTGAAAACGTGGGGGTCCAAATACAATTTGGGAAAAAAGACAGTCTTCTATAACTAAACGTTAGAGAATACCAAAGGGCAATTCAAAAATGACAATCTAGAAAAACTGACAACTTAGGGTACACAAGACGAAATAAAAAAAAGCAAAAACACAGCACAATGTATGTTGGACACCACTATGCACATACACACACAATTAACGTAAATAAGACATGCGCCCTCCAACAAACAACTGGTAAAACAGGAACCAAGCATAAGCTGTGTGAGATTGATGTAAACATTACAAATGATGTGATTTTCTTTACACATTACGAACAATATTACATCTACATGCATGTGCAAATCTAACTTTTGCAGTATTCATGGCTTACACAATATCAATGCATATTATAACAACATAAATTTTGGGAATTTCCGATGTGTCTTTGTTTAAATTTCGTCCTTATTGATGACTTTGCCTTTGTTTACCTATTTTTAATGATCCAGAACGGTTATGCATACCGATTTTTTTATATATCAATTTGCCAGAAATATCATACGGAGTGGGTTTTGTAATATAATATTACATGCAGAAATAGAATATAAAAGAAACAATGATTTATTTTATTCTCTATTTTTTTAATAAAAAGCGTGTAATGTACTATTTTGTTAACACCATTAAGACATTAACATCAATATCGGGAAACATTACATCAATACAACTATTGAATTGCCCTTAATCCACAGTTTTGAAATAATACAAACAAGATGACATTTACTTAACATTTAATGTGCTAAAGTCAATAAACGATAGAGAATACTGAAGTGATAGCACAAAATGGACAATCCATAGAAACTGGCAACGCAGGTCACACAAGACAAAGAATAACAACCAAGCAAAAACGAACACAATGTGCGTTGTACACCACTACCCGCAAGCAAACACAAATAACGTTAATAAGATATGAGCCCTCTTAAAAACAACTTGAGGTAAAGACGAACCAACCATCGTTTGTATGCGGAAATCACAACACGGAACCCAAAACGTAAAGACATATAATAGGAGAACACAAAACACTAAAAAGATGAGCAACACGAATCGCAATGACCGGTAAATCTTTTGTAAAAGCACTACACCTATGAGTTCAAAGCGTATTTATTAATATTGATAGTAATTTAACTGCTTTATTCAATCAAATTTAGACTAATTTGAACAAATGTTAGAGAATACCGTAAAGCCAATCAAATGTTCGAAATTAATTTCGCAAACCACGAAACTTTGCTTAAAATAAAAACAGGATATATACAAACAAATGAGGGTGGGGTCAACACGCAATACAAAAGCAATAAAAAACAAAAGATGGGAACTTATGCGGTTAATATTTATGAATGGCTAATGTGTAAGCTTACTGTACCGCAACGAACAATAGAAAGTAAAGCGAACATGCAATACATATTCAAGATCATTTGCATATTGCAAAGTCTATACACAGGTATGAAGATTTTGAAGGGGTAACCGAGGAATAATATATCGACTTTCTATATTTAAATGAATGCTCTAAGACGATGGTTGTATCGTGGTACATTATCGTGTGCGATGTGTTTCCTAATAACGTTGACGCTGTATAATAGGACAAATCATGTCAATGTTAAATATCATAAATCTCCAGGGTAGAATTGTCACAGTCAGGATAAACACAGCATTAGTATTGGCATACTGATTCTTTCTACCACTAAATACATAACTATGTGTTCAATTTCATTCATTGTTCCGTTTTGTCTTATCACTCAGTATTTCAGCATTTATCAATTGAGCTTGGTACATAAATATTGTAACTGTAAATAAAAGAATATATATAAAGATAGTTATGCAGTTGTCAGTTTCTATTGATTGTCCATTCTTGATAGCCACTTTCTCTAGCGTTTATATATACCTATTACATGATTAAGAATGTACATATATACGTCAAGAATTGTTTTCTGTCAACACACATTTTATTGAAATCACCAGTTGTTGCAGTAATATAAGGGAGAAAGGGTAGCTTAACTTAGAGGCCGCTGTTAGCAACATAGCTTATTTTTCCGAGTGGAGAAAATAAGGCACAACATACTTATTTTTTACAAGTAAAGAAGATCATACATATGTAGCAGGAGAAATATATCAAAAGGTAATTGCAATCCGTAAGTCGAAGAAGGACAGATAATACACTGGCCCGAAGAAGGACAGTAAAGGGACAAAAGGACAAACAACGATCCTCAAGGATCTATAAGGATCAATTTCCCCCTTCCCCATTGAAATTAGTTGTCATTGTGTTGAAATGAAATAACATTAGGCTGGTATGTCAAACAACACTGGCAATATTATTATGCTTGGCTGAAAACGTGGGGGTCCAAATACAATTTGGGAAAAAAATCAGTCTTCTATAACTAAACGTTAGAGAATACCAAAGGGCAATCCAGAAATGACAATCTAGAGAAGCTGACAACTTAGTGTACACAAGACGAAATAAAACAAAGCAAAAATACAACACAGTGTATGTTGGACACCACTATGCACATACACACACAATTAACTTAAATAAGACATGCGCCCTCCAACAAACAACTGGTAAACAGGAACCAAGCATAGGCTGTGTGAGATTGATGTAAACATTACAAATGGTGTGATTTTCTTTACACATTACGAACAATATTACATCTACATACATGTGCAATTCTAACCTTTGCAGTATTCATGACTTACACAATATCAATGCCAATAACAACATAAACTTTGTGAATTTCCGATGTGATTTTGTTTAAATTTCGTCCTTATTGATGACTATGCCTTTGTTTACCTATTTTTAATGATCCAGAACGGTTATGCATACCGATTTTTTGAAATATCAATTTGCCAGAAATATCATACGGAGTGGGCTTTGTAATATAATATTACATGCAGAAATAGAATATAAAAGAAACAATGATTTATTTTATTCTCTATTTTTTTAATAAAAAGCGTGTAATGTACTATTTTGTTAACACCATTAAGACATTAACATCAATATCGGGAAAAATTACATCAATACAACCATTGAATTGCCCTTAATCCACAGTTGTGATATAATACAAACAAGATGACATTTACTTAACATTTAATGTGCTAATGTCAATAAACGATAGAGAATACTGAAGTGATAGCACAAAATGGACAATCCATAGAAACTGGCAACGCAGGTCACACAAGACAAAGCATAACAACCGAACAAAAACGAACACAATGTGCGTTGTACACCACTACCCGCAAGCAAACACAAATAACGTTAATAAGACATGAGCCCTCTTAAAAACAACTTGAGGTAAAGACGAACCAACCATCGTTTGTATGCGGAAATCACAACATGGAACCCAAAACGTAAAGACACATAATAGGAGAACACAAAACACTAAAAAGATGAGCAACACGGATCGTAATGACCGGTAAATCTTTTGTAAAAGCACTACACCTATGAGTTCAAAGCGTATTTATTAATATTGAAAGTAATTTAACTGCTTTATTCAATCAAATTTAGACTAATTTGAAGAAATGTTAGAGAATACCGTAAAGCCAATCAAATGTTCGAAATTAATTTCGCAAACCACGAAACTTTGCTTAAAATAAAAACAGGATATATACAAAAAAATGAGGGTGGGGTCAACACGCAATACAAAAGCAATAAAAAACAAAAGATGGGAACTTATGCGGTTAATATTTATGAATGGCTAATGTGTAAGCTTACTGTACCGCAACGAACAATAGAAAGTAAAGCGAACATGCAATACATAGTCAAGATCATTTGCATATTGCAAAGTCTATACACAGGTATGAAGATTTTGAAGGGGTAACCGAGGAATAATATATCGACTTTCTATATTTAAATGAATGCTCTAAGACGATGGTTGTATCGTGGTACATTATCGTGTGCGATGTGTTTCCTAATAACGTTGACGCTGTATAATAGGACAAATCATGTCAATGTTAAATATCATAAATCTCCAGGGTAGAATTGTCACAGTCAGGATAAACACAGCATTAGTATTGGCATACTGATTCCTTCTACCACTAAATACATAACTATGTCTTCAATTTTATTCATTGTTCCGTTTTGTCTTATCACTTAATATTTCAGTATTTATCAATTGAGCTTGGTACATAAATATTGTAACTGTAAATAAAAGAATATATATAAAGATAGTTATGCAGTTGTCAGTTTCTATTGATTGTCCATTCTTGATAGCCACTTTCTCTAGCGTTTATATATACCTATTACATGAATAAGAATGTACATATATACGTCAAGAATTGTTTTCTGTCAACACACATTTTATTGAAATCACCAGTTGTTGCAGTAATATAAGGGAGAAAGGGTAGCTTAACTTAGAGGCCGCTGTTAGCAACATAGCTTATTTTTCCGAGTGGAGAAAATAAGGCACAACATACTTATTTTTTACAAGTAAAGAAGATCATACATATGTAGCAGGAGAAATATATCAAAAGGTAATTGCAATCCGTAAATCGAAGAAGGACAGATAATACACTGGACCGAAGAAGGACAGTAAAGGGACAAAAGGACAAACAACGATCCTCAAGGATCTATAAGGATCAATTTCCCCCTTCCCCAATGAAATTAGCTGTCATTGTGTTGAAATGAAATAACATTAGGCTGGTATGTCAAACAACACTGGCAATATTATTATGCTTGGCTGAAAACGTGGGGGACCAAATACAATTTGGGAAAAAAATCAGTCTTCTATAACTAAACGTTAGAGAATACCAAAGGGCAATCCAGAAATGACAATCTAGAGAAGCTGACAACTTAGTGTACACAAGACGAAATAAAACAAAGCAAAAATACAACACAGTGTATGTTGGACACCACTATGCACATACACACACAATTAACGTAAATAAGACATGCGCCCTCCAACAAACAACTGGTAAAACAGGAACCAAGCATAAGCTGTGTGAGATTGATGTAAACATTACAAATGATGTGATTTTCTTTACACATTACGAACAATATTACATCTACATGCATGTGGAAATCTAACTGTTGCAGTATTCATGGCTTACATAATATCAATGCATATTATAACAACATAAATTTTGGGAATTTCCGATGTGTCTTTGTTTAAATTTCGTCCTTATTGATGACTTTGCCTTTGTTTACCTATTTTTAATGATCCAGAACGGTTATGCATACCGATTTTTTTATATATCAATTTGCCAGAAATATCATACGGAGTGGGCTTTGTAATATAATATTACATGCAGAAATAGAATATAAAAGAAACAATGATTTATTTTATTCTCTATTTTTTTAATAAAAAGCGTGTAATGTACTATTTTGTTAACACCATTAAGACATTAACATCAATATCGGGAAAAATTACATCAATACAACTATTGAATTGCCCTTAATCCACAGTTGTGATATAATACAACAAGATGACATTTACTTAACATTTAATGTGCTAATGTCAATAAACGATAGAGAATACTGAAGTGATAGCACAAAATGGACAATCCATAGAAACTGGCAACGCAGGTCACACAAGACAAAGCATAACAACCGAACAAAAACGAACACAATGTGCGTTGTACACCACTACCCGCAAGCAAACACAAATAACGTTAATAAGACATGAGCCCTCTTAAAAACAACTTGAGGTAAAGACGAACCAACCATCGTTTGTATGCGGAAATCACAACACGGAACCCAAAACGTAAAGACACATAATAGGAGAACACAAAACACTAAAAAGATGAGCAACACGGATCGTAATGACCGGTAAATCTTTTGTAAAAGCACTACACCTATGAGTTCAAAGCGTATTTATTAATATTGAAAGTAATTTAACTGCTTTATTCAATCAAATTTAGACTAATTTGAACAAATGTTAGAGAATACCGTAAAGCCAATCAAATGTTCGAAATTAATTTCGCAAACCACGAAACTTTGCTTAAAATAAAAACAGGATATATACAAAAAAATGAGGGTGGGGTCAACACGCAATACAAAAGCAATAAAAAACAAAAGATGGGAACTTATGCGGTTAATATTTATGAATGGCTAATGTGTAAGCTTACTGTACCGCAACGAACAATAGAAAGTAAAGCGAACATGCAATACATATTCAAGATCATTTGCATATTGCAAAGTCTATACACAGGTATGAAGATTTTGAAGGGGTAACCGAGGAATAATATATCGACTTTCTATATTTAAATGAATGCTCTAAGACGATGGTTGTATCGTGGTACATTATCGTGTGCGATGTGTTTCCTAATAACGTTGACGCTGTATAATAGGACAAATCATGTCAATGTTAAATATCATAAATCTCCAGGGTAGAATTGTCACAGTCAGGATAAACACAGCATTAGTATTGGCATACTGATTCTTTCTACCACTAAATACATAACTATGTGTTCAATTTCATTCATTGTTCCGTTTTGTCTTATCACTCAGTATTTCAGCATTTATCAATTGAGCTTGGTACATAAATATTGTAACTGTAAATAAAAGAATATATATAAAGATAGTTATGCAGTTGTCAGTTTCTATTGATTGTCCATTCTTGATAGCCACTTTCTCTAGCGTTTATATATACCTATTACATGATTAAGAATGTACATATATACGTCAAGAATTGTTTTCTGTCAACACACATTTTATTGAAATCACCAGTTGTTGCAGTAATATAAGGGAGAAAGGGTAGCTTAACTTAGAGGCCGCTGTTAGCAACATAGCTTATTTTTCCGAGTGGAGAAAATAAGGCACAACATACTTATTTTTTGCAAGTAAAGAAGATCATACATATGTAGCAGGAGAAATATATCTTAAATGGTAATTGCAATCCGTAAATCGAAGAAGGACAGATAATACACTGGCCCGAAGAAGGACAGTAAAGGGACAAAAGGACAAACAACGATCCTCAAGGATCTATAAGGATCAATTTTCCCCTTCCCCATTGAAATTAGTTTTCATTGTGTTGAAATGAAATAACATTAGGCTGGTATGTCAAACAACACTGGCAATATTATTATGCTTGACTGAAAACGTGGGGGTCCAAATACAATTTGGGAAAAAAATCAGTCTTCTATAACTAAACGTTAGAGAATACCAAAGGGCAATCCAGAAATGACAATCTAGAGAAGCTGACAACTTAGTGTACACAAGACGAAATAAAAAAAAGCAAAAATACAACACAGTGTATGTTGGACACCACTATGCACATACACACACAATTAACTTAAATAAGACATGCGCCCTCCAACAAACAACTGGTAAACAGGAACCAAACATAGGCTGTGTGAGATTGATGTAAACATTACAAATGGTGTGATTTTCTTTACACATTACGAACAATATTACATCTACATACATGTGCAATTCTAACCTTTGCAGTATTCATGACTTACACAATATCAATGCATATTATAACAACATAAACTTTGTGAATTTCCGATGTGATTTTGTTTAAATTTCGTCCTTATTGATAACTATGCCTTTGTTTACCTATTTTTAATGATCCAGAACGGTTATGCATACCGATTTTTTGAAATATCAATTTGCCAGAAATATCATACGGAGTGGGCTTTGTAATATAATATTACATGCAGAAATAGAATATAAAAGAAACAATGATTTATTTTATTCTCTATTTTTTTAATAAAAAGCGTGTAATGTACTATTTTGTTAACACCATTAAGACATTAACATCAATATCGGGAAAAATTACATCAATACAACTATTGAATTGCCCTTAATCCACAGTTGTGATATAATACAACAAGATGACATTTACTTAACATTTAATGTGCTAATGTCAATAAACGATAGAGAATACTGAAGTGATAGCACAAAATGGACAATCCATAGAAACTGGCAACGCAGGTCACACAAGACAAAGCATAACAACCGAACAAAAACGAACACAATGTGCGTTGTACACCACTACCCGCAAGCAAACACAAATAACGTTAATAAGACATGAGCCCTCTTAAAAACAACTTGAGGTAAAGACGAACCAACCATCGTTTGTATGCGGAAATCACAACACGGAACCCAAAACGTAAAGACACATAATAGGAGAACACAAAACACTAAAAAGATGAGCAACACGGATCGCAATGACCGGTAAATCTTTTGTAAAAGCACTACACCTATGAGTTCAAAGCGTATTTATTAATATTGAAAGTAATTTAACTGCTTTATTCAATCAAATTTAGACTAATTTGAAGAAATGTTAGAGAATACTGTAAAGCCAATCAAATGTTCGAAATTAATTTCGCAAACCACGAAACTTTGCTTAAAATAAAAACAGGATATATACAAAAAAATGAGGGTGGGGTCAACACGCAATACAAAAGCAATAAAAAACAAAAGATGGGAACTTATGCGGTTAATATTTATGAATGGCTAATGTGTAAGCTTACTGTACCGCAACGAACAATAGAAAGTAAAGCGAACATGCAATACATATTCAAGATCATTTGCATATTGCAAAGTCTATACACAGGTATGAAGATTTTGAAGGGGTAACCGAGGAATAATATATCGACTTTCTATATTTAAATGAATGCTCTAAGACGATGGTTGTATCGTGGTACATTATCGTGTGCGATGTGTTTCCTAATAACGTTGACGCTGTATAATAGGACAAATCATGTCAATGTTAAATATCATAAATCTCCAGGGTAGAATTGTCACAGTCAGGATAAACACAGCATTAGTATTGGCATACTGATTCTTTCTACCACTAAATACATAACTATGTGTTCAATTTCATTCATTGTTCCGTTTTGTCTTATCACTCAGTATTTCAGCATTTATCAATTGAGCTTGGTACATAAATATTGTAACTGTAAATAAAAGAATATATATAAAGATAGTTATGCAGTTGTCAGTTTCTATTGATTGTCCATTCTTGATAGCCACTTTCTCTAGCGTTTATATATACCTATTACATGATTAAGAATGTACATATATACGTCAAGAATTGTTTTCTGTCAACACACATTTTATTGAAATCACCAGTTGTTGCAGTAATATAAGGGAGAAAGGGTAGCTTAACTTAGAGGCCGCTGTTAGCAACATAGCTTATTTTTCCGAGTGGAGAAAATAAGGCACAACATACTTATTTTTTACAAGTAAAGAAGATCATACATATGTAGCAGGAGAAATATATCAAAAGGTAATTGCAATCCGTAAATCGAAGAAGGACAGATAATACACTGGCCCGAAGAAGGACAGTAAAGGGACAAAAGGACAAACAACGATCCTCAAGGATCTATAAGGATCAATTTCCCCCTTCCCCAATGAAATTAGTTGTCATTGTGTTGAAATGAAATAACATTAGGCTGGTATGTCAAACAACACTGGCAATATTATTATGCTTGGCTGAAAACGTGGGGGTCCAAATACAATTTGGGAAAAAAATCAGTCTTCTATAACTAAACGTTAGAGAATACCAAAGGGCAATCCAGAAATGACAATCTAGAGAAGCTGACAACTTAGTGTACACAAGACGAAATAAAACAAAGCAAAAATACAACACAGTGTATGTTGGACACCACTATGCACATACACACACAATTAACTTAAATAAGACATGCGCCCTCCAACAAACAACTGGTAAACAGGAACCAAGCATAGGCTGTGTGAGATTGATGTAAACATTACAAATGGTGTGATTTTCTTTACACATTACGAACAATATTACATCTACATACATGTGCAATTCTAACCTTTGCAGTATTCATGACTTACACAATATCAATGCATATTATGACAACATAAACTTTGTGAATTTCCGATGGGATTTTGTTTAAATTTCGTCCTTATTGATGACTATGCCTTTTTTTTACCTATTTTTAATGATCCAGAACGGTTATGCATACCGATTTTTTGAAATATCAATTTGCCAGAAATATCATACGGAGTGGGCTTTGTAATATAATATTACATGCAGAAATAGAATATAAAAGAAACAATGATTTATTTTATTCTCTATTTTTTTAATAAAAAGCGTGTAATGTACTATTTTGTTAACACCATTAAGACATTAACATCAATATCGGGAAAAATTACATCAATACAACTATTGAATTGCCCTTAATCCACAGTTGTGATATAATACAAACAAGATGACATTTACTTAACATTTAATGTGCTAATGTCAATAAACGATAGAGAATACTGAAGTGATAGCACAAAATGGACAATCCATAGAAACTGGCAACGCAGGTCACACAAGACAAAGAATAACAACCAAACAAAAACGAACACAATGTGCGTTCTACACCACTACCCGCAAGCAAACACAAATAACGTTAATAAGACATGAGCTCTCTTAAAAACAACTTGAGGTAAAGACGAACCAACCATCGTTTGTATGCGGAAATCACAACATGGAACCCAAAACGTAAAGACACATAATAGGAGAACACAAAACACTAAAAAGATGAGCAACACGGATCGCAATGACCGGTAAATCTTTTGTAAAAGCACTACACCTATGAGTTCAAAGCGTATTTATTAATATTGATAGCAATTTAACTGCTTTATTCAATCAAATTAAGACCAATTTGAAGAAATGTTAGAGAATACCGAAAAGCCAATCAAATGTTCGAAATTAATTTCGTAAATCACGAAACTTTGCTTAAAATAAAAACTGGATATATACAAACAGATGAGGGTGGGGTCAACACGCAATACAAAAGCAATAACAAACAAAAGATGGGAACTTATGCGGTTAATATTTATGGATGGCTAATGTGTAAGCTTACTGTACCGCAACGAACAATAGAAAGTAAAGCGAACATGCAATACATATTCAAGATCATTTGCATATTGCAAAGTCTATATACAGGTAGGAAGATTTTGAAGGGGTAACCGAGGAATAATATATCGACTTTCTATATTTAAATGAATGCTCTAAGACGATGGTTGTATCGTGGTACATTATCGTGTGCGATGTGGTTCCTAATAACGTTGACGGTGTATAATAGGACAAATCATGTCAATGTTAAATATCATAAATCTCCAGTGTAGAATTGTCACAGTCAGGATAAACACAGCATTAGTATTGGCATACTGATTCCTTCTACCACTAAATACATAACTATGTCTTCAATTTTATTCATTGTTCCGTTTTGTCTTATCACTTAATATTTCAGTATTTATCAATTGAGCTTGGTACATAAATATTGTAACTGTAAATAAAAGAATATATATAATGATAGTTATGCAGTAGTCAGTTTCTATTGATTGTCCATTCTTGATAGCCACTTTCTCTAGCGTTTATATATACCTATTACATGATTAAGAATGTACATATATACGTCAAGAATTGTTTTCTGTCAACACACATTTTATTGAAATCACCAGTTGTTGCAGTAATATAAGGGAGAAAGGGTAGCTTAACTTAGAGGCCGCTGTTAGCAACATAGCTTATTTTTCCGAGTGGAGAAAATAAGGCACAACATACTTATTTTTTACAAGTAAAGAAGATCATACATATGTAGCAGGAGAAATATATCAAAAGGTAATTGCAATCCGTAAATCGAAGAAGGACAGATAATACACTGGCCCGAAGAAGGACAGTAAAGGGACAAAAGGACAAACAACGATCCTCAAGGATCTATAAGGATCAATTTCCCCCTTCCCCAATGAAATTAGTTGTCATTGTGTTGAAATGAAATAACATTAGGCTGGTATGTCAAACAACACTGGCAATATTATTATGCTTGGCTGAAAACGTGGGGGTCCAAATACAATTTGGGAAAAAAATCAGTCTTCTATAACTAAACGTTAGAGAATACCAAAGGGCAATCCAGAAATGACAATCTAGAGAAGCTGACAACTTAGTGTACACAAGACGAAATAAAACAAAGCAAAAATACAACACAGTGTATGTTGGACACCACTATGCACATACACACACAATTAACTTAAATAAGACATGCGCCCTCCAACAAACAACTGGTAAACAGGAACCAAGCATAGGCTGTGTGAGATTGATGTAAACATTACAAATGGTGTGATTTTCTTTACACATTACGAACAATATTACATCTACATACATGTGCAATTCTAACCTTTGCAGTATTCATGACTTACACAATATCAATGCATATTATAACAACATAAACTTTGTGAATTTCCGATGTGATTTTGTTTAAATTTCGTCCTTATTGATGACTATGCCTTTTTTTACCTATTTTTAATGATCCAGAACGGTTATGCATACCGATTTTTTGAAATATCAATTTGCCAGAAATATCATACGGAGTGGGCTTTGTAATATAATATTACATGCAGAAATAGAATATAAAAGAAACAATGATTTATTTTATTCTCTATTTTTTTAATAAAAAGCGTGTAATGTACTATTTTGTTAACACCATTAAGACATTAACATCAATATCGGGAAAAATTACATCAATACAACTATTGAATTGCCCTTAATCCACAGTTGTGATATAATACAAACAAGATGACATTTACTTAACATTTAATGTGCTAATGTCAATAAACGATAGAGAATACTGAAGTGATAGCACAAAATGGACAATCCATAGAAACTGGCAACGCAGGTCACACAAGACAAAGAATAACAACCAAACAAAAACGAACACAATGTGCGTTCTACACCACTACCCGCAAGCAAACACAAATAACGTTAATAAGACATGAGCTCTCTTAAAAACAACTTGAGGTAAAGACGAACCAACCATCGTTTGTATGCGGAAATCACAACATGGAACCCAAAACGTAAAGACACATAATAGGAGAACACAAAACACTAAAAAGATGAGCAACACGGATCGCAATGACCGGTAAATCTTTTGTAAAAGCACTACACCTATGAGTTCAAAGCGTATTTATTAATATTGATAGCAATTTAACTGCTTTATTCAATCAAATTAAGACCAATTTGAAGAAATGTTAGAGAATACCGAAAAGCCAATCAAATGTTCGAAATTAATTTCGTAAATCACGAAACTTTGCTTAAAATAAAAACTGGATATATACAAACAGATGAGGGTGGGGTCAACACGCAATACAAAAGCAATAACAAACAAAAGATGGGAACTTATGCGGTTAATATTTATGGATGGCTAATGTGTAAGCTTACTGTACCGCAACGAACAATAGAAAGTAAAGCGAACATGCAATACATATTCAAGATCATTTGCATATTGCAAAGTCTATATACAGGTAGGAAGATTTTGAAGGGGTAACCGAGGAATAATATATCGACTTTCTATATTTAAATGAATGCTCTAAGACGATGGTTGTATCGTGGTACATTATCGTGTGCAATGTGGTTCCTAATAACGTTGACGCTGTATAATAGGACAAATCATGTCAATGTTAAATATCATAAATCTCCAGTGTAGAATTGTCACAGTCAGGATAAACACAGCATTAGTATTGGCATACTGATTCCTTCTACCACTAAATACATAACTATGTCTTCAATTTTATTCATTGTTCCGTTTTGTCTTATCACTTAATATTTCAGTATTTATCAATTGAGCTTGGTACATAAATATTGTAACTGTAAATAAAAGAATATATATAATGATAGTTATGCAGTAGTCAGTTTCTATTGATTGTCCATTCTTGATAGCCACTTTCTCTAGCGTTTATATATACCTATTACATGATTAAGAATGTACATATATACGTCGAGAATTGTTTTCTTTAAATACACATTTTATTGAAATCACCAGTTTTTGCAGTAATATAAGGGGGAAAGGGTAGCTTAACTTAGAGGCCGCTATTAGCAACATAGCTTATTTTTCCGAGTGGAGAAAATAAGGCACAACATACGTATTTTTATCAAGTAAAGAAGATCATACATATGTAACAGGAGAAATATATCAAAGAGTAATTGCAATCCGTAAGTCGAAGAAGGACAGATAATACACTGGCCCGAAGAAGGACAGTAAAGGGACAACAGGACAAACAACGATCCTCAAGGATCTATAAGGATAAATTTCCCCCTTCTCCATTGAAATTAGTAGTCATTGTGTTGAAATGAAATAACATTAGGCTGGTATGTCAAACAACACTGGTAATATTATTATGTTTGGCTGAAAACGTGGGGGTCCAAATAAAATTTGGGAAAAAAGACAGTCTTCTATAACTAAACGTTAGAGAATACCAAAGGGCAATTCAAAAATGACAATCTAGAGAAACTGACAACTTAGGGTACACAAGACGAAATAAAAAAAAAGCAAAAACACAGCACAATGTATGTTGGAGACCACTATGCACATACACACACAATTAACGTAAATAAGACATGCGCCCTCCAACAAACAACTGGTAAAACAGGAACCAAGCATAAGCTGTGTGAGATTGATGTAAACATTACAAATGATGTGATTTTCTTTACACATTACGAACAATATTACATCTACATGCATGTGCAAATCTAACTTTTGCAGTATTCATGGCTTACACAATATCAATGCATATTATAACAACATAAATTTTGGGAATTTCCGATGTGTCTTTGTTTAAATTTCGTCCTTATTGATGACTTTGCCTTTGTTTACCTATTTTTAATGATCCAGAACGGTTATGCATACCGATTTTTTTATTTATCAATTTGCCAGAAATATCATACGGAGTGGGCTTTGTAATATAATATTACATGCAGAAATAGAATATAAAAGAAACAATGATTTATTTTATTCTCTATTTTTTTAATAAAAAGCGTGTAATGTACTATTTTGTTAACACCATTAAGACATTAACATCAATATCGGGAAAAATTACATCAATACAACTATTGAATTGCCCTTAATCCACAGTTGTGATATAATACAACAAGATGACATTTACTTAACATTTAATGTGCTAATGTCAATAAACGATAGAGAATACTGAAGTGATAGCACAAAATGGACAATCCATAGAAACTGGCAACGCAGGTCACACAAGACAAAGCATAACAACCGAACAAAAACGAACACAATGTGCGTTGTACACCACTACCCGCAAGCAAACACAAATAACGTTAATAAGACATGAGCCCTCTTAAAAACAACTTGAGGTAAAAACGAACCAACCATCGTTTTTATGCGGAAATCACAACACGGAACCCAAAACGTAAAGACACATAATAGGAGAACACAAAACACTAAAAAGATGAGCAACACGGATCGTAATGACCGGTAAATCTTTTGTAAAAGCACTACACCTATGAGTTCAAAGCGTATTTATTAATATTGATAGTAATTTAACAGCTTTATTCAATCAAATTTAGACTAATTTGAAGAAATGTTAGAGAATACCGTAAAGCCAATCAAATGTTCGAAATTAATTTCGCAAACCACGAAACTTTGCTTAAAATAAAAACTGGATATATACAAACAAATGAGGGTGGGGTCAACACGCAATACAAAAGCAATAAAAAACAAAAGATGGGAACTTATGCGGTTAATATTTATGAATGGCTAATGTGTAAGCTTACTGTACCGCAACGAACAATAGAAAGTAAAGCGAACATGCAATACATATTCAAGATCATTTGCATATTGCAAAGTCTATACACAGGTATGAAGATTTTGAAGGGGTAACCGAGGAATAATATATCGACTTTCTATATTTAAATGAATGCTCTAAGACGATGGTTGTATCGTGGTACATTATCGTGTGCGATGTGTTTCCTAATAACGTTGACGCTGTATAATAGGACAAATCATGTCAATGTTAAATATCATAAATCTCCAGGGTAGAATTGTCACAGTCAGGATAAACACAGCATTAGTATTGGCATACTGATTCTTTCTACCACTAAATACATAACTATGTGTTCAATTTCATTCATTGTTCCGTTTTGTCTTATCACTCAGTATTTCAGCATTTATCAATTGAGCTTGGTACATAAATATTGTAACTGTAAATAAAAGAATATATATAAAGATAGTTATGCAGTTGTCAGTTTCTATTGATTGTCCATACTTGATAGCCACTTTCTCTAGCGTTTATATATACCTATTACATGATTAAGAATGTACATATATACGTCAAGAATTGTTTTCTGTCAACACACATTTTATTGAAATCACCAGTTGTTGCAGTAATATAAGGGAGAAAGGGTAGCTTAACTTAGAGGCCGCTGTTAGCAACATAGCTTATTTTTCCGAGTGGAGAAAATAAGGCACAACATACTTATTTTTTACAAGTAAAGAAGATCATACATATGTAGCAGGAGAAATATATCAAAAGGTAATTGCAATCCGTAAATCGAAGAAGGACATATAATACACTGGCCCTAAGAAGGACAGTAAAGGGACAACAGGACAAACAACGATCCTCAAGGATCTATAAGGATAAATTTCCCCCTTCCCCATTGAAATTAGTTGTCACTGTGTTGAAATGAAATAACATTAGGCTGGTATGTCAAACAACACTGGCAATATTATTATGCTTGGCTGAAAACGTGGGGGTCCAAATACAATTTGGGAAAAAAATCAGTCTTCTATAACTAAACGTTAGAGAATACCAAAGGGCAATCCAGAAATGACAATCTAGAGAAGCTGACAACTTAGTGTACACAAGACGAAATAAAACAAAGCAAAAATACAACACAGTGTATGTTGGACACCACTATGCACATACACACACAATTAACTTAAATAAGACATGCGCCCTCCAACAAACAACTGGTAAACAGGAACCAAGCATAGGCTGTGTGAGATTGATGTAAACATTACAAATGGTGTGATTTTCTTTACACATTACGAACAATATTACATCTACATACATGTGCAATTCTAACCTTTGCAGTATTCATGACTTACACAATATCAATGCATATTATAACAACATAAACTTTGTGAATTTCCGATGTGATTTTGTTTAAATTTCGTCCTTATTGATGACTATGCCTTTGTTTACCTATTTTTAATGATCCAGAACGGTTATGCATACCGATTTTTTGAAATATCAATTTGCCAGAAATATCATACGGAGTGGGCTTTGTAATATAATATTACATGCAGAAATAGAATATAAAAGAAACAATGATTTATTTTATTCTCTATTTTTTTAATAAAAAGCGTGTAATGTACTATTTTGTTAACACCATTAAGACATTAACATCAATATCGGGAAAAATTACATCAATACAACTATTGAATTGCCCTTAATCCACAGTTGTGATATAATACAAACAAGATGACATTTACTTAACATTTAATGTGCTAATGTCAATAAACGATAGAGAATACTGAAGTGATAGCACAAAATGGACAATCCATAGAAACTGGCAACGCAGGTCACACAAGACAAAGAATAACAACCAAACAAAAACGAACACAATGTGCGTTGTACACCACTACCCGCAAGCAAACACAAATAACGTTAATAAGACATGAGCCCTCTTAAAAACAACTTGAGGTAAAGACGAACCAACCATCGTTTGTATGCGGAAATCACAACACGGAACCCAAAACGTAAAGACACATAATAGGAGAACACAAAACACTAAAAAGATGAGCAACACGGATGGTAATGACCGGTAAATCTTTTGTAAAAGCACTACACCTATGAGTTCAAAGCGTATTTATTAGTAGTGATAGCAATTTAACTGCTTTATTCAATCAAATTAAGACCAATTTGAAGAAATGTTAGAGAATACCGAAAAGCCAATCAAATGTTCGAAATTAATTTCGTAAATCAAGAAACTTTGCTTAAAATAAAAACTGGATATATACAAACAGATGAGGGTGGGGTCAACACGCAATACAAAAGCAATAACAAACAAAAGATGGGAACTTATGCGGTTAATATTTATGGATGGCTAATGTGTAAGCTTACTGTACCGCAACGAACAATAGAAAGTAAAGCGAACATGCAATACATATTCAAGATCATTTGCATATTGCAAAGTCTATATACAGGTAGGAAGATTTTGAAGGGGTAACCGAGGAATAATATATCGACTTTCTATATTTAAATGAATGCTCTAAGACGATGGTTGTATCGTGGTACATTATCGTGTGCGATGTGTTTTCTAATAACGTTGACGCTGTATAATAGGACAAATCATGTCAATGTTAAATACCATAAATCTCTAGGGTAGAATTGTCACAGTCAGGATAAACACAGCATTAGTATTGGCATACTGATTCTTTCTACCACTAAATACATAACTATGTGTTCAATTTCATTCATTGTTCCGTTTTGTCTTATCACTCAGTATTTCAGCATTTATCAATTGAGCTTGGTACATAAATATTGTAACTGTAAATAAAAGAATATATATAAAGATAGTTATGCAGTTGTCAGTTTCTATTGATTGTCCATTCTTGAAAGCCACTTTCTCTGGCGTTTATATATACCTATTACATGATTAAGAATGTACATATATACGTCAAGAATTGTTTTCTTTCAACACACATTTTATTGAAATCACCAGTTGTTGCAGTAATATAAGGGAGAAAGGGTAGCTTAACTTAGAGGCCGCTGCTAGCAACATAGCTTATTTTTCAGAGTGGAGAAAATAAGGCACAACATACTTATTTTTCACAAGTAAAGAAGATCATACATATGTAGCAGGAGAAATATATCAAAGGGTAATTGCAATCCGTCAATCGAAGAAGGACAGATAATACACTGGCCCGAAGAAGGACAGTAAAGGGACAGAAGGACAAACAACGATCCTCAAGGATCTATAAGATAAATTTCCCCCTTCCCCATTGAAATTAGTAGTTACTGTGTTGAAATGAAATAACATTAGGCTGGTATGTCAAACAACACTGGCAATAATATTATGCTTGGCTGAAAACGTGGGGTTCCAAATACAATTTGGGAAAACAGTCAGTCTTCTATAACTAAATGTTAGAGAACACCAAAGGGCAATTCAAAAATGACAATCTAGAGAAACTGACAACATAGGGTACACAAGACGAAATAAAAAAAGCAAAAACACAACACAGTGTATGTTGGACACCACTATGCACATATGCACACAATTAACTGAAATAAGACATGCGCCCTCCAACAAACAACTGGTAAAACAGGAACCAAACATAGGCTGTGTGAGATTGATGTAAACATTACAAAAGGTGTGATTTTCTTTACACATTACGAACAATATTACATCTACATACATGTGCAAATCTAACCTTTGCAGTATTCATGGCTTACACAATATCAATGCATATTATAACAACATAAACTTTGGGAATTTCCGATGTGTCTTTGTTTAAATTTCGTCCTTATTGATGACTATGCCTTTGTTTTCCTATTTTTAATGATCCAGAACGGTTTTGCATACCGATTTTTTTTTTATTAATTTGCCAGAAATATCATACGGAGTGGGCTTTGCAATATAATATTACATGCAGAAATAGAATATAAAAGAAACAATGATTTATTTTATTCTCGAATTTTTTAATGAAAAGCGTGTAATGTACTATTTTGTTAAAATCATTAAGACATTAACATCAATATCTGGATAAATTACATCAATACAACTATTGAATTGCCCTTAATCTACAGTTGTGATATAATACAAACAAGATGACATTTACTTAACATTCAATGTGCTAATGTCAATAAACGATAGAGAATACTGAAGTGATAGCACAACATGGACAATCCATAGAAACTGGCAACGCAGGTCACACAAGACAAAGAATAAAAACCAAGCAAAAAACGAACACAATGTGCGTTGTACACCACTACCCGCAAGCAAACACAATTAACATTAATAAGACATGAGCCCTCTTACAAACAACTTGAGGTAAAGACGAACCAACCATCGTTTGTATGCGGAAATCACAACAAGGAACCCAAAACGTAAAGACATATAATAGGAGAACACAAAACACAAAAAAGATGAGCAACACGGATCGTAATGACCGGTAAATCTTTTGTAAAAGCACTACACCTATGAGTTCAAAGCGTATTTATTAATATTGATAGCAATTTAACTGCTTTATTCAATCAAATTAAGATCAATTTGAAGAAATGTTAAAGAATACCAAAAAGCCAATCAAATGTTCGAAATTAATTTCGTAAACCACGAAACTTTGCTTAAAATAAAAACTGGATATATACAAACAGATGAAGGTGGGGTCAACACGCAATACAAAAGCAATAAAAAACTAAAGATGGGAACCTATGCGATTAATATTTATGGATGGCTAATGTGTAAGCTTACTGTACCGCAACGAACAATAGAAAGTAAAGCGAACATGCAATACATATTCAAGATCATTTGCATATTGCAAAGACTATATACAGGTAGGAAGATTTTGAAGGGGTAACCGAGGAATAATATATCGACTTTCTATATTTAAATGAATGCTCTAAGACGATGGCTGTATCGTGGTACATTATCGTGTGCGATGTGTTTCCTAATAACGTTGACGCTGTATAATAGGACAAATCATGTCAATGTTAAATATCATAAATCTCCAGGGTAGAATTGTCACAGTCAGGATAAACACAGCATTAGTATTGGCATACTGATTCTTTCTACCACTAAATATATAACTATGTGTTCAATTTTATTCTCCATGCATTACTACTTGCAAAATAAAAACTTACAAAAATAATACTTGTAAAACATGCGTCATGCTAATAACTTCTCCTGAATTTACAAGTAATTTAACTGGAAATACGTACTACACCAAATCGTTTGAACCTCTGGACTGTTCTACTAAAAATGTCATTTACGGCATATAATGTACACTCTGTGGACGTTTCTATGTTGGTGAAACTCGTCAAACATTGCGAAGTAGGATGAGCCAACCTCGATATGATGCAAAAGATCCCAAATACAGGATTTTGTATAATCATTTCAATCAACCGGGTCATGACCGCTGTTTGCCGATGAAAGTTCGAATCATCGAGAAGATTTACCATCATACAAACAGTCCTATTCTTAGTACACCTTACCGCACCGATAGAGAGTTGTTCTGGATAAAAGAATTGGGCACTGCAATACCTTACGGTTGCAATGATAACATCAAAGGAGTGGGAAATTTGTCAAGTCCTGGATGCAACGAAATCAACGTGATGAGCCTTTTCAATACTATTCCAAGAATTAAACGTAGCCATGGTCATAAAAGAAATCAACATCCTAATGTTAAAAAGTCCTCTAAACCAAGAACGTTACAAGATACTTTTAATGATTTACTTTCTAATATACAGAAACCTCTTGGAATTCATCATATTCGTACAATCTTATTTTCACTACCTGTAAGCTACCTCAAAGATCTTAGGGATTTTGGACTTGACAAAGGATGCGTAGATCCTTTTTCTCCTAAATACAGATTGTCTAGTATTATATGTGACGTGGCGTCCTTTCGTCTTTTTAAACCAGTTCGATCTGAACCTCTTCATGATAACAACATACAATTCCTCCATATTTCGTTTGCTAGCAAAGGAATCGATGCTATTAACATCAGCAACATTCTTAATAGAAAAGAGGTCGTAAAAGAAATTCCACCATATTGCAAAAATCAATCTGTTCCCATTGTCTCCTATAGCTACACTAACAGCATTGGCCGTAAAATTTTCAACTACAAAGAAGCATTGCAAGATATTAACATAGAAGAGTACCTTAAGAACCCTCTGACTTGTGACTGCTCTCACTCTCCTTTTCAATACAACCCATCTGGACATGTAATCACTGGTGATCTGAATATCATTCAACATGAGGGTCTTCGAAAGGTGATTTATCATGGTCCTAAATTCAGAGAACCTCAACACATCAATTGGAAACATAATTTCAGGATAATTATGGATGCTGTTCAAGATTATGCCAGAAGGTGGATAAAGAGAGAAGTAGACCAAGATCATGAGTTAGAGTCCTTGTCAGACTGGGTTAGAACAATTAGGTCTCTAGTACAAGGTCGGATTCACAAACTCAAAAATTGTGTTAATAGTCGACCTAAGTCTGTATTTAAAGACCAAGAAGCTGTTAAGTGTCTTTCCTCTCTTCATGACAAATATGTTATCGTTCCTGCGGACAAGGCTTCCAACAATATCGTGTTTGTATGTAAATCATATTACTTCGAATGCCTAATCAAGGAATTAGGCATACATAGCAACACTTCTAGTAATACCACATACAAACCAACTTCGTTCGACAAAGATGAAATCCTAGCTAACCACAGATCATTCATGACCTCTTTAAACATTCCCTCTGGTAAAGAATCTGAGGATTTACCCTATTTATATTGGATACCTAAACTCCATGAGACACCATACAAAGAAAGGTACATAGCGGGATCATCAATTTGTTCGACGAAAGAATGTTCTATTCACCTGACAAAGATTCTGTCTGCAGTAAAAGAGGGACAACAGAAATATTGTGAAAGTGTTTACTCGCGTAGTGGCATAAATCACATGTGGATTTTGAAAAACTCTAAAGATCTTTTGGATAACCTGAAATCAAGATCTTTCTCTCAGGTATCCTCCATCAAAACTTTAGATTTTTCAACTCTATATACCACCCTACCGCATGACAAATTAAAAACACGCTTATAAGAAACAATTCACAAAGCTTTTAGTCATAGAAACTATGGCTCAAAATTTGTTGTGTTAGGCTACAATTTCACATATTTGTCTAACACAATTCTTAAAAGTAAGACATGCTACTCCGAGGAACAAGTGATCAGTATGCTGGAGTTCCTCATCGATAACATATTTGTCTTCTTTGGAGGGACACCGTTTCAGCAGGTCGTCGGCATACCAATGGGTACGAATTGTGCCCCTCTTCTAACCAATTTATTTGTATACTCATATGAGTCGGAGTTTCTTCAAAAGCTTGTAAAAGATAAGAAGATTCATGAGGCTTGAGCCTTTAATTTCACATATAGGTATATTGATGACGTTTTATCTATCAATAATTCTAGATTTGCAGAATTTCTTCCATTGATATATCCTGCAGAGCTGGAAGTTAAAGAGACCACCGATACAGCTTCGTCCGCATCATTTTTGGACTTATATCTCGAATTTGACGACAGTGGTCAACTCAGTACTAACATTTATGATAAGCGGGACGACTTCAATTTTAAAATCATAAATTTTCCAAACATGTGCAGCAATATACCAGCTTCTCCTGCATATGGTGTTTACATCTCGCAATTGATTCACTATGCAAGGGCCAGTAGCAATTATTCTGATTTCCTGAAACGTCATCTTCATCTGAGAAACAGGCTACTGGACCAGGGCTATAACAAGATTCGCCTTATTCGATCTCTTAAAAAGTTTATATTCCGGTACCAATATCTTGTCGAAATATATTCCGTCTCTGCAGAAAAAATTATAAGCGATGCATTTTCATATAGTGAAAATGTATAAAGATAAAGAAGTCAAAAATGTCAAGAATTTTTTTTTTCAATGTGTGACGTAAAAATATTTTTGACATTTACGTCACCGAATATGGTACTGCTTTGACAACTATTTTACCTATTTTGTTCCTGTATTTAAATACTGTTACAGTGACAGCCGGAACCTTTGAACCGTAATGAGAGCGGGAGGTTTGGCGCCTTAAAATCTGATTCAAATTACTATTTCTTTAGAAATGCCTGTACCACGTCAGGGTCATTACGGTTTTCACAGTTTTCCGGTTGTTGACTGATTTTGTCTGTTTATATAATTATGAGTTTTGACTTTCCCTTTGTAAGATTGTTCGGAGTTCGCTAATTGTGTTATTACCTTTAATTACATGATTAAGAATGTACATATATAGGTCAAGAATTGCTTTCTTTCAATGCACATTTTATTGAAATCACCAGTTGTTGCAGTAATATAAGGGGGAAAGGGTAGCTTAACTTAGAGGCGGCTGTTAGCAACATAGCTTATTTTTCCGAGTGGAGAAAATAAGGCACAACATACTTATTTTAAACAAGTAAAGAAGATCATACATATGTAACAGGAGAAATATATCAAAGGGTAATTGCAATCCGTAAATCGAAGAAGGACAGATAATACACTGGCCCGAAGAAGGACAGTAAAGGGACAAAAGGACAAACAACGATCCTCAAGGATCTATAAGGAACAATTTCCCCCTTCCCCATTGAAATTAGTAGTCACTGTGTTGAAATGAAATGAAATACACATTACGAACAATATTACATCTACATGCATGTGCAAATTTAACCTTTGCAGTATTCATGGCTTACACAATATCAATGCATATTATAACAACATAAACTTTGGGAATTTCCGATGTGTCTTTGTTTAAATTTCGTCCTTATTGATGACTATGCCTTTGTTTACCTATTTTTAATGATCCAGAACGGTTATGCATACCGATTTTTGGATATATCAATTTGCCAGAAATATCATACGGAGTGGGCTTTGTTATATAATATTACATGCAGAAATAGAATATAAAAGAAACAATGATTTATTTTATTCTCTAAATGTTTATAAAAAGCCTGTAATGTACCATTTTGTTAACATAATTAAGACATTAACATCAAGATCGGGATAAATTACATCAATTTAACTAATGAATTGACCTTAATCCACAGTTGTGATATAACACAAACTAGATGACATTTACTTAACATTTAATGTGCTAATGTCAATAAACGATAGAGAATACTGAAGTGGTAGCACAAAATGGACAATCCATAGAAACTGTCAACGCAGGTCACACAAGACAAAGAATAAAAACCAAACAAAAAACGAACGCAATGTGCGTTGTACACCATTACCCGCAAACAAACACAAATAACGTAAATAAAACATGAGCCCTCTTACAAATAACTTGAAGTAAAGACGAATCAACCATCGTTTGCATGCGGAAATCACAACACGGAAGCCAAAACGTAAAGACACATAATAGGAGAACACAAAACACTAAAAAGATGAGCAACACGGATCGTAATGACGGGTGAATCTTTTGTATCAGCGCTACACCTATGAGTTCAAAGCGTATTTATTAATATTGATAGCAATTTAACTGCTTTATTCAATCAAATTAAGACCAATTTGAAGAAATGTTAGAGAATACCGAAAAGCCAATCAAATGTTCGAAATTAATTTCGTAAACCACGAAACTTTGCTTAAAATAAAAACTGGATATATACAAACAGATGAGGATGGTGTCAACACGCAATACAAAAGCAATAGAAAACAAAAGATGGGAACTTATGCGATTAATATTTATGGATGGCTAATGTGTAAGCTTACTGAACCGCAACGAACAATAGAAAGTAAAGCGAACATGCAATACATATTCAAGATCATTTGCATATTGCAAAGTCTATATACAGGTAGGAAGATTTTGAAGGGGTAACCGAGGAATAATATATCGACTTTTTATATTTAAATGAATGCTCTAAGACGATGGTTGTATCGTGGTACATTATCGTGTGCGATGTGGTTCCTAATAACGTTGACGCTGTATAATAGGACAAATCATGTCAATGTTAAATATCATAAATCTCCAGTGTAGAATTGTCACAGTCAGGATAAACACAGCATTAGTATTGGTATACTGATTCCTTCTACCACTAAATACATAACTATGTCTTCAATTTTATTCATTGTTCCGTTTTGTCTTATCACTTAATATTTCAGTATTTATCAATTGAGCTTGGTACATAAATATTGTAACTGTAAATAAAAGAATATATATAATGATAGTTATGCAGTAGTCAGTTTCTATTGATTGTCCATTCTTGATAGCCATTTTCTCTAGCGTTTATATATACCTATTACATGATTAAGAATGTACATATATACGTCGAGAATTATTTTCTTTCAATACACATTTTATTGAAATCACCAGTTGTTGCAGTAATATAAGGGTGAAAGGGTAGCTTAACTAAGAGGGCGCTGTTAGCAACATAGCTTATTTTTCCGAGTGGAGAAAATAAGGCACAACATACTTATTTTTAACAAGTAAAGAAGATCATACATATGTAACAGGAGAAATATATCAAAGAGTAATTGCAATCCGTAAGTCGAAGAAGGACAGATAATACACTGGCCCGAAGAAGGACAGTAAATGGACAACAGAACAAACAACGATCCTCAAGGATCTATAAGGATAAATTTCCCCCTTCTCCATTGAAATTAGTAGTCATTGTGTTGAAATGAAATAACATTAGGCTGGTATGTCAAACAACACTGGTAATATTATTATGTTTGGCTGAAAACGTGGGGGTCCAAATACAATTTGGGAAAAAAATCAGTCTTCTATAACTAAACGTTAGAGAATACCAAAGGGCAATCCAGAAATGACAATCTAGAGAAGCTGACAACTTAGTGTACACAAGACGAAATAAAACAAAGCAAAAATACAACACAGTGTATGTTGGACACCACTATGCACATACACACACAATTAACGTAAATAAGACATGCGCCCTCCAACAAACAACTGGTAAAACAGGAACCAAGCATAGGCTGTGTGAGATTGATGTAAACATTACAAATGATGTGATTTTCTTTACACATTACGAACAATATTACATCTACATGCATGTGCAAATCTAACCTTTGCAGTATTCATGGCTTACACAATATCAATGCATATTATAACTACATAAACTTTGGGAATTTCCGATGTGTCTTTGTTTAAATTTCGTCCTTATTGATGACTATGCCTTTGTTTACCTATTTTTAATGATCCAGAACGGTTATGCATACCGATTTTTGGATATATCAATTTGCCAGAAATATCATACGGAGTGGGCTTTGTAATATAATATTACATGCAGAAATAGAATATAAAAGAAACAATGATTTATTTTATTCTCTAAATGTTAATAAAAAGCGTGTAATGTACCATTTTGTTAACATAATTAAGACATTAACATCAAGATCGGGATAAATTACATCAATTTAACTATTGAATTGACCATAATCAACAGTAGTGATACAATACAAACAAGATGACATTTATTTAACATTTAATGTGCTAATGTCAATAAACGATAGAGAATACTGAAGTGGTAGCACAAAATGGACCATCCATATAAATTGGCAACGCATGGCACACAAGACAAAGAATAAAAACCAAACAAAAACAAGCGAAAAACGAACACAATGTTCGTTGGACACCACTATCCGCAACCAAACACAAATAACGTTAATAAGACATGAGCCCTCTTACAAACAACTGGAGATAAAGACGAACCATCCATCGTTTGTATGCGGAAATCACAACACGGAACCCAAAACGTAAAGACACATAATAGGAGAACACAAAACACTGAAAAGATGAGCAACACGCATCTTAATGACCGGTAAAAGCACTATACCTATGTGTTCAAAGCGTATTTATTAATATTGATAGCAATTTAACTGCTTTATTCAATGAAATGAAGACCAACTTGAAGAAATGTTAGAGAATACCGAAAAGCCAATCAAATGTTCGAAATTAATTTCGTAAACCACGAAATTGTGATTAAAATAAAAATTGAATATATACAAACAGATGAGGGTGGGTTCAACACGAAATACAAAAGCAATAAAAAACAAAAGATGGGAACATATGCAGTTAATATTTATGGATGGCTAATTTGTAAGCTTATTGTACCGCAACGAACAATAGAAAGTAAAACGAACATGCAATGCATATTCAAGATCATCTGCATATTGCAAAGTCTATATACAGGTAGGAAGATTTTGAAAGGGTAACCGAGGAATAATATATCGACTTTCTATATTTAAATGAATGCTCTAAGACGATCGTTGTATCGTGGTACATTATCGTGTGCGATGTGGTTCCTAATAACGTTGACGCTGTATAATAGGACAAATCATGTCAATGTTAAATATCATAAATCTCCAGTGTAGAATTGTCACAGTCAGGATAAACACAGCATTAGTATTGGCATACTGATTCCTTCTACCACTAAATACATAACTATGTCTTCAATTTTATTCATAGTTCCGTTTTGTCTTATCACTTAATATTTCAGTATTTATCAATTGAGCTTGGTACATAAATATTGTAACTGTAAATACAAGAATATATATAATGATAGTTATGCAGTAGTCAGTTTCTATTGATTGTCCATTCTTGATAGCCACTTTCTCTAGCGTTTATATATACCTATTACATGATTAAGAATGTACATATATACGTCAAGAATTGTTTTCTTTCAATACACATTTTATTGAAATAACCAGTTGTTGCAGTAATATAAGGGTGAAAGGGTAGCTTAACTTAGAGGCCGCTGTTAGCAACATAGCTTATTTTTCGTAGTGGAGAAAATAAGGCACAACATACTTATTTTTTACAACTAAAGAAGATCATACATATGTAACAAGAGAAATATATCAAAGGGTAATTGCAATCCGTAAGTCGAAGAAGGACAGATAATACACTGGCCCGAAGAAGGACAGTAAATGTACAAAAGGACAAACAACGATCCTCAAGGATCTATAAGGATAAATTTCCCCCTTCTCCATTGAAATTAGTAGTCATTGTATTGAAATGAAATAACATTAGGCTGGTATGTCAAACAACACTGGCAATATTATTATGCTTGGCTGAAAACGTGGGGGTCCAAATACAATTTGGGAAAAAAGTCAGTCTTCTATAACTAAACGTTAGAGAATACCAAAGGGCAATTCAAAAATGACAATCTAGAGAAACTGACAACTTAGGGTACACAAGACGAAATAAAAAAAAAAAGCAAAAACACAACAAAATGTATGTTGGACACCACTATGCACATACACACACAATTAACTTAAATAAGACATGCGCCCTCCAACAAACAACTGGTAAAACAGGAAACAAGCATAGGCTGTGTGAGATTGATGTAAACATTACGAATGATGTGATTTTCTTTACACATTACGAACAATATTACATCTACATGCATGTGCAAATCTAACCTTTGCAGTATTCATGGCTTACACAATATCAGTGCATATTATAACAGCATAAACCCTGTGAATTTCCGATGTGTCTTTGTTTAAATTTCGTCCTTATTGATGACTATGCCTTTGTTTACCTATTTTTAATGATCCAGAACGGTTATGCATACCGATTTTTGGATATATCAATTTGCCAGAAATGTCATACGGAGTGGGCTTTGTAATATAATATTACATGCAGAAATAGAATATAAAAGAAACAATGATTTATTTTATTCTCAAATTTTTTTATAAAAAGCGTGTAATGTACTATTTTGTTAGCATCATTAAGACATTAACATCAAGATCGGGATAAATTACATCAATTTTACTATTGAATTGACCTTAATCCACAGTGGTGATATAATTCAAACTAGATGACATTTACTTAACATTGAATGTGCTAATGTCAATAAACGATGGAGAATACTGAAGTGGTAGCACAAAATGGACAATCCATAGAAACTGGCAGCGCAGGTCACACAAGATAAAGAATAAAAACCAAACAAAAACAAACAAAAAACGAACACAATGTGCGTTGTACACCACTACCCGCAAGCAAACACAAATAACGTTAATAAGACATGAGCCCTCTTACAAACAGCTGGAGGTAAAGACGAACCAACCATCGTTTGTATGCGGAAATCACAACGCGGTACCCAAAACGTAAAAACACATACTAGGAGAACACAAAACACTAAAAAGATGAGCAACACGGATCTTAATGACCGATAAATCTTTTGTAAAAGCACCACACCTATGAGTTCAAAGCGTATGTATTAATATTGATAGCAATTTAACTGCTTTATTCAATCAAATTAAGATCAATTTGAAGAAATGTTAGAGAATACCGAAAAGCCAATCAAATGTTCGAAATTAATTTCGCAAGCCACGAATCTTTGCTTAAAATAAAAACTGGATATATACAAACAGATGAAGGTGGGGTCAACACGCAATAGAAAAGCAATAACAAACAAAAGATGGGAACTTATGCGGTTAATATTTATGGATGGCTAATGTGTAAGCTTACTGTACCGCAACGAACAATAGAGAGTAAAGCGAACATGCAATACATATTCAAGATCATTTGCATATTGCAAAGTCTATATACAGGTAGGAAGATTTTGAAGGGGTAACCGAGGAATAATATATCGACTTTCTATATTTAAATGAATGTTCTAAGACGATGGTTGTATCGTGGTACATTATCGTGTGCGATGTGTTTCCTAATAACGTTGACGCTGTATAATAGGACAAATCATATCAATGTTAAATATCATAAATCTCCAGTGTAGAATTGTCACAGTCACGATAAACACAGCATTAGTATTGGCATACTGATTCCTTCTACCACTAAATATATAACTATGTCTTCAATTTTATTCATTGTTCCGTTTTGTCTTATCACTTAATATTTCAGTATTTATCAATTGAGCTTGGTACATAAATATTGTAACTGTAAATAAAAGAATATATATAATGATAGTTATGCAGTAGTCAGTTTCTATTGATTGTCCATTCTTGAGAGCCACTTTCTCTAGCGTTTATATATACCTATTACATGATTAAGAATGTACATATATACGTCGAGAATTGTTTTCTTTCAATACACATTTTATTGAAATCACCAGTTGTTGCAGTAATATAAGAGTGAAAGGGTAGCTTAACTTAGAGGGCGCTGTTAGCAATATAGCTTATTTTTCCGAGTGGAGAAAATAAAGCACAACATACTTATTTTTTAACAAGTAAAGAAGATCATACATATGTAACAGGAGAAATATATCAAAGAGTAATTGCAATCCGTAAATCGAAGAAGGACAGATAATACACTGGCCCGAAGAAGGACAGTAAAGGGACAAAAGGACAAACAACGATCCTCAAGGATCTATCAGGATAAATTTCCCCCTTCTCCATTGAAATTAGTAGTCATTGTGTTGAAATGAAATAACATTAGGCTGGTATGTCAAACAACACTGGTAATATTATTATGTTTGGCTGAAAACGTGGGGGTCCAAATACAATTTGGGAAAAAAGACAGTCTTCTATAACTAAGCGTTAGAGAATACCAAAGGGCAATTCAAAAATGACAATCTAGAGAAACTGACAACTTAGGGTACACAAGACGAAATAAAAAAAAGCAAAAACACAGCACAATGTATGTTGGACACCACTATGCACATACACACACAATTAACGTAAATAAGATATGCGCCCTCCAACAAACAACTGGTAAAACAGGAACCAAGCATAGGCTGTGTGAGATTGATGTAAACATTACAAATGATGTGATTTTCTTTACACATTACGAACAATATTACATCTACATGCATGTGCAAATCTAACCTTTGCAGTATTCATGGCTTACACAATATCAATGCATATTATAACAACATAAACTTTGGGAATTTCCGTTGTGTCTTTGTTTAAATTTCGTCCTTATTGATGACTATGCCTTTGTTTACCTATTTTTAATGATCCAGAACGGTTATGCATTCCGATTTTTGGATATATCAATTTGCCAGAAATATCATACGGAGTGGACTATGTAATAAAATAGTACATGCAGAAATAGAATATAAAAGAAACAATGATTTATTTTATTCCCTAAATGTTTATAAAAAGCGTGTAATGTACCATTTTGTTAACATAATTAAGACATTAACATCAAGATCGGGACACATTACATCAATTTAACTAATGCATTGACCTTAATCCACAGTTGTGATATAATACAAACTAGATGACATTTACTTAACATTTAATGTGCTAATGTCAATAAACGATAGAGAATACTGAAGTGGTAGCACAAAATGGACAATCCATAGAAACTGGCAACGCAGGTCACACAAGAAAAAGAATAAAAACCAAACAAAAACAAACAAAAAACGAACACAATGTGCGTTGTACACCACTACCCGCAAGCAAACACAAATAACGTTAATAAGACATGAGCCCTCTTACAAACAACGGGAGGTAAAGACGAACCAACCATCGTTTGTATGCGGAAATCACAACACGGAACCCAAAACGTAAAGACACATAATAGGAGAACACAAAAAACTAAAAAGATGAGCAACACGAATCTTAAAGACCGATAAATCTTTTGTAAAAGCACTACACCTATCAGTTCAAAGCGTATGTATTAATATTGATAGCAATTTAACTGCTTTATTCAATCAAATTAAGACCAATTTGAAGAAATGTTAGAGAATACCGAAAAGCCAATCAAATGTTCGAAATTAATTTCGTAAACCACGAAACTTTGCTTAAAATAAAAACTGGATATATACAAACAGGTGAGGGTGGGGTCAACACGCAATACAAAAGCAATAGAAAACAAAAGATGGGAACTTATGCGGTTAATATTTATGGATGGCTAATGTGTAAGCTTACTGTAACGCAACGAACAATAGAAAGTAAAGCGAACATGCAATGCATATTCAAGATCATTTGCATATTGCAAAGTCTATATACAGGTAGGGAGATTTTGAAGGGGTAACCGAGGAATAATATATCGACTTTCTATATTTAAATGAATGCTCTAAGACGATGATTGTATCGTGGTACATTATCGTGTGCGATGTGTTTCCTAATAACGTTGACGCTGTGTAATAGGACAAATCATGTCAATGTTAAATATCATAAATTTTCAGTGTAGAATTGTCACAGTCAGGATAAACACAGCATTAGTATTGGCATACTGATTCTTTCTACAACTAAATACATAACTATGTCTTCAATTTTATTCATTGTTCCGTTTTGTCTTATCACTTAATATTTCAGTATTTATCAATTGAGCTTTGTACATAAATATTGTAACTGTAAATAAAAGAATATATATAATGATAGTTATGCAGTTGTCAGTTTCTATTGATTGTCCATTCTTGATAGCCACTTTCTCTAGCGTTTATATATACCTATTACATGATTAAGAATGTACATATATACGTCGAGAATTGTTTTCTTTCAACACACATTTTATTGAAATCACCAGTTGTTGCAGTAATATAAGGGGGAAAGGGTAGCTTAACTTAGAGGCCGCTGTTAGCTACAGAGCTTATTTTTCCGAGTGGAGAAAATAATGCACAACATACTTATTTTTAACAAGTAAAGAAGATCATACATATGCAACAGGAGAAATATATCAAAGGGTAATTGCAATCCGTAAGTCGAAGAAGGACAGATAATACACTGGGCCGAAGAAGGAAAGTAAAGGGACAAAAGGACAAACAACGATCCTCAAGGATCTATAAGGATAAATTTCCCCCTTCTCCATTGAAATTAGTAGTCATTGTGTTGAAATGAAATAACAATAGGCTGGTATGTCAAACAACACTGGCAATATTATTATGTTTGGCTGAAAACGTGAGGGTCCAAATACAATTTGGGAAAAAAGTCAGTCTTCTATAACTAAACGTTAGTGAATACCAAAGGGCAATTCAAA
This sequence comes from Bathymodiolus septemdierum, assembly GCA_963383655.1. Lineage (NCBI taxonomy): Eukaryota > Metazoa > Mollusca > Bivalvia > Mytilida > Modiolidae > Bathymodiolus > Bathymodiolus septemdierum. The sequence goes on along the minus strand of OY726527.1, from coordinate 69,837,972 downwards.
AATGACAATCTAGAGAAACTGACAACTTAGGGTACACAAGACGAAATAAAAAAAAAGCAAAAACACAGCACAATGTATGTTGGACACCACTATGCACATACACACACAATTAACGTAAATAAGACATGCGCCCTCCAACAAACAACTGGTAAAACAGGAACCAAGCATAGGCTGTGTGAGATTGATGTAAACATTACAAATGATGTGATTGTATTTACACATTACGAACAATATTACATCTACATGCATGTGCAAATTTAACCTTTGCAGTATTCATGGCTTACACAATATCAATGCATATTATAACAACATAAACTTTGTGAATTTCCGATGTGTCTTTGTTTAAATTTCGTCCTTATTGATGACTATGCCTTTGTTTACCTATTTTTAATGATCCAGAACGGTTATGCATACCGATTTTTGGATATATCAACTTGCAAGAAATATCATACAGAGTGGGCTTTGTAATATAATATTACATGCAGAAATAGAATATAAAAGAAACAATGATTTATTTTATTCTCTAAATGTTTATGAAAAGCGTGTAATGTACCATTTTGTTAACATCATTAAGACATTAACATCAAGATCGGGATAAATTACATCAATTTAACTATTGAATTGACCTTAATCCACAGTTGTGATATGATACAAACTAGATGACATTTACTTAACATTTAATGTGCTAATGTCAATAAACGATAGAGAATACTGAAGTGATAGCACAAAATGGACAATCCAGAGAAACTGGCAACGCAGGTCACACAAGACAAAGAATAAAAACCAAACAAAAACAAACAAAAAACGAACACAATGTGCGTTGTACACCACTACCCGCAAGCAAACACAAATAACGTTAATAAGACATGAGCCCTCTTACAAACAGCTGGAGGTAAAGACGAACCAACCATCGTTTGTATGCGGAAATCACAACGCGGAACCCAAAACGTAAAGACACATAATAGGGGAATACAAAACACTAACACGATGAGCAACACGAATCTTAATGACCGGTAAATCTTTTGTAAAAGCACAACACCTATGAGTTCAAAGCGTATTTATTAACATTGATAGCAATATAACTGCTTTATTCAATCAAATTAATTTGAAGAAATGTTAGAGAATACCGAAAAGCCAATCATATATTCGAACTTAATTTCGTAAACCACGAAATTTTGCTTAAAATAAAAACTGGATATGTACAAACAGATGAGGGTGGGGTCAACACGCAATACAAAAGCAATAACAAACAAAAGATGGGAACATATGCGGTTAATATTTATGGATGGCTAATGTATAAGCTTACTGTAACGCAACGAACAATAGAAAGTAAAACGAACATGCAATACATATTCAAGATCATTTGTATATTGCAAAGTCTATATACAGGTAGGGAGATTTTGAAGGGGTAACCAAGGAATAATATATCGATTTTCTATATTTAAATGAATGCTCTAAGACGATGGTTGTATCGTGACACATTATCGTGTGCGAAGTGTTTAATAATAGCGTTGACGCTGTATAAATCTCCAGTGTGGAATTGTCACAGTGAGGATAAACACAGCATTAGTATTGGTATACTGATTCCTTCTACCACTAAATACATCAATATGTGTTCAATTGTATTTATTGTTTCGTTTTATCTTATCACTTAATATTTCAGTATTTATCAATTGAGCTTGGTACATAAATAGTGTACCTGTAAATGAAAGAATATATATAATGGTAGTTATGCAGTAGTCAGTTTCTATTGATTTTCCATTCTTGATAGCCACTTTCTCTAACGTTTATATAAACCTAGTACATGATTAAGGATGTACATATATACGTCAAGAATTGTTTTCTTTCAACACACATTTTATTGAAATCACCAGTTGTTGCAGTAATATAAGAGAGAAAGGGCAGCTTAACTTAGAGGCCGCTGTTAGCTACATAGCTTATTTGTCCGAGTGGAGAAAATAAGGCACAACCTACTTATTTTTTAAAAGTAAAGAAGATCATACATATGTATCAGGATAAATATATCAAAGGGTAATTGCAATCCGTAAATCGAAGAAGGTCAGATAATACACTGGCCCGAAGAAGTACAGTAAAGGGACAAAAGGACAAACAACGATCCTCAAGGATCTATAAGGATAAATTTCCCCCTTCTCCATTGAAATTAGTAGTCATTGTGTTGAAATGAAATAACATTAGGCTGGTATGTCAAACAACACTGGTAATATTATTATGTTTGGCTGAAAACGTGGGGGTCCAAATACAATTTGGGAAAAAAGTCAGTCTTCTATAGCTAAACGTTAGAGAATACCAAAGGGCAATCCAAAAATGACAATCTAGAGAAGCTGACAACTTAGCCATATCAGGAAATAAATCAACTAGATCGCCTGTCATCGGTATCATATCAGGAAATGAACCAACTAGATCGCCTGTCATCGGTATCATATCAGGAAATCTACCAACTAGATCGCCTGTCATCGGTATCATATGACATCAACCAACTAGATCACCTGTCATCGATATGATATCAGGAAATCAATCAACTAGATTGCCTGTCATCGGTAGCATATCATGAAATCAACCAACTAGATCACCTGTCATCGATATCATATGAGCAAATCAATCAACTATATTGCCTGTCATCGATATCATATCAGGAAATCAACCAACTAGATCGCCTGTCATCTATATCACATCAGGATATCAACCATCTAGATCACCTGTCACATCGGTATCATATCAGGAAATCAACCAACTAGATCTCCTGTCATCGATATCATATCAGGAAATCAACCACCTAGATCGCCTGCTCATCGGTATCATATCAGGAAATCAACCACCTAGATCTTGCCTGCTCATCGCTATGATATCAGGAAATCAACCAACTAGATCGCCTGTCATCGGTATATCAGGAAATCAACCAACTAGATGAATTGTCCTCGATATCATATCAGGAAATCAGCCAACTAGATCGCCTGTCACCGGTATATCAAGAAATCAACCAACTAGATCACCTATCCTCGATATGATATCAGGAAATGAACAACATAGATCGCCTGTCATCGGTAGCATATCAGGAAATTAACCAACTAGATCGCTGTCATCGGTATCATATCCAAACTGATTGCGAGATACTTTGGTGCAAGATAGAGATTGTGGGACACACATTCTAATCAAACAGAACACAATGTATAGCCAATGGTTCTGGTTCACTGGTAATTTCCTCCTCTATTCCTTGGAGCACCACATATGATACGTATTTTAGAGCAATAATTACATTAAATAAGGGTAATAACAAAATTATCGAACTCCGAACAATCTTACAAAGGGAAAGTCAAAGCTTATAATTATATAGTTTATTTACACCCACAACCATGTATATATACATCTTCAAGAAAATATTATATAGAAGGGTGGTAAAAGAGTCGTACATCCAACGATGATATACACTGTTATCCAAACAATTTAGGAGTATTATTACTTAAGTAAGGGGAATACCGGGGAATAGCAATGCACATAATTTTACAGCACATACAACATGTACAAGTAAGGTTATAGGTGCACTAACCCGAGTTAATCTTATTAGCACGCTCACTATGCAGAGCAAAACATAGACTTTGTGTTATTCTCTCTATATTTATTATATGTTCTTTGCTTAAGTCTATTGACTTATGTATGTTTTCAGATGTAGCATCAAGCACTAGCTGTAGTTTTCAAACCTTCTTCTTCTAATCTCTGATATCCACCCGGGTAAGTCGAATTGAAGAATAATGAAGAATAATGAAGAAAAAAAACACAAACTACTATTTCTGTTGTTTTATGTGTTATTTATAACAATATTATGCATTTAGTAATAATTTTGAATGCAAAAATTAAAAATAAATTAAGAAAAATGATAGCAAATAGTATTGCTGTTCTTCTTTTCCAAAGAAGCCATGACATACGACATGACAGGTCCACATGACCCATTCATGAGGGAAAAAACCATACCATATGACAGGACAGGTCCACATGACACCTTCACGAGGAAAAGAAGCCATGGCATACGACAGGACAGGCCCACATGACACCTTCATGAGGAAAATAAGCCATACCATACGACAGGACAGGTCCACATGACACCTTCATGAGGGAAAGAAGCCATAACATACGACAGGACAGGTCCACATGACACCTTCATGAGGAAAAGAAGCCATAACATACGACAGGACAGGTCCACATGACACCTTCATGAGGAAACGGAGCCATGACATACGACAGGACAGGTCCACATGACACCTTCATGAGGAAAAGAAGCCATGACATACGACAGGACAGGTCCACATGACACCTTCATGAGGAAAAGAAGCCATGACATACGACAGGACAGGTCCACATCACACCTTCATGAGGAAAAGGAGCCATGACATACGACAGGACAGGTCCACATGACACCTTCATGAGGAAAAGAAGCCATAGCTTACGGTTAACATAGTTTTAATTGTTTTTTATATGAAAATCTAGATTTAATAATCATTTTCTTTACTATATTACAAAAACAAATTGTCTAAAACGATATATTTTAGCAAATAGTATCATTGTATCTTCTTTTCCCAATCGCAGTGATTTGAAGTCATAATCTACGCTTTACATAGTTTTAAGTGTTATTTACATGTTTTTTTTTTTAATTTAATCTGAATGAGCGACCTCACACTCTTCACCAATTCAGAAAGAATATCTAAGTCCTCCTAAACCTCAAAGTGAGAAAAAACTAGTGCCCTCTTCGCTTGAGAATCGTAAGCGTATAGAGGAACTGAACACTCTAGGCGAGGACTTAGAAGCTTCTTCATATGGTTCTGAAAAGGCCGATGAGCTGTCCATCAGAGTTAATGATGGACAGTTCAGTGACATTAGCCCTGTTGTTGGGGATGATAGCGACGAAATATCCCCTACTGTGGAAGAATCTACGGTCTCCACAGAAAGTGGACAAGTTATAGAGGAAATGGAAGTTGTTATAGCTAGCACGAGTTTGAACAATCATACAGTAATCTTTGCTGGAGATGCAAAGGAGAAAACCATCACTTGCTACGAAGTATCGTCAATGCGCACAGAGAATTTGAATGCTATGAAAAGAAATCAAGATCGTCTGTTCAACTTGGGGGCATGAAATTTGAAACGTGTGCAGATACCATGGTTTCAGATCCAAACTCATTACCCTTCGAATTGATGCAAAAAAAAACCGGTAAAACCTTACAAAGTTGAAGAAAGAAGTTGCTATTTCATAGACAGAGATCCAAAACACTTCCATACAACCCTGAACCATCTCTGTAATCGGGGATGGGGCCGTCATGGCCAGGATCGTATGGTAGTTGAATTTACAACTACCTATGCAATCAGTGCCTATCACCACTGTTGTTGTGAGTTCGAATCTCGATACGGACGAGGTGTACAACATTATGAAATAAAGTTTGTCAATGACTTGCGACAGATCGGTAGTTTTCTCCGGGTACTCCTCCACGATATAACACCATCAAACAAACAAACCGTAACCGGGCCATCATACAATCTGATCTACTACCCCGTGATTTGAGATATCTCCAAACTGAATGTAACTTCTATGGACTAAAACATATTTCGCTAAGAGGAGTTTGAAGATACCAATGGGGTAATCAGAATGCGTATATCGAAGAACAAACAACACAATGACCGAAAGAGAAAGTACAAAAGAACAAACAATGATCTACAAAACATTCATATATTGATTGATTGATTGGTGTTTTACGCCAACCTTAGCAATATTTCAGCTATACCGTGGCGTGAATTTGTTGTATTATTAAACATATACACCTACAAGATCCTTAGAAATATAACATAAAACATACTTGTCTATGAAACAATCGGATAATATGTACAAATAAAAGAAACATTAAACATATAAAACCATATATTTAGAACTTATGGAATATAAAAATATTTTTGTATATAAATTAAATCCTTTTAAAAAATTCAAAATTGTTTAGCATGCGACATTTGTAAATAAATCATCTAAATTTTCGACATTGCAAAATGTCTGCCGAACATCAGCAACATCTAAACTGTCTAATCATGTGTAGGCGAAAAATGACTGAAACGTAAACAAAAAATGTACATAATATTAAAATATGTAATTATTATGATTAAATTTAAGGATAATCAGCCTCCGGGTAACAATAGACGAATTTTTGAGAGCTCTTTCAAGATTTTTTGATTTCCTGCTCCCAACGACTTTAAATTAATTCGTTCTACAAGAATTTGAGGTAATACAAAAAGGCATCATGCACACTAACGTATATATTTATATTTTATAAGCATACTGAAACATTTTCCAGAAACCAATAAATTACAATTTTTTTTTTTTTTAATTAAGTTGTTTTACAAGATAAACCATTTGACAAATCTCGTGTAGTACATCGTAGGATATAAGTTCAGTCTGTAGTATATTACACCAATCCAGCATGGCGAAGGATGTTTACCGTAGCTATCATTACAGTACTTTTGATGGAAAACTGAAATGATAAGACAAAATCACTGATCAATTTATTCTAGTATATCGCGACAGCAAATTAATAGTTAATAAGACCAGGTAATGCTAACAAATAAAATTACGATTACCCAATTTTGTTTCGTGAAATTTACGGATTCTTATTACACCTTTGGTATATTCAAACTGTTCTTACATGCAAATATGTTATGCAGAGGTAAAATCTATACCCATAAGACACATACAAAACTGTTTAATTTCCAATCTTGAAACAGGAAAATTAATAAAATGCGGCAGGGTAAAAAGGAATGACAATTACTCATGTGAAAAAATACGAAATCTTGATATTTTAGTGAAACATTTATTATCAACAAGGGAACTGACAAATAACATGCTATTTCGATGCGGTCACATAACCGATGTCATCATCAAGCTAAGTTTATAGGTTAGAGTTCCTGCGAATACACATTACTACAATACTACGTACAAAACAACTTACAGTGATGTCAGCTGCGGTAGATTCTGGAACGCATATTCACTAACAAATGATATAGGGTTGTTTTGCAATTCTCTGAAATATAGCTTCTCATTAGAAAACAGTAATATTGTGCTATAAACCGTGGTCAACTACAAAGCCATCTAAAGATTGAGGAACACAAAACAACGAAAAGCCCAGGAAAGGTAGCATTTCCTGAAATAGTTCGCTGGTTTGATTTTGTTTACTTACATCGTCTGTTTCACATGTATATGAATGGAATACCTTTTGAATTATCACGAGGGTAAGAAGGTCATTTACCTAACATTTGTCACCAATGGTCAACTATATACCAGACTCTATGGTGGCTTTGTGCATTATCTACTATTTAATTCATTGTTCTCTCCAATTGGAAAGTCCGAAGACAACATTTGTGTAACCAAAGCTCAATTTAAAAAAAAATGTCCTGTTCCACAAGCGGCATTCACCATGCTGCTGACACCAATAAATGGTCATGTCACACATGGTGAAAAGTCATGAGCAAAGACAAATGAAATGAACTGCAATCAGAACAAACCAAACATATCAGTGTTCATTTGTGACAATGTCTCGATAAAGGATAACACAATTGATGAAGGCGATCCTTATGAAGCCGAATATCACTTCAACTGAGAGACGTATACTCCATCTGCAGGTGCAGCTGGAATGTTGTTACATATAAATGGAAAATTCACAAAGTGGAAATTGAAAATATCGCTTATTAAAAAGGTATCTTTCATAGTTTTGACATTGTTAACCTTTCAAACACTTGTGTATAACATTGACATTTTTTATCCTTTCAACCACTTGTGCATAATTTAGATATTTTTATCCACGAGTGGCATCATTCATCATGCTGCTGATGCCAACATCTGGTCATATGTCACACATGGTGCCATATAATCATGAGCAAATGCAAATGAAATGACCTGCAATCAGCACAATCCAAGCATATCAGTGTTCATTCGTGACACAGATTCGATAAAGGATAACAAAATTCATATAGGCAATGCTCTTGAAGCTGAACATCATTTCAGCTGAGAGACGTATACTCCATCTGCAAGTGCTGCTGGAATGTTACTACATAGAAATGGAAAATTCAGAACGTGAAAATTAAAATGATCTCTTATTGAAAAGGTTTCTTTCAAATTATGAAGTAGATCTAGCTGTATTAGTGGTATCCGTTAGTTCAAGTTCAGGGAAATAGATACGATAAAAAAAGTCAATGAACCTTGAATTATTCAGTGAAACAATACCATATATGCAGCGGAATTAAAGGACCGGGCTATCTACATTATTTTGAACATTTTTAGCCACTAGTGTAAACCACTTGTGTATACTATTGACATGTTTAACCTTTTGCCCACTTGTGAATAATATTGACATTTTCAATCGTTCAACCACTTCTGCATAATTTAGATATTGTTTTCCACTTGCAAATAATGTTGAATGCTTAACCTTTTAGCCACTTGTATAAAGTATTGATATTTTTAACCACTTGTATAAAGTATTGATATTATTAACCACTTGTATAAAGTATTGATATTTTTAACCACTTGTATAAAATATTGATATTATTAACCACTTGTATAAAGTATTGATATTATTAACCACTTGTATAAACTATGAACATTTAAAACCACTTGTATAGATTATTGATATTTTTAACCACTTGTGCATAATTTTCTTTATTGTGGTCAGTTATTTTGAGGCTAGAGGTGATTTTTTGTTTTGTTGATATTGATGGAATTGTTGACCATCATGGCATAAATCTTCATTCCATAACCATATCTCACATAGAATCGTTGAATATAAAAAAGTATCACTGACTAAGCATATTTTGTAAGTTACAACATGGAAAAATAGAAATTATTTAATACTTACAGAGTAGTAAGGCTTGTCAAGTTGCTGAATGCGCCTTCTTGGATTGATGTAATCTTATTAGAATTCAAATATCTACAAAATATAAAATACATACTAAATACAATGACAATTTGAGATCAAATAAGCATAAGGTAAGTCGGAAGACAACATCTATGTAACCAGAATCAACATACCGAAGGACAAAGGTCAACGAGAGAGAAAGAGACCGAACAAATGGGAAACAATGGTCCTCGTTAGAAACTAAAGTTTGAGCAACACGGACCCCATTAAAACTGGAGTTAGACACAAAAGCTCAAGATGGTAAATAAGGTCCTGTTCAACGAGTGGCATTCATCATGATGCTGATGCCAACAACTGGTGATATGTCACATATGGTGACAAGTCATGAGCGAAGACAAATGAAATGACCTGCAATCAGTACAAACCAAACATATCAGTGTTCATTTGTGATATAGATTCGATAAAGGATAACAAAATTCATGTATGCGATACTCATCAAGCTGAACATCATTTCATCTGAGAGACGTATACGCCATCTGCAGATGCTGCTGGAATGTTACTACATAGAAATGGAAAATTCAGAAAATGAAAATTAAAAGTATCTCTTATTAAAAAGGTTTCTTTCAAGCTATGAAGGATATCTGGCTGTATTAGTGGTATCTGTTAGTTCAGGTTCAGGGAAATAGATACGATGAAAAAAGTCATTTAACCCTGAATTATTCAGTGAAACAATACCATCTATACAGCGCAATTAAAGGTCCGGGCTATCTACATTATTTTGGACATTTTTAACCACTAGTGTGAACCACTTGTGTATAATAGTGACATGCTTAACCTTTTGCCCACTTGTGTATAATATTGACATTTTAAATCTTTCAACCACTTCTGCATAATTTAGATATTTTTTTCCACTTGCAAATAATGTTGAATTTTTAACCTTTTAGCCACTTGTAAAAAATATTGACATTTTTAACCATTTGAATGAAATATTGACATTTTTTACCACTTGTATACACTATTGAAATTTTTAACCACCTGTATAACATATTGATATTTATAGCCACTTGTGTATAATCTTGACATTTTTAACCATTTGTGCATAAATTTGACATATTTAACCTGACAATTAATTTCAACTTGTTAAGAGGTGTCAGTATTTGTTAAGTATATGTTATAATTAAATCGAGGTATTTAGTCATAGACGTAGCTTGCTTTTGACAAGGCTGGTGTCCCGTCACGGTTAATCTATTGATATCTTTACAGATTCACACACTATCTTGATCGTAGATCAATGGATCGTATGTGTTACATTGACCCACCATTTTCTATTTAAATTATCAATGTGGACCATAAATACAAACAGTGTACATTTTTAGCAAGGAAGAAGGAAATGTGTAACTAATTTTCATTGATAATGTCTTTATATTATAATGTTCATGATACATTACACCAGTTCTTGGTGTTCAGCCAAATCTCACATACTTGATACACACAGTTCAACATTGAGGAGAAACGAATCAAACAGACTAAAACTTGGACTTTCTCCCGATTGGAAATGCTTGTGGAATGTCTCTGTTTTTTAAATTGGAATTTAAAACATCTAAACACTTGATTGAAGAAGAAAAGTGTTCCACTCTGTTGACTCCTTTCATGTTGCCATGCACCAAATACTGAAAGTACTGATTTCTGTTAACTATATTTTAAATATTATCAAAAGTAAGATTCTCCTCCTTTCGACATAGGTGCACATAGCCAAGTTTGGATATTCTATTGAGACCCGTTGGTTTGCATGCTCCCAACGACTTCTACATTATCTTGGTTTCTAATCTTTTGATTATAGTGTACCTCATGAAGGTTATTCCAAAAACGCTTCGTGTTCTATATCTACATTTGCATTCCCTTATTAGTTTTTATTTGTTTTCATTTGATCAAATATGTGGCTTCCTGTTCTACCTTAAGCAGTTCATACAACAAGATTTATGTAATTTTAAGCTGTTGACAGAAATGTCTTTATGTTCTTGTCTTTAAGAAATAAACTATCAATGTTAATTGACGTAGCCTTTCACCACTGGTTAAATTAATAGATGTGTTCTGTCTGGATCTTAATTTCATTGTACATCTGTGCATATGAGGTCTAGCCTTCATACACAATTTCCTTGACTTTGCTAGAAATTGGATTAAATGAACACATTCAGTCAAGATTATTGATCAAAGTGGACAGGTGATCATGTATCTTTAGCTATAAGTAATAAGTTAATATTAAACAATGTTCTTCAATTTTGTGTTGCCATTCTGATGCTTTGCATCAATTGTTTCTTAAATAACAGAAATTGTAGATACATGTATTATGAGAAGAAAGTGCAAACAGTGATGGTCAACCATGCCACTTATATCAACAAAAGAAGGTTTTTGCCCGTCGCGAGAGAGTACCTGGATTTCCAACGTTATGTGTCGTGATTTTTATTGTAGTCAGTGATTTTGAGGTAAGATGTAGGCTTGTTGATATTGATGGAATTGTTGACCATCGTGGCTTAGAAACTTGCTTTTCATAGTCACATCTCGCATATAATCCTTGAATATAAACATGTATCATTGACTAAACATATTCCATGTTTTGTAAGCTACAACATGGAAAAATTGAAATAATTTGATACTTACAGATAAATAAGACTTGTCAAGTTGTTGAATGCCCCTCCTTGGAATGATGTAATCTGATTAGAATGCAAATCACTACAAAATATAAGATACGTACTAAAGACAATGACAATTTAAGACCCGATTAGCAAAATGAAAGTGGGAAGAAAACATTTGTGTAATAAGAGCCATTATGTCGAAGGACAAAGGTCAAAGAGAGAGAGAGAGAGAGAGAGAGAGAGAGAGAAGCGGATAGGAAACAATGGTCGACATTAGAAAACTAAATCTTGAGCAACAGGAACACCATTAGAATTTGAGTTAGACACTAAATCTCAAGATGGTAAATAAGATCCTGTTCTAAAAGTGGCATTCATGCTGCTGCTGACGCCAACAACCGGTCATATGTCACACATGGTGACAAGTCATGAGTAATAACAAATGAAACAAGATGAACTGTGAGCTAATGCTCACTTATGATGCCCCCGCTCTTCGGCAAACGGAAAGTAGGAATCTGACGGATGAAAAAACGCTTCCCACCATATGGGGTACCTATGTGAAGCTTGTGACCAAATATCAGATTCCTGTTTTCAACAAATGTGCATATACAAATGTATGTTAAATGTGTATAAAAATCAACAAGATCGGCAAACAGGAAGAAGGAATCTGGTGGGTCCAAAAACGCTTGCCACGATATGGGGTACCTATATGAAGCTTGTGACCAAATATCAGATTTCTTCCATCAATAGTTCCTGAGAAAATTGCGACGGAAAATGAGCATCTATCTTCAATGTGCATAAATATCAACAAAGTCGAGAATCAGGAAGTAGGAATCTGATTGGTCTAAAAACGCTTCCCACGATATGGAGTACATATATGAAGCTTGTGACCAAATATCAGATTTCTGCCATTTATAGTTGCTGAGAAAAATGTGACGAAAAATGTGCATATATGTTCAATGTGTATAAAAAAAACAACTAAGTCGGCAAACAGGAAGAATGAATCTGACGGGTCCAAAAACGCTACCCACACTATGGTGTACCTATATGATGATTGTGACCAAATATCAGATTTCTGCCATCCACAGTTACTGAGAATAATGCGAAGAAAAATATCTTTAACGGACGGACAGAGGTAAAACAGTATACCCTCTCCCACTTCGGGGAGCGGGGGTATAATGACATACAATCAGTACAATCCAAACATATCAGTGTTCATTCGTGACACAGATTCGATAAAGGATAACACAATTCATATATGCGATGCTCATCAAGCTGAACATCATTTCAACTGAGAGACGTATACTTCATCTGCAGATGCTGCTGGAATGTTACTACATAGAAATGGAAAATTCAGAACATGAAAATTAAAAGTATCTCTTATTAAAAAGGTTTCTTTCAAGTTATGAAGTAGATCTAGCGCTATTAGTGGTATCTGTTAGTTCAGGTTCAGGGAATTAGATACAATGAAAAAAGTCAATAAACCCTGAATTATTCAGTGAAACAATACCATCTATACAGCGCAATTAAAGGTCCGGGCTATCTACATTATTTTGGACATTTTTAACCACTAGTGTAAACCACTTATATATAATGTTGACACTTTTAACCTTTTAACCACTTATGCATAGTGTTGACATGTTTAACCTGTTGTCCACTTGTGTATAGTGTTGGCATGTTTAACTTTTCAAGCACTTGTGCATAATATTGACATTTTTAACCTTTTAGCCATTTGTGTATAATGTTGATATTTTTTACCTTTTAACCAATTGTGTATAATGTTGATATTTTTAATCTTTTAACCACTAGTGTATAATGTTGACATTTTTAACCTTACAATTAAATACCAAATTGTCAAGAGCTGTCATTATTCGCTTAGCATATGCTATAATTATGTCGAGGTATTTAGTCATAGACGTAGCTTTCTTTTGACAAGGCTGGTGTCCCGTCACGGTTAATCTATTGATATCTTTACAGATTCACACACTATATTGAACGTAGTTCAATGGATAGTATGTTTTGCCTTGACACGACCATACATACAAGCAATGTACATGTTGTAAAAAGAAGAATACATTGTGTAACTAGTTTTCATTGATAATGTCTGTATATTATAATGTTCATGTTACATTACACCAGTTTTTATTGTTCAACCAGCTCTCACATAACTGATAGACAGTTCATTATTGAGGAGAAACATATCAAACAGAAAAAAAACTTGGACTTTTTCCCAATTATAATGCTTTCAGAATGTCTGCTTTTAAATTGGAATTTTACATTCAAAAACTTGATTGAATACATACAGCGTTCTACTCGTTTGATTTCTTTCGTGTTGTCATGCAGCAAATACTAAGAGTGCTGATTTCGGTTGACTATATGCTACATATTAACAAAAGTAAGAATCTCCTCCCTCAGGCATTGGTGCCTTAGTCGAGTGCGACTACTGTGATTAAACCACGCTGGTTTTCATGCTTCCAACGACTTTTACATTATCTTGGTTTCTAATCTTTTGATTATGAATGTACCTCTTAAAGGTTATTCCAAAAACGCTTCGTCATCTATATCTATATTTGTATTCCCTTATTAGTTTTTCTTTGTTTATATTTGATCAAATATGTGGCTTCTTTTCTACCTTAAACAGTTCATAAAACAAGCATTGAATAATTTTGAGCTGTTGAAAGAAATGTCTTTATGTTCTTGTCTTTAAGAAATAAACTATCAATTTTAATTGAAGTAGCCTTTCATCATTGGTTAAATTAATAGATGTGTTCTGTCTGAATCTTAATTTGATTGTACATCTCTGCATATGAGTTCTATCCTTCATACACAATTTCCTTGACTTTGCTAGAAATTTGATTAAATGAACACATTCAGCCAAGATTATTGATTAAAGTGGACAGGTGACTATGTAGCTTTAGCTATAAGCAATAAGTTAACATTAAACAATGTTCTTCAATTTTATGATGGCATTCCGATGCTTTGTATATATTGTTCCTTATTTAACAGAAAATGTAGATACATGTATTATGAAAAGAAAATGCAAACAGTGATGGTCAACCATGCCACTTATATCAACAAAAGAACGTTTTCGCCCGTCCCGAGCCAGTACCTAGATTTCTTCTTTTTCTTCCGGGATACGAGTCGGACTCTGTAGTTACTGGGTGTGTGTGACTCCGGCACATAAACAATCAGACAGGGGGCCCCTCAAAAACAGGTAAAAGTCGAAAGAGATGGATGGTATATACAAATAAAAGTCATGTATAATATATATGTTGTGTACATGTTATTATGTTATTATTTTGTACAAGTTATAACTTGTACACAATATTTATACCAGTTATAACTTGCACAACACCATCATGCAAGCTATAACTTGTACAATTGTGATTGACCATGCATCATAATTTGTACAGTTTTATTTACAGTGGCCTATGTGTGTAATAAACCCATATTATAACATTCATTGGTCTAAGATTACCTTTTATTATTTAATTACTACTATGGTTAGTATTTTTAAGGAGTTAAGATATGGTAAACATTGTTGTTCAGTCTTTTGAATTATTTTGAAGTGTAAAGATGGCAAATACTGTTGAAACCAAGCTTCGTGATGAAGTTATGAAACTATTGGATGACAGCAAGTCTACAAATAATATTATATTTACACGTGAAAGATATAATGAGACAATTCATAGTGTAAAGGAAGCAAATTCAGTAATCAAAAAGACACAACTTCAGAGATATTTGACAAACAAGTATGATGTTTTGGAGATAGCAGGAATTGAAAAGCTTGTTCGTAAAGGAACGGACGTAATCTATTACTGTACTACCGACGAGCTTTACGTTTGATCAAGACAGCTCATTTTGGAATAGGACATGGTTGGATTCATAAAACATATAAGGAATTAAAGAAACAATTTGCCTCAGCAGAGAAGCCAGGTCAGGTCTTTGTTGATGGTGACTCCAAGGTATTTCCCACCATCTGGTGGAACTGACGTTTGCCAGGAACTCTGATTGCAGTGCATTTTTCAGGATGGAAACACATTTGCCATTTTCTCTCTCATTCTTCTACTGATGATAGGTCGCTTTGTAGGTCTACTGCTTCTTGAATCTTTCTGATTTCCAACGTTATATGTCGTGGTCTTCATTTTAGTCAGTTATTTTGAGGTAAGAGGTGGGGTTGTTGATATTGATGGAATTGTTGACCATCATGGCTTAAAAAAAAAATTTCATAATCACATCTCGCATATAATCCTTGAATATAAAATAAAATATCATTGACTAAGTATAGTCTATGTTTTGTAAGCTACAACATGAACAGATTGAAATAATTTGATACTTACAGATAAATAAGGCTTGTCAAGTTGTTGAATGCCCCTCCTTGGATTGATGTAATCTGATTAGAAAACAAATCACTGCAAAATGTAAAATACGTACTAAATACAATGAAAATTTGAGACCCAATCAGCATAATGTAAGTAGGAAGACAGCTTGTGTGTAACAAGAACCAATATACCGTAAGACAAAGGTCAGAGAGAGAGAGAGAGAGAGAGAGAGAGAGAGAGAGAGAGAGAGAGAGCAAATGGAAAACAATGGTTGACATTGGAAAGCTAAATTTTGAGCAACAGATACCCCATTGAAACTGGAGTTAGACACAGAAGCTCAAGATGGTAGATAAGGTCCTGTTCCAAAAGTGGCATTCATGATGCTGCAGACGTCGGCAACCGGTCATATGTCACACATGGATGCAAGTTATCAGCAGAAACAAATGAAATGACTTGCAATCAGTACAAACCAAACATATCAGTGTTCATTCGTGACACGGTATCGATGAAGGATAAGAAAATGCATGAAGGCGATCCTGATGAGGCCTAACATCGTGTCAACTGAGAGATGTATACTCCATCTGCAGGTGCTGCTGGAATGTGACTACATATAAATGGAAATTTCACAACGTGAAAAATGAATTTATCTCTGAAAAGCTTTCGTTCAAATTATGAAGTAGATCTAGCTGTATTAGTGGTATCTGTTAGTTCAAGTTCATGGAAATAGATGCGATCAAAACAGTCAATAAACCTTGAATTATTCAGTTAAGCAATACCATCTATACAGCACAATTAAAGGACCGGGCTATCCACATTATTTTGGACATTTTTAACCACTATTGTAAACCACTAGTGTATATTGTTGACACTTTTAACATTTTAACCACATGTGCATAGCGTTTACATTTTTTCTCTTTTGTCCACTTGTGAATAGTGTTGACATTTTTAACCTTTCAAACACTTGTACATAGTATTAACATTTTTAACCTGTTAACCACTTGTGTATAATGTTGACATTTTTGGTTTCTATTCTTCTGATGATGTGTTTTTTTTCTCTCAAAGCGCTCCGTGATCTCTAGGTTTGATCTTTATTTGTATTTCTTGTTTATTTTTTTTCCAATTAATCTGCGGCTTTTTATTCTAACGTAAACAGTTCGTGCAACAAGAATTGTGTATAATTAGGAGTTGTTGAAAGAAATGACTTGATGTTCTTGTCTTTAAGAAATAAATTATCAATTTTAATTGATGTATCCTTTCACCACTGGTGAAATAAATAGATGTGTTCTGTTGGGATCTTAATTTCATTGTACTTCTATGCATCTGGGTTCTAGCCTTCATACACAACTCCACTGATTTTGCTAAAAATGTGAATAAATGAGCACATTCAGCCAAGATTATTCATAAAAGTGAACAGGAGACCATGTTGTTTTAGCTATAAGGAATAAGTTAATATTAAGCAATGTTCTTGAATTTTGTGTTGACATTCTGATACTTTGTATACATGTTTTTTACATAACAGAAATTGTAGATATTATGAAAAGAAAGTATGCACAGTGATGGTCAACCATGCCACTTATATCAACATAAGAATGCGCTTGCCTGTCCCGAGCCAGTACATGGATTTCCAACGCTATGCGTCGTGGTCTTCATTTTGGTCAGTGATATTGAGGTAATAGGTGGGTTTCTTGATATTGATGAAATTGTTCACCATCATGGCTTAAAAACTGTCTTTTCATAATCATTTCTCACATATAATTGCTAAATATTAAAAGATTTATTGACTAAATATATTCATGTTTTGTAAGTTACAACATGGAAAATAGAAATAAATTGATACTTACAGATAAGTAAGGCTTGTCAAGTTGTTGAATGTGCCTTCTTGGATTGATGTAATCTGATTAGAATACAAATAACTACAAAATAAGAAATCCGTACTAAAGTCAATGGTAATTTGAGACCCAATAAGCATAAGGAAAGTCGGAAGACAACATCTGTGTAACCAGAACCAATACACCAAAGGACAAAGACCAAAGAGAAAGAGAGAGAGAACAAAAGGCAAGCAATGATTCACAATAGAAACTAAAGTTTGAGCAACAGGAGCGCCATTAAAACTGGAGTTAGACACAAAGGCACAAGCTGGTAAATAAGGTCCTGTTCTACAAGTGGCATTCATGATGCTGCTGACGCCAACAACCGGTTATTTGTCACACATGGTGACAAGTCATGAGCGAAGACAAATGAAATGACCTGCAATCAGTATAAACCAAACATATCAGTGTTCATTTGTAACACAGATTCGATAAAGGATAGCAAAATGCATGCACCCGAACATCGTTTCAACTGAGAGACGTATACACCATCTGCGGGTGCTGCTGGAATGTTGCTACATATATATGGAAAATTCACAACGTCAAAATTTAAATTATATCTTTATTAAAAAGGTTTCGTTCAAGCTATGAAGTAGATCTAGCTGTATTAGTGGCATCTTTTAGTTCAAGATCAGGGAAAAAGATATGATAAAATAGTCAATAAACCTTGAATTATTCCGTGAAACAATACCAGCTATACAACGGAATTAAAAGTTCGGGCTATGTACATTTTTTTGGACATTTTTAACCACTAGTCTAAACCACTTATCTATAATGTTGTCATTTCTAACCTTTTAACCACTTGTGTATAATGTTGACATTTTTAACCTTTTAACCACCTGTGTATAATGTTGAGATTTTTAACCTTTTAACCACTAATGTATAATGTTGACATTTTTAACCTTTCAACAACATGCATAATGTTGATATTTTTAACCTTTTAGCCACTTGTGTATAATTTTTGACATTTTTAACCTTTTAACCAGTTGTGTATAATGTTGACATTTTTAACCTTTTATCCACTTGTACATAATTTTGACATGTTTAATCTTTTAACCACTTGTGCATAATGATGATATTTTTTATCTTTTAACCACTTGTGCATAATGATGATATTTTTAATCTTTTAACCCCTGGTGTATATTTTTAATCTTTTAACTATTTTTGTATAATGATGATATTTTTAATCTTTTAACCACTTGTGTATAATTTTGACATTTTTAACCTTTTAACCACTTTTGCTTAGCCTTACTGTTAATTTCAGCTTGTTAAGAGCTGTCAGTATTTGTAAAGTATATATTTTAATTATGCTATGGTATTTAGTCATAGACGAACCTTGTTTTGACGAACCTTGTTTTGACATGGGTGGTTTCCCCTCACGGTTAATCTATTTATATCTGTTACATATTCACACACTATATTGATTGTAGGTCAATGGTTAGAATGTGCTACCTTGACCCGACCATAAATACAAGCAATATACATTTTTATAATGAAAAAGGAATTTTGTAACTAGTTTTCATTTATAATGTTCATATTATATCACATCAATTCTTGGTTTCCAACCAGGTTTCACATACTTGAAACAGACAGTGCAATATTGAGGAGAAACGAATCAAACAGACAAAAACTTGGACTTGTTCCGATTGGAATGGTTAAAGGTATGTCTCTGCTTTTGAATTTGAATCTAAAACATCTAATCACTTGCTACTCTTTCGTGTTGTCATGCCCCAAATACTAAGAATGCTGATTTCGGTTGACTATATTTTAAATATTATCAAATGTAAGATTCTCCTCCCTCATCCTCTCAACGACTTTTACATTATTTTGGTTTCTAACCTTTTGATACTGAGTGTACCTCATAAAGGTTTTTCCAAAAACGCTTCGTGTTCTATATCTATCAAATATGTGTTTTTCTGTTCTACCTTAAACAGTTCATACAACAAGTATTGAATAATTTGGAATTTTTGAAAGAAATGTCTTGATGTTGATGTTCTTGTCTTTAATTCCATTGTGCATTTCTGTGCCTGGGTTCTAGCATTCATACACGATTACCCTGACTTTGAACACATACAGCCAATATCATTAATGAAAGTAGAGAGTTTACCTTGTAGCATTAACAATCAACAATAAGTTATTATTAAGCAGTGTTTTTTTCAATTTTGTGTTGACATTCTAATGCTTTGTATGAATTTTTTTTTCAAATAACCGAAATTGTGGATATTATGAACAAAAGGTGTAAAAGATGATGGTCAACAATGCCACTAATATCAATAAAAGAGTGCTTGTGCCTGTCCCAAGCCAGTACTTGGATTTCCAACGTTACATGTCATGGTCTTTATTGTGGTTAGTGATTTTGAGGTCAGAGGTGATTGTTTGTTTTGTTGATATTGATGGAATTGTTGACTATCATGGCATACACCTTCATTTCATAGCAATATCTCACATAGAATCATTGAATATAAAGAGGATCATTGACTTAACTTATTCATGTTTTGTAAGTTACAACATGGGAAACTAGAAGGAATTCAATACTTACAGAGTAGTAAGGCTTGGCAAGTTGTTGAATGTGCCTACTTGGATTGATGTAATCTGATTAGAATTCAAATTACTACAAAATATAAAATACGTACTAAGTAGAATAACAATTGGAGAGCCAATAAGTATAAGGCACAGAATGGTCCTCATTAGAAAACTAAAGGTTGAGCAACAGAAACACCATTAAAACTGGAGATGGAACCAAAGGCTCAAGATGGTAAATAAGGTTATATTCCACAAGTGATATTCATCATGATGCTGACGCCAACAACCGTTCATATGTTACACGTGGTGCCAAGTCATGAACAAATACAAATGAAATGATCTGCAATCAGTACATACCAAGCATAGCAGTGGTCATTGGTGACACAGACTCCTTTTGTTAAATTCATGAAGGCGATCCGGATGAAGCCGAGCATCGTTTCAACTGAGAGACGTATACTCCATCTGCAGGTGTTACTGGAATGTTGTTGCATATATATGGAAAATTCACAGCGTGAAAATTGAAATTATCTCTTATTAAAAAGGTTTCGTTCAAGCTATGAAGTAGATCTAGCTATATTAGTGGTATATGTTAGTTCAAGTTCAGGGAAATAGATGCAATCAAAATAGTCAATAAACATTGAATTATTCAGTGAAAAAATACAATCCATATAGCGGAATTAAAAAAAACGGTCTATCTACACCTTTTGACATTTTTAGCCACTAGTGTACACCACTTGTGTATAATATTGAAATGTTTAATCTTTCAACCACTTGTGCATAATTTATACATTTGTATCCACTTGTGTATAATGTTGAATGTTTAATCTTTTAACTACTTGTATAAAATTTTGACATTATTAATAAATTGTGTAACATTGACATTTTAATCATCTGTGAATAGTACATACATTTTTAATCATTTAACAACTAGTCTATAATGTTGATATTTTTAACGATTTGTGAATAATATTGATATTTTTAATCTGCTAACTACTAGTGTATAATGTTGACATTTTTAACATTACAATTAAATTGCAACTTGTCAAGCGCTGTCATTATTCGTTAAGTATATGCTATAATTATGCTATGGTATTTAGTCATAGAGGTAGCTTCCTTTTGACAAGGGCGGTGTTCCGTCACGGTTAATCTATTTATATCTTTAACAGATTCACACACTATATTGTATGTGTTACCTTGTCCCGACCATAGATACAAGCAATGTACATTTTGTTAAAGGAAGAATAAATTGTGTAACTAGTTTTCATTGATAATGTCTGTATATTATAATGTCCATGTTACATAATACCAGTTCTTGTTGTTCAACTAGGTCTCACATAATTGATACACACAGTTCATCATTGAGGAGAAACAAATCAAACAGACAAAAACTTGGACTTTGTTCCGATTAGAATGCTTAAAAGAATGTCTTTGCTTTTAAATTGGAATTTTAAAACAATTAAAAACTTGATTGAATAAATACAGTGCTCTACTCGTTTGACTCCTTTCGTGTTGGCATGCAGCAAATCCTAAGAGTGCTGATTTCGGTTGACTAGATTTTAAATATTATCAAAAGTAAGAATCTCCTCCCTCAGGCATAGGTGCCATAGTCGAGTGCAACTACTGTGATTAAGCCACGTTGGTTTTCATGCGCTCAACTTCTACATTATTTTGGTTTCTAATCATTTGATTATGAGTGTACCTCATGAAGGTTATTCCAAAAAGACTTCGTGTTCTATATCTATATTTGTATTCCCTTATTAACTGTGGTTATCTGTTCTACCTTAAACAGTTCATACAACAAGTATTGTGTAATTTGGAGTGGATAAAAGAAATTTCTTTATGTTCTTGTCTTTAAGAAATAAACTATCAATTTTAATTGACGTAGCCTTTCACCACTGGTTAAATTAATAGGCGTATTCTGTCTGGATCTTAATTTCATTGTACATTTCCTTGTCAGGGGTCTAGCATTCATACATGATTACCCTGACTTTGATATAAATTAGATTAAATGAACACATACAGCCAATATCATTAATGAAAGTAGACAGTTTACCATGTAGTTTTATCAATCAACATTTGTTGTTATTATGAACAATAAAATAAGTTTAAATCAATCAACAATAAGTTAATATTGAAAGTGTTTTTCAATTTTGTGTTGGTATTCTAATGCTTTGTATGAATTGTTTTTTGAATAACAGAAATTGTGGATATTATGAAATTGTTGAACATCATTTCTTAAACTTAGAGTCGTTGAATATAAAAATGATCATTGATGTTTTGTATGTTACAACATGGAAGGCATTTGATACTCACAGTTCAGTAAGTCTTGGCAAGTCGTCGAATACGCCTGATTGGATTGATGTAATCTGATTATTATTCACATTACTACAAAATATAACATACGTAATAAATACAATAACAATTTGAGGCCCAATAAGCAAAGTGAAAATCCGAAGAAGCCAACATACCGAAGGACAAAGGTCAAAGAGAGAGAGAACAAATGAGAAACAATTGTCCTCATTTGAAAACTAAGGTTTGAGCAACAGGAACCCATTTAAAACTGGAGTTGGACACAAAAACTCAAGAGGGACAATATAATCTTGTTCCACAAGTGGCATTCATCATGTTGATCACGCCAACAACTGGTCATATGTCACACATGGTGACAAGTCATCAGGAAAGTGCAAAATAATTGACCTCCAATCAGTACAAATCGAACACAGCAGTGTTCATTCGTGACACAGACTCGATCAATGAATAGGACCCGGATGGCTCAATGAGCTAGGAAGTTGGACTACCTATCAACTCATAGAAGCAAATCACCAAAGCGGCGTGGGTTTGCGGCCGGCTTTATACATTACAAAAAGGGTGCCTCGACTCGCAGCCGCAAGTGATACAGTTTATCAGTTGCTTGACCATGGTCGGTGGTTCTCACCAGGTACTCCAGCTTCTTCCACCACTAAAATTTGTCGCCATGATACAGATAAAATATTGCTGAAAGAGACATTAAGCACAATAAATCAATCAACCTCGATAAATGATAACCAAATTCATGAATCCGAACATCGATGCAACTGAGAGACATATAGTCCATCTGCAGGTGCTGCTAGAATGTTGGTACATATAAATGGACAATTCACAATTTGAAATTTGAAATTATACCTTTAATTAAAAATGTGCAGTTCAATGTATGAAATAGATGTAGCTGTACTGTTGGTATCTGTTAATTTAAGTTCAGGGAGATAAATGCAATCAAAATAGTAATGAATGCTTGAATATTCAGTGAAAAAACCCCATCTACAGATAGGAATTAAAGGAGTGGGCTAGCTACATTTTTTGCATATTTTTAACCTTTTAACCACTTGTGTATAATGTTGATATGTTTAACCTTTAAACTACCTGTGCTTAATGTTGACATTGTAAACCTTTTAACCACTTGTGCTTAGCGTTGCTATTTTAAACCTTTAACCAGCTTGTGTAATCTATTAACATTTTATTTACATTTTAACCACGTATGCATAATGGTAGCATGTTTAACCTTCTTATCACTTGGGTATAATTTTGACATTTTATCCAATTGTGCATACTGTTGACATTTTTAACCCATTAGTCACTTGTACATAGCGTTGACATTTTAAATCTTTTACCCACTTGCACATAGAGTTGTCATTTTTTATTTTTTAACCACTTGTGTAAAATATTGACATTCTTCACTTTTAACCATCTATATGTTGACATGTGTAACATTTTAACCAATAGTGTATTATTTTGATTTTTTTAATATAAAAAGCATCATTGACTAAACATATTTATGCTTTGTAAGTTTCAACATGGAAAAATAGAAATAATTTGATACTTACAGACAAGTAAGGCTTGTCAAGTTGTTGAATGCGCCTGCTTGGATTGATGTAATCTGATTATAATTCAAAGCACTACAAAATATTGAAAACGTACTAAATACAATGTCAATTTGAGACCCAATAAGAATAAGGAAAGCCGGAAGACAACTTCTGTGTAACCAGAACCATCATACAGAAGGACAAAGGTCAAAGAGAGAGAGAACAAATGGGAATCAATGGTTCACATTAGAAACCTAATGTTTGAGCAAGAGGAGCGCCATTAAAACTGGAGTTGGACCTACAGTCTCAAGATGGTAAATAAGGTCCTTTTCCGTAAGTGGCATTCATGATGCAGTTGACGCCAACAACCGGTCATATGTCACACATGGTGACAAGTCATGCACAAAGAAAAATGAATTAACTGCAATCAGTACAAACCAAGCATATCAGTATTCATTTGTGACGCAGAATCGATAAAGGATATGAAAATTCATGAAAGCGATTCTGATGAAGCCGAACATCGTTTCAACTCAGAGACGTATACTCTCTCTGCAGGTGCTGTTGGAATGGTGCTGCATAGAAATGGAAATTTCACAATGTGAAGATTGAAATTATCTCTTATTAAAAAGTGTTTGTTCAAGTTATGAAGTAGACATAGCTGTATTAGTGGTATCTGTTAGTTAAAATTCAGGGAAATAGATGCAATCGAAAAAGTCAATGAACCTTGAATTATTCAGTGAAACAATACCATATATATCACGGAATTAAAGGACCGGGCTATCTACATTATTTTGGACATTTTTAACCACTAATGTAAAACACTTATGTATCATGTTGATATTTTTATCCTTTTAACCACTTGTGCATAGTGTTGACATTTTCAACCTTTTGTCCACTTGTGCATAGTGTTGACCTTTTTAACCTTTAAAACACGTGTGCATAATATTGGCATTTTTAACCTTTTAGCCATTTGTGTATAATGTTCATATTGTTTTACCTTTTAACCAGTTGTGTATAATGTTCATATTTTTTTCCTTTTAACCAGTTGTGTATAATGTTCATATTTTTTACCTTTTAACCACTTGTGCATTATGTAGATATGTTTTATCCACTTCTCTATATTATTGACATTTTTAACCTTTTAACCACTTGTGCATAATTTAAATATTGTTATCCACTTGTGCATAATATTGACATGTTTAACCTTTCAACCACGTGTGCATAATATTGATATTTTTAACCTTTTAACCACTTGTGTATAATGTTGACATTTCTGGTTTCTATTCCTCTGATTATGAATGTACCTGATGTGGTTTTTTTTTCTCCCAAAGCGCTCCGTGATCTCTAGGTTTGATCTTTATTTGTATTTCTAGTTTATTTTTTTTCCCATTTTATCTGTGGCTTTCTATTCTAACGTAAACAGTTCATGCAACAAGAATTGTGTATAATTATGAGTTGTTGAAAGAAATGAATTGATGTTCTTGTTTTTACGAAATTTACTATCAATTTTAATTGATGTAGCCTTTCACCACTGGTGAAATAAATAGATGTGTTCTGTTGAGATCTTAATTCCATTGTACTTCTATGCATCTGGATTCTAGTCTTCATACACAACTCCACTGACTTTGCTAGAAATATGATTAAATGAACACATTCAGCCAAGATTATTGATTAAAGTGAACAGGTGACAATGTAGTTTTAGATATACGTAATCAGTTAATATAAAGCAATGTTCTTGAATTTTGTGTTGACATTCTGATGCTTTGTATAAATCGTTCTTTAAATAACAGAAATTGTAAATATTATGAAAAGAAAGTATGCAAAGTGATGGTCAACCATGCCACATATATCAACAAAAGAACGTTTTTGCCTGTTCCGAGCAAGTACCTGGATTTCCAACGTTATGTGTCGTGGTCTTTATTTTTGTCAGTTATTTTGAGGTAAGAGGTGGGTTGTTGATATTGATGGAATTGTTGACGATCATGGCTTAAAGACTTTCTTTTCATAATCACATCTCACATAGAATCGTTGAATATAAAAACATCATTAACTAAACATATTTATGCTTTGTAAGTTTCAACATGGACAAATAGAAATAATTTGATACTTACAGATAAGTAAGACTTGTTAAGTTGTTGAATGCGCCTGCTTGAATTGATGTAATCTGATTATAATTCAAAGCACTACAAAATATAAAAAAACGTACTAAATACAATGACAATTTGAGACCTAATGAGTATAAGGAAAGCCGGAAGACAACATATGTGTAACCAGAACCAACATACCGAAGGACAAAGGTCACAGAGAGAGAGAACAAATGGGAATCCATGGTTCTGATTAGAAACCTAATGCTTTTGCAACATGAGCGCCATTAACACGGGAGTTGGACACAAAGGCTCAAGATGGTAAATAAGGTCCTTTTCCACAAGTGACTTCATGATGCAGCTGAAACTAACAACCGGTCATATGTCACACATGGTGACAAGTCATGCACAAAGACAAATGAAATTAACTGCAATCAGTACAAACCAAGCATATCAGTGTTCATTTGTGACACAGAATCGATAAAGGATAACACCATTCATAAAGGGGATCCTGATGAAACCGAACATCGTTTCAACTCAGAGACGTATACTCTATTTGCAGGTGCTGCTGGAATGTTGCTGCATATATATTGAAATTTCACAACGTGAAGACTGAAATTATCTCTTATTAAAATGGTTTCGTTCATGCTATGAAGTAGATTTAGGTGTATTAGAGGTATGTTAGTTCAAATTCAGGGAAATAGATGCAATCAAAAAAGTCAATGAACCTGAATTATTCAGTGAAGCAATACCATCTATACAGAGGAATTAAAGGACCGGGCTATCTACATTGTGTTGAACATTTGTAACCACTAGTGTAAACCACTTATGTATAATGTTGACATGTTTAACCTTTCAAACACTTGTGTATAATGTTGACATCTTTAACATTTTAGCCACTTGTGTATAATCTTGATATGTTTATCCTTTTAACCACTCGTGCATAGTGTTGACAATTTAACCTTTCAAACACTTGTGCATAATATTGACATTTTTAACCTTTTAACCACTTGTGCATCTTTTATAAATTATCCACTTGTGTATAATATTGACATTTTTAACCTTTCAACCACTTGTGCATTTTATTGACATTTTTAACCTTTTAACCACTTGTGCATCATTTAGATATTTGTATCCACTTGTGTATAATATTGACATTTTTAACCTTTCAACCACTTGTGCATAATATTGACATTTTTAATCTTTTATCCACTTGTGCATCATTTAGATATTGGTATCCACTTGTGTATAATATTGACATTTTTAACCTTTCAACCACGTGTGCATAATATTGACATTTTTAACCTTTTAACCACTTGTGCATCATTTAGATATTTTTATCCACTTGTGTATAATATTGACATTTTTAACCTTTCAACCACTTGTGTATAATGTTGACATTTTTGGTTTCTATTCTTCTGATTATGAGTGCACCTGATGTATTTATGTTCTCCAAAAACGCTCTGTGATCACTAAGTTTGATCTCTATTTTTATTTCTTGTTTATTCTTGTTTCCATTTTATCGGTGGCTTTCTAATCTAACGTAAAAAGTTCATGCAACAAGAATTGTGTATAATTAGGAGTTGCTTAAAGAAATGGCTTTATGTTCTTATCTTTTAGAAATAAACTATCAATTTTAATTGATGTAGCCTTTCACCACTGGTGAAATAAATAGATGTGTTCTGTTGGAATCTTAATTTCATTGTACTTCTATGCATCTGGGTTCTAGCCTTGATACACAACTCCACTGACTTTGCTAGAAATTTGATTAAATGAATACATTTAGCCAAGATTATTGATTAAAGTGGACAGGTGACCATGTAGTTTTATCTATAAGTAAAGAGTTAATATTAAGCAATGTTCTTGAATTGTGTGTTCATATTCTGATGCTTTGCATAAATTGTTCTTTAAATAACAGAAATTGTAGATATTATGAAAAGAAAGTGTAGAGTGATGTTCAACAATTCTACTTATATCAACAAAGGAACGTTTTTGCCTGTCTCGAGCAAGTACCTGGATTTCCAACGTAATGTGTCGTGGTCTTTATTTCAGTGAGTGATTTTGGGGTAAGAGGTGGGGTTGTTGATATTGATGGAATTGTTGATCATCATGGCTTAAAGACTTTCTTTTCATAATCACATCTCACATATAATTGCTAAATATAAAGAAGAAATGTGTGCATTACAAAATACGCCCATATATATAAATTATTAAAATGTATAATAGTAATGATCCCAAAATAAATAGGGTTCTCCCCCTTTCATAAGGTAATCATGTGGCAAAGTTTAGTAAAGATCCAATATTCAGAACTAAAGTTATCGTGCGGAAACGATCCTGTTGTCAAGAATTATATTTATTGTAACGGTGACCTTGACCTTTGACCCAATGACCCCAAAATAAACAGGATTCGTCCCCCTTCACAGGGAAATCATGTGGCAAAGTTTGTGAAAGATCCAATATACAAAACTAAAGTTATCGTGTGGAAACGATCCTGTTGTCAAAAAAAATATTTATACTAACGGTGACCTTGTCCTTTGACCTAATGACCCCAAGATAAATAGGGTTATTCCCCTTCAACAAGGGAATTATTTGGCCAAGTTTGGTAAAGATCCAATATACAGAACGAAAGGAGTGTGTATGATGAGGGTCGATTTTGGCCCAATCTCAGAAACTGTTTATATAGATATAATATTAAACACAATCATTGAAAGGTAAGACAAATATGTTTTTGGAAGATTTCACTTTGTCCTTCGTTGCTTAGCAACGTAAATGGAGGAGGATCCAATTAATCATTGGAAATTCAAATGTGGTGGTTTTATTTTACATATCTTTCATAGTCTTTTCGACAAAATGTTATATTCTGTGTATGTACACTCTAAGAATAATATTCCAATTCTCTATGGTAGCATATAGTATGTGTGTGTAGTTTTGTCACCCTAGCAACGGTTGTGTAAACACTAGATTAGCCTATGTTATTGCAATTAATGGTTGAATTTTGACATCTATGATCTTTTGACTTGATATTTGACTAAGCGGTACATTTGTGTCAAGCTATACACACCACAAATGCCATTTCATATTTAAAAAATACATTTTGATATTTTTATTCATAGCTATGCCCCGTCCATAGCAACAAGTTTCTCTATGCACAGTATTTTCCTGTAGATCTCATGGACTTTTTCTTTGATCTTTTTCATAACCGAATGTTGATCTTTTTTATTCTTTAAATCATGAGAGGAAATTAATCTCAGTAATTAGAATGTCAAAGGAACCAAGTCAACTGCTTAACATGGTAAAGCAGCGCTACAACGGCAGAAGAGGATATAATCCATGTTGAATAATTAAGAAATAAATCGTGGAACACAGAATGTGTTGAGAGTTTTAACATGGATTGGCGGATATTAGTATTTTATCCCGAGCCAGAAGCGAGGGATAAAATTTAGTAATATCCGCCAATCCATCATACAACTCTAAACACATTCTGGCTTCCATGATTTACTTCGTTTCTGATATGGTAGTATACTTTGATTGGAAGATGGTAATTTATATTTACGCTTGCGGAAAATGTCGCACACAATGTATGTAGCTCGAATAATACTGCGCCCTCTCTCGGCATTATTCGGGTTACAATTTATGCTGCCAATGGAAAACAATCGTAACTACTCGGCCATTCTCGCTACCCTACAAATAACCTCGTATGCAGTAGGCGTATAAATCGCACTACTTTTCACATATCAGTTACATGAAAGTTTGATAAAGTTATATTTTAAACAATTTTCTATATTTCAATTATTTTCATGGATACAAGTTAAAGTTTTAATTAGTTTTGCATGATTAGAATTTACTTAGTATGTCTTCCATATTATATTTTCGTGGACTATATTTTTGTGCGGCTTAACTTAACTTATCTTAACTCCCGGCAATCAATTGGAGAAGAATGTCTACTAACTACGTACGAGGTTATTTGTAAGGTAGCGAAAATGGCAGAGCAGTTACGATTGAATGGAAAAGTCAGTCACATTCACTAGCCCATATCCTGATGATATTATACCGAATGAATACCTAACTCGTTTATTAACAAGGCGAAAGAAGGATCTCATGTTAGAATACAAAATTTAAAATGTTTCCATGGACACGGATGCCCTTCTAACTGAAAAACCCTTCACCCAATTTACCCCCAAAATCTAGTTGATCTGTTATTTGTTGTTATAAGCTAGTTGTATTGCTAGACGCTTAGATATGTTTTTTCTTTAAATTAATAATACCCGAGATACAACATCTTATAGTGGGGGAAAACAGACAACACAATGGCCAAAATAAATGTACTATCGGGGAATAATATAATGTCGGCATATGATTGCTAATCTATTTAGTAGCTGATGTCTAGTCTTAAAGGCACAACATTGTATTCGAGCTCTCAGGTAGCAGTGACATAACCATTAGTAAATAGTGTTGTGCTTTTTATCAAAATCCATTGCTTAATCATACCTATCTAGTAAATGAAAATTGAACCTATTCCTATATAATTAGCAACGATCCTTAAGGGTATTAATACGGAGGCAACAATGTCATATCAAGGACAACATCAGGCATTATCCAATACAAAATATCATTAATGTACTATCGTGACTATGCCATTCAGGGAAAAAACATTTAAGTTGAAAGGGGGGGTGGGGTATTTTTTTTTTCTAAATAAATATTCTGATTTTTATGGAGGAAAACAAATCTGATTCAGAGTTTTTGTCATATAACCTAATGTTAGATTCTGAAAAAAAAATGAGCTTTGCGCGACAAATTAAAATTATTCTAACTCTCGTGTTGTCCGAAAAAAAAAATTCTGACCGAAACAAAAAACCGCACCCCCCCTGCAAGTTAAATGGTCGGACCATTATTAAACCCAAAATCTTGACGTATATCCATAAGTTAACCAAAACCTAGGGTGCACATCGATGGACAAGGATACATACTTGTACTTCTTTGTGATAATGGTAATCAAAAATAGTAATGTATATCGATAAAATCCAATGTCATAGGTGCATTACATTCTTCAGTAGAAGCTTCACTTCATTGTCATCATCAATTAACTTTTAGTGTCGGTGTGATTTGCCCTCCAGTCATTACGAAAGTCAATATCCATATGACGAGCACATCACAGTAACCACACAACAATCTCTGGTCACAATAATGCAACATTTAGGAAGTCTTATATATTACCCTTTCTAACGTTTTTCTTTCGTTTTTATTCTGAACTTTATAGTTTCTCCTTTTTCTGCTTTTGAGTTTTAATGTACATGTATAATATGCTATTAAGATTTGAAGAAAACACATTCTGCCATATACGAACACGATATGCTTAACGTAAATATATATTTCTTTATGAGAATAAGTCGTGTTCTTTGTTTTTTTAAACACTTTTCAGTTCATTATATCAGATTTTTTCAGTCGGCACTAAGGAAAACAACGATAACAATGTTAACCTTTATTATACGATCCGTTTACCTTACTTTATTTCTTTTTTTATTTTTGTAATTAAACGTTGTGCACAATTGGTATGTGTTGCATCTCTGATAAGCACACGACAGTAAAGCATTAGAACAAAAACTGGTTGGCTCGGAATCATGATAATGTGCGAATCCCCATATATATCCGCGAAGCAGTGAGATGGCACTACCATTTCCAACTAAGTGTGTTAGTCTAGCTCAAACCATACAGCACCATTTTGATATAAACTTAACTTGCCATGGCATAGCTGAAGAATTGTTCTCTTGGCGGTAAGCAAGGATCACTTTTGCTAATTATTAAGAATTTGTACTAGGAAATTATCAGCTATTTTCCTATCTTATTATGTTACCCAACATTTCACAATTTAAAGAACTGGGGAATGCATAGCATCAATAGATTCATACATGCTATTTAAGAATCAATATTGTTCCAATGTTTTTAAAACGATGCTTTGTGTTTTAATAATCAATATTGTTCCAATGTTTTTAAAATGATGTTTTGTGTTTTTTATTGTAGGGAGGGGGGGGGGGGGGGGGGGGGGGGGCATGTTTTCTTTATTCTCATTATGGTCAATTTTCATAATTTACTTGCAATAATCCATCAAGATTAAACTTACATTCTAACACTCCAATGAATGGATACTGAAGTTCCGATATTAAATAAGTATCTGTATGTAAATTGTAATTTCATGGCAAACTTTAATATAATGACAATCTATCAAAATAATCATTAATCAGTTCTCAAAATCTGAACATGTGAATTTCATTTTGTGTTTGTATAATAAACATCAAGTTATTTTATTTGTCATGCTTTAAAAAAGCTTGCTCTGAGTAGTTAACCCAAAATGAAGTACTATAATCTATGGACATTTGATATTTTGCTTTAACGGTTATTTTAACATTAAATAATGTTAGCACATCAAAAACTTTTTCTTATGATGCATAATAACTTTGTCAAAAAAACAAAAAAACAGAATAAAATAATCGATGATTCGATCTCATGACGTTGTTATCGACAGTCATGTGTGCTAACCATTACGCCACAGGAACGTGAATATTAATGAGGTAGAATTAAGCTATATATAGATCAAAATTACGTTATTACAATTATTCATCGGGATTAACTTTGGGAAAGAGCTAAATAAAATATATTTGTCAAAAAAATAAAATAATAATAATAAAAAGTAGAGGGACTACTAAAAACAGAAACTTCCTATGTGTCGTTTACATGTCCAATGAATTAATTTCTAAGATAATCTGACTTTTTCTTGTTGGTTGCTTATTTTGTTTTCTGTACTTTGTGTGAATTGTGGGGTATAGTAACACATACATTTCATTGAGATTTAGAAAAAAAAAACACGGCGGACTCGATGCACAATCAGGTCAGCAGTAAATCACCTCCAACATTTAGACGTTTTTTTTTTCTATTTAAATAACGTCAAAGCTGTTTCATAAAAGTTGCTCAAGTTTTACTCCCGTAGCAAAACAACTACGATAACCAACTTTATTTTGGATGAGATTAAAAGGTTGATTTCTATTTCTGTCTGTTACGGATGAAAACGGTCAAAAAAATATGGTCGCTAACGAAAAATCGACCTTAAAATTATTTTTTGATTGCATATTTCATACTCTCCACACTCGGGTATCAACACAAAATTTAAATGAGGTATGCGTTTATGTACATTAAACATCATTCTAAAATATCCCGTTGGTACCTGCTTGTGGCTAATATGAAAATTGACATTAAATACACATTTCTTGTTAGATTTCATATATTTTCACGAAACGATAGACTTTTCATTGACTGATGTAACGTCATCGCACGTGCAAATATAGAAAATTGTTACCAAAATTGTAGTTGGGGTAAAGGTCTTCTTAAATCAAGAAAAAAGGAAAGCTATACGTTTCATTTATAATTTGCCTATTTTTTAGGCCAATTTCTGCCCTCATCATACCTACTCCTTTATCATGTGGAATGAGCTTGCTGGCAAACATTGTATTTATAGTAACGGGAACCTTGACCTTTGACATAATTACCCCAACATAAATAGGGTTCTTCCCTTTTCACAGGGGAATCGTGTGGTCAAATTTGGTAAAGATCCAATACACAGAACTAAAGTTATCGTGCAGAAATGATCATGTTGTCAAAAAATATATTTATAGTAACGGTGACCTTGACTTTTGACCTAATGACCCCAACATAAATAGGACTCTTTCCCTTCCACAGGGGAAGCATGTGACCAACATTGGTAAAGAACCAATATACAGAACTAAATTTATCGTGCGGAAACCATCCTGTTGTCAAAAAATATATGCATTGTAACGGTGACGTTGACCTTTGACCTTATGACCCCAACATAAACAGTATCCTTTCCCTTCCAGAGGGGAATCATGTGTACAAGTTTGGTGAATATCCGATATACAGAACTAAAGTTATCGTGCTGAAACCTGTGTGGACGCCCGCCGCCCGTCATATCCAATCACATAATACGGCCCGTCTTGATACGGGCGTATGAAAAGGATCATTGACTAAACATGCTTTATAAGTTAAAACATGGAAAAATAGAAATAATTTGATACTTACAGATAAACAAGGCTTGTCAAGTTGTTGAATTCTTGGATTGATGTAATCTGATTAGAATACCAATGACTGCAAAATATAAAATCGTTCTAAAACAATGACAATTTGAGACCCAATAAGCATAAGAAAAGTCAGAAGCCAGCATCTGTGTAAACAGAACCAACATACCGAAGGACAAGCATCAAAGAGAGAGAGAGAGAGAACAAAAGGCAAGCATTGGTTCACATTAGAAAACTCAATTTTGAACAACAGGAACCCCATTAAAACTGGAGTTAGACACACACGCTCAAGATGGTAAATAAGGTTCTGTTCCACGAGTGTCATTCATCATGATGATGACGCCAACAACTGGTTGTATGTCACACATGGTGACAAGTCATGAGCAAAAACAAATGAAATGACCTGCTATCAGTACAAACCAAACATATCACTGTTCATTCGTGACATGGTATCGATAAAGGATAAGACAATTCATGAAGGCGATCCTGATGAAGCCTAACGTCGCTTCAACTGAGATATCTATATTCCACCTACAGGTGCTGCTGGAATGTTGCTACATATAAATGGAAAATTCACAACGTGAACATTGAAATTATCTCTGAAAAGGTTTCATTCAAATTATGAAGTAGATCTAGCTGTATTAGTGGTTGGTATCTGATAGTTCAAATTCAGGGAAATAGATGCGATCAAAAAGGTCAATAAACCTTGAATAATTCAGTGAAGTAATACCATCTAAACAGCGGAATTAAAGGACCGGGCTATCTACATTATTTTGCACATTGTTAACCACTAGTCTAAACCACTTATGTATAATGTTGACATTTTTAACCTTTCAACCACGTGTGCATAATGTTGACAATTTCATCCTTTTAACCACTTGTGGATGACTTTGACATATTTAACCTTTTGTCCACTTGTGCAGTGTTGACATTTTTAACCTTTCAAACACTTGTGCATAATATTGATATGTTTACCCTTTCAACCACTTGTGCATAATGCCGATATTTTTATCCACTTGTGTATAATATTGACATTTTTAACCTGTTGACCACTTGTGCATAATATTAACATTTTTAACCTTTTGCCCACTTGTTTATAATATTGACATTGTTAACCTTTCAGCAACTTGTGTATAATGTTGACATTTTTGGTTTCTATTCTTCTGATACACTATGATTATGATTATGATTTGGTTTGTTTTCTCAAAAAAATTCTCCGTGATCTCTAAGTTTGATCTTTATTTGTATTTCTAGTTTATTTTTTTTTCATTTTATCTGTGGCTTTCTATTCTAACGTAAACAGTTCATGCAACAAGAATTGTGTATAATTAGGAGTTGTTGAAAGGAATGGCTTCATGTTCTTATCTTTAAGAAATAAACTATCAATTTTAATTGATGTAGCCTTTCAGCACTGGTGAAATAAATAGATGTGTTATGTTGGCATCTTAATTTCATTGTGCTTCTATGCATCTGGGTTCTAGCCTTCATGCACAACTCCACTGACTTTGCTAGAAATGTGATTGAATGAACACATTTAGCCAAGATTATTGATAAAAGTGGACAGATGACCATGTAGTTTTAGCTATGCGTAATAAGTTAATATTAAGCAATGTTCTTGAATTTGGTGTTGACATTCTGATGCTTTGTATGAATTGTTTTTCTTAAATAACAGAAATTGTAGATATTATGAAAAGAAAGTGTACACAGTGATGGTCAACCATGCCACTTATATCAACAAACGAACGTTTGTTCCCACCCCGAGCCAGTACCCGGATTTCCATCGTTATGTGTCGTGGTCTTTATTGTAGTCAGTGGTCTTTATTGTAGTCAGTGATTTTGAGGTCACATTTAATTGTTGACCATCATGGATTAAAGATTTTCTTTTCATATTCACATCTCACATATAATTGCTCAATATAAAAAAGGACCATTGATCAAACATATTCATGTTTTGTAAGTTACAACATGGAAAAATTGAAATAATTTGATACTTACAGATAAGTAAGGCTTGTCAAGTTGTTGAATGCGCCTTCTGGGATTGATGTAATCTGGTTAGAATACAAACAACTGCAAAATATAAAATCCGTACTAAAGATAATGACAATTTGAGACCCAATAATCATAAGGAATATCGGAAGATAACATCTGTGTAACCAGAACCAACATACCAAAGGACAAAGATCAAAGGGAGAGAGAGAGAGAGAGACAGAGAACAAAAGGCCAGCAATGGTTCACATTAGAAACTAAAGTTTGATCAACAGGAGCACCATTAAAACTTGAGTTGGACACAAAAGCTCAAGATAGTAAATAAGGTCATGTTTCACAAGTGGCATTGATTAACCGGCCAACAACCGGTGAAATGTCACACATGGTGACAAGTCATGAGCAAAGACAAATGAAATGACCTGCTATCAGAACAAACCAAACATATCAGTGTTCATTTGTAACACAGACATGGTAAAGGATAACAAAATGCATGAAGGTGATCCTGATTAAACCGAATATCGTTTCAACTGAGAGACGTATATTCCATCTGCAGGTGCTGTTGGAATATTGCTACATATATATGGAACATTCACAACACCAAAATTGAAATTATATCTTTATTAAGAAGGTTTGGTTCAAGCTATGAAGTAGATCTAGCTGTATTAGTGGTATCTGTTAGTTCAAGATCAGGGAAATAGATACGATAAAAATAGTCTATAAACCTTGAGTTATTCCGTGAAACAATACCATCTATACAACATAATTAAAAGTTCGGGCTATTTACATTTTGTTTACATTATTAACCACTAGTATAAACGACTAATGTATAATATTGACATTTTTAACCTTTAGCCACTTGTGTATAATGTTGAAATTGGTAAACTTTTAACCACTTGTATTTAATTTTGAAATTTGTAACCTTTTAGGCACTTGTGCATAATTTTGATATTTTTAACCTTTTAACCACTTGTGTATAATGTTGACATTTTTTTTTCTGTTAACCACTTGTGCATAGTGTTCACATTTTTTTCTTTTAACCATCTGTGCATAATGTTGACATGTTTAACCTTTTAACCACTTGTGTATAAAGTTAGCATGTTTAACATTTTAACCACGTGTGTATAATGTTGACATTTCTAACCTGTTAGCCACTTGTGCATAATGTTGACATTTTTAACCTTTTAACCACTTGTATATAATGTTGACATTTTTAACCTTTTAACCACTTGTGTATAATGTTAACATTTGTATCCTTTTAACCACTTGTGTATAATGTTGACATTTTTAATCTGTTAACCACTTGTGTATAATATTGACATTTTTATTCTTTTAACCATCTGTGTATAATAGCGACATTTTTAATCTTTTAACCACTTGTGCATAATGTTGACAATTTTAACCTTTTATCTACTTGTGAATAATGTTGACATTTTTAACCTTTAATCTACGTGTATAACTTTGACATGTTTAACCTTCTAACCACTTGTGTATAATGTTGATAGTGTTAACCTTCTAACCACTTGGGAATAATGTTGACATTTTTAACCTTTAATCTACGTGTATAACTTTGACATGTTTAACCTTCTAACCACTTGGAATAATGTTGACATTTTTAACCTTTAATCTACGTGTATAACTTTGACATTTTTAACCTTTTAGGCACTTGTGTATAATGTTGATACTGTTAACCTTTAAACCACTTGTATATAATGTTGACATTTTTAACCTTTTAGCCACTTGTGCATAGCTTTGACATTTTTACCCTTTTAACAACTTGTGTATAATTTTGATATTGTTAACCGTTTAACCACTTGTGAATAATGTTGACATGTTTTATCTTTTAACCACTTGTGCATAATGTTGATATTTTTAACCTTTTAACCACTTGTGCATAATGTTAACATTTTGAACCTGCTATTAATTTCAGCTTGTTAAGAGCTTTCAGTATTTGTGAAGTATATATTTTAATTATGCTATGGTATTTAGTCATAGATGAACCTTGTTTTTTCAAGAGTGGTTTCCCCTCACGGTTAATCTATTTATATTTTTCTTACAGATTCACACACTATATTTATTGTAGGTCAATGGATAAAATGTGTTACCTTGACCCGACCATAAATACAAGCAATGTACATTTTTATAATGAAGAAGGAATTTTGTAACTAGTTTTCATTTATAATGTTTTTATATTACAATGTTCATATTATATCACATCAGTTCTTGGTTTTCAACTAGGTTTCACATACTTGACACAGACAGTGCACCATTGATGAGAAGCGAATCAAACTGACAAATACTTGGACTTTGTTCCGATTGGAATGGTTAAAGGAATGTCTCTGCTTTTGAATTTTGAATTTAGAACATCTAAACACTTGTTTGAAATAAAAAAAAAGTGTTCTACTCTTTTGACTCCTTTCATGTTGTCATGTAGCAAATACTAAGAATGCTGATTTCGGTTGACTATATTTAAAATAATATCAAAGGTAAGATTCTCCTCCCTCAGGCATATGTGCCCTAGCTGAGTTTGACTACTGTGATTAAACCCCGTTGGTTGTCATCCTCTCAACGACTTTTACATTATTTTGGTTTCTAATCTTTTTGATAATGAGTGTACCTCATGAAGGTTATTCCAAAAACGTTTCGTGTTGTATATCTATATGTTTATTCCCTTATTATTTTTTAGCATGTGGCTATCTGTTCTACCTTAAACCGTGCGTACAACAAGTATTTTGTAATTTGGAGTTGTTGCAAGAAATGTATTTATGTTCTTTTCTTTAAGAAATAAACTATCAATTTTAATTGACGTAGCCTTTCACCACTGGTTAAATTAATAGGCATGTCCTTTCTGGATCTTACTTCCATTGTACATTTCTGTATCTGGGTTCTAGCCTTCATACACGATTACCCTGACTTTGCTAGAAATTAGATTAAATGAACACATACAGCCATTATCATTAATGGAAGAAGAAAGTTTACTATGTAGTTTAGCTATCAGCAATCATTTACTATTAAAAAGTGTTCTTCAATTTTGTGTTGGCATTCTGATGCTTTGTATGAATTGTTTTCCAAATAACAGAAATTGTGGATATTATGAAAAGAAAGTGTAAAAGGTGATGGTCAACAATGCCACTAATATCAACAAAAAAGTGTGTGTGCCTGTCCCAAGACAGTACCTGGATTTCAACGTTACATGTCCTGGTCTTTATTGTGGTCAATGATTTTGAGGTCAGAGGTGATTGTTTGTTTTGTTGATAATGATGGAATTGTTGACTATCAAAGCATACACTTTCATTTCATAGCCATATCTCACATATAATCACTGAATATAAAGAGGATCATTGACTTAACTTATTCATGTTTTGTAAGTTACAACATGGGAAACTAGAAGGAATGCAATA
The DNA here is from genome assembly GCA_963383655.1 of Bathymodiolus septemdierum. NCBI lineage: Eukaryota > Metazoa > Mollusca > Bivalvia > Mytilida > Modiolidae > Bathymodiolus > Bathymodiolus septemdierum. The sequence goes on along the minus strand of OY726527.1, from coordinate 69,798,347 downwards.
CTTACAGAGTAGTAAGGCTTGGCAAGTCGTTGAATGTGCCTACTTGGATTGATGTAATCTGATTAGAATTCAAATTACTACAAAATATAAAATACGTACTAAGTAGAATAACAATTGGAGAGCCAATAAGTATAAGGCAAAGAATTGTCCTCATTAGAAATCTAAAGGTTGAGCAACAGAAACACCATTAAAACTGGAGTTGGACACAAAAGCTGAAGATGGTAAACAAGGTCCTGTTCCACAAGTGGCATTAATCATGATGCTGAAGCCACCAACCGGTCATATGTCACACATGGTGACCAGTCATCAACAAAGACAAATGAAGTGACCTGCAATCAGCACAAACCAAACATATCAGTCTTCATTCGTGACACGGTCTCAAACAGGATTACAATATTCATGAAGACGATCCTCATGAAGCCGAACATCGTTTCAACTGAGAGACGTATACTCCATCTGCAGGTGTTGCAGGAAATTTGCGACATATAAATGGAAAATTCACAATGTGAACATTTAAATTACCTCTTATTAAAAAGGTGTTGTTCAAGATATGAAGTAGATCTAGCTGTAATAGTGGTACATGTTAGTTCAAGTTCAGCGAAATAGATACGATCAAAAAAGTCAATAAACCCTCAATTATTCAGTGAAACAATATTATCTATACAGCGGAATTAAAGGACGGGGCTATCTACATTACTTTGGACATTTTAACCACTAGTGTAAATCACTTGTGTACAATATTGACATGTTTATGCTTTCAACCACTTGTGCATAATATAGATATTTTTAACCATTTAACTACTTGTGTATAATGTTGACATGTTTAACCTTTTGAACTACTTGTGTATAATGTTGATATTTTGTACCTTTTTAACCACTTGTGTATAACTTTGATAGTTTTAACCACTTCTCTATAATGGTGATATTTTTAATCATTTAACCACTTGTGTATAATGTTGACATGTTTAGCCTTTTCAACCTTGTGTATATTTTTAACTTTTTAACCACCTGTGTATAATATTGACATGTATAACCTTCTAACCACTTATGTATAATTTTGATATTTTTAATCTTTTAGCTACTTGTGTATAATGTTGACATTGTTATCCTTTTAACCACTTCTGTATAATGTTGACATGTTTAACCTTTTAACCACTTGTGTATGATGTTGATATTTTTAAACTTTTAACCACTTAGGCATGATGTTGCTATTGTTAACCTTTTAACCACTGATGTATAATTTTGATATTTTTAATCTTTTAACTACTTGTGAATAATGTTGACATTTTTAACCTTTTAACCACTTATGTATTATGTTGACATGTTTAACTTTTTAACCACTTGTGTATAATGTTGATATTTTTAACCTTTTAACCACTTATGAATGATGTTGCTATTGTTAACCTTTTAACCACTGATGTATAATTTTGATATTTTTAATCTTTTATCTACTTGTGAATAATGTTGACATTTTTAACCTTTTAACCACTTATTTATAATGTTGACATTGATAACTTTTTAACCACTGGTGTATAATATTGACGTGTTTAACCTTTTAACCACTTATGCATCATGTTGATATTTTTAACCTTTTAACCACTTGTGTATAATGTTGATATTTTTAACCTTTTAACCACTTGTGTATAATATTGACGTTTTTAACCTTTTAACCATTTGTGTATAATATTGACGTTTTTAACCTTTTAACCACTTGTGTATAATATTGACGTTTTTAACCTTTTAACCATTTGTGTATAATATTGACTTTTTAACCTTTTAACCATTTGTGTATAATATTGACGTTTTTAACCTTTTAACCACTTATGCATCATGTTGATATTTTTAGCCTTTTAACCACTTGTGTATAATATTGACGTTTTTAACCTTTTAACCACCTGTGGATAATATTGACGTTTTTAACCTTTTAACCATTTGTGTATACTATTGACGTTTTTAACCTTTTAACCATTTGTGTATAATATTGACGTTTTTAACCTTTTAACCATTTGTGTATAATATTGACGTTTTTAACCTTTTAACCATTTGTGTATAATATTGACGTTTTTAACCTTTTAACCATTTGTGTATAATATTGACGTTTTTAACCTTTTAACCACTTATGCATCATGTTGATATTTTTAGCCTTTTAAACACTTGTGTATAATATTGACGTTTTTAACCTTTTAACCACCTTTGTATAATATTGACGTTTTTAACCTTTTAACCATTTGTGTATAATATTGACGTTTTTAACCTTTTAACCATTTGTGTATAATATTGACGTTTTTAACCTTTTAACCATTTGTGTATAATATTGACGTTTTTAACCTTTTAACCATTTGTGTATAATATTGACGTTTTTAACCTTTTAACCACTTATGCATCATGTTGATATTTTTAGCCTTTTAACCACTTGTGTATAATATTGACGTTTTTAACCTTTTAACCACTTGTGTATAATATTGACGTTTTTAACCTTTTAACCGCTTGTGTATAATATTGACGTTTTTAACCTTTTAACCACTTATGCATCATGTTGATATTTTTAGCCTTTTAACCACTTATTATAAATCGTTTAAGTACTTGTGTATAATGTTTAACATTACAATGAATGTCAACTGTTTAAGAGCTGTCAGTATTTGTGAAGTATATATTTTAATTATGATATGTTATTTAGTCATAGACGAACCTTGTTTTGGCAAGGGTGGTTTCCCCTCACGGTTAATCTATTTATATATTTTACAGATTCACACACTATATTTATTGTAGGTCAATGGATAAAATGTGTTACCTTGACCCGACCATAAATACAAGCAATGCACATTTTTATAATGAAGAAGGAATTGTGTAACTAGTTTTCATTTATAATGTCTTTATATTATAATGTTCATATTATATCATATCAGTTCTTGGTTTTCAACCAGGTTTCACATACTTGAAACAGAGAGTGCAACATTGAGGAGAAACGAATCAAACAGACAAAGAATTGGACTTTGTTCCGATTGGAATGTTTAAAGGAATGTCTCTGCTTTTGAATTTGAATTTAAAACATCTAAACAGTTGTTGGAAGAGAACAAAAATGCTCTACTCTTTTGACTCCTTTCATGTTGTCATGCATCAAATTCAAGAGTGCTGATTTCGGTTGACTATATTTTAAATATTATCAAAAGTAAGATTCTCTTCCGAGTGCAGTGCGACTAATGTGATTACTGTTGGTTGTCATGCTCTCAACGACTTTTACATTATTTTGGATTCTAGTCTTTTGATTATGAGTGTACCTCATGACAGTTATTCCAAAAACGCTGCTTGTCCTATATCTACATTTGTATTCCCTTATTAGTTTATAGCATCTTATTAAATATGTGGGTATCTGTTCTACCTTAAACAGTTCAAAAACAAACATTGCATAATTTGGAGTTGTTGAAAGAAATATCTTGATGTTCTTGTTTTAAGAAATAAACTATGAATTTTAATTGACGTAAACTTTCACCACGTGTTCTGTCTGGATCTTAACTTCATTGTACATTTCTGTTTCTGTGTTCTAGGTGTCATACACGATTACCCTGACTTTGCTAGAAATTTGATTAAATGAACACATACAACCAATATCATTAATGAAAGAAGACAGTTTACCGTGTAGCTTTAGCTATCATCAATAAGTTATTATTAAATAGTGTTCTTCAATTTTGTGTTGGCATTCTGATGCTTTGCAAGAATTGTTATTTAAATAAAAGAAATTGTAGATATTATGAACAGAAAGTGCAAAAGATAATGGTCAACAATGCCACTAATATCAACAAAAGAGTGTTTTTGTCTGTTCCAAGCCAGTACATTGATTTCCAACATTATATGTCCTGGTCTTTATTGTGGTCAGTGATTTTGAGGTCAGATGTGATTGTTTGTTTTGTTGATATTGATGAAATTGCTGACCATCATGGTTTAAACCTTCATTTCATATCCATATCTCACATAGAATCGTTGAATATAAAAAGGATCATTGACCAAACTTATTCATGTTTTGTAAGTTACAACATGGGAAACTAGAAGACATTTGATACTTACAGAATAGTAAGGCTTGGCAAGTCGTTGAATGTGGCAACTTGGATTGATGTAATCTGATTAGAACTCAAATAACTACAAAATATAAAATACGTACTTAATATAAGGACAATTTGAGACCCAATAAGTATTAGGAAAGTCAGAAGACAACATTTGTGCTACCAGAGCAAACAATAATCCACACTAGAAAACAACAGTTTGAGCAACAGGAACCCCATTAAAACTGGAGTTGGACACAAAATCGCAAGATGGTAAATAAGGTCCTGTTCCACGAGTGGCATTGATGATGCTGCTGACGACAACAACTGGTCATATGTCACACATGGTGACAAGTCATCAGCGAAGAAAAATGAAATGACCTGCAATCAGTACAAACCAAACATGTGAGTGTTCATTTGTAACAGACTCGATAAAGGATAACAAATGCATGCACCCGAATATCATTTCAACTGAGAGACGAATAGTTCATCTGCAGATGCTGCTGGAATATTGCTACATATAGATGGAAAATTGAAATTATTTCTTATTAAAGAGGCTTCGCTCAAGTTATGACATAGATCTAGCTGTATAAGTAGTATCTGATAGTTCAAGTTCATGTAAATAGATACGATCACAAAAGTCAATAAACCTTGAATTATTCGTGAAACAATACCATTTATACAGCGGAATTAAATGACCGGGGTATCTACATTATTTTGGACATTTTCAACCACTAATGTACAATATTGACATTTTTAATCTTTAAACCACTTGTGCATAATTTAGATATCTTTATCCACTTGTGTCTAATGCGGAATTTTCAACGTGTTAACCTTTTAACTACTTGTGTATAATGTTGACATTTTTTTCCTTTTAACCTTTTAACTACTTGTGTATAATATGGACAATTTTATTCTTTCAACCATTTGATAATTTAGATATTTTCATCCACTTGTGTATAATGTTGAATTTTTATCCTTTTAGACACTTGTCTAAAATATTGATATTTATTTGCATTGTTGACATGTTTAACCTTGTTATCACTGGGGTATAATGTTGACATTTTAACCATTAACCACTAGAGTATGATATTGACATGTTAACCACTTGTGGATAATGTTGACATTTTTAACCCTTTTAACTACTTGTGTATAATATTGACATTTTTAATCTTTCAACCATTTCATAATTTAGATATTTTCATCCACTTGTGTATAATGTTGAATTTTTAACCTTTTAGACACTTGTCTAAAATATTGATATTTATTTGCATTGTTGACATGTTTAACCTTGTTATCACTGGGGTATAATGTTGACATTTTAACCATTAACCACTAGAGTATGATATTGACATGTTAACCACTTGTGGAGAATGTTGACATTTTTTACCCTTTCGCCACTTGTGTAAGATATTGACATTTTATTTACCTGTTAACCACTTGTGTATAATTTTAATATGTTAACCACTTTGATATAATGTTGATATTTTAAACACTTGAAATAATGAAATTGTTAACCGTTTAACAACCTGTGCATCATCTTGATATTTTTATCCACTTGTGCATAATTTTTGTCATTTAAGCCATCTATATAATGTTGACATTTTAACCACTTTTATGAACTATTGAAAGTTTTAGCCTTTTAACCTGTTATGTATAATGTTGCCATTTTCAACTTTTAACCACGTGTGTAAATTATTGACATTTTTAACGTTTAACCACGTGTGTGTAATATTGATATGTTTAACCTTTTAACCACAAGTGTATAATTTTGCCATTTTAAACACTTGTGTATAATATAGAAATGTTTAACCTTTTAGCATCTTCTGTATAATATTGACATGTTTAACCTTTTATCCACTTGTGCATAATGTTGACATTTGTAACCATTTAACCAATAGTGTATATTTTTGACATTTTAACCACTTGTGCATAATGTTGACATTGTTAACCTTTTACCCACTAGTGTAAAAAACATCCCTTTTAACCACCTGTGTATAATGTTGATGTTTTGAACATTTAAGCCACTGGTGTATAATGTTGACACAGTTAGTGTGGCTTCTATTCATCTGATTATGAGTGTACCTGATGAAGATTTTTTTTCCAAAAACGCTCCGTGATCGCTAAGTTTGATATCTTCATTTGTATTCCCTGATTATTATGCTTTACATTTTATCAAATCTGTGGCTTTCTATTCTACCATAAACAGTTCATACAACAAGTATTGTGTATAATTAGGAGTTGTTTAAAGAAATGGCTTGATGTTCTTGTCCTTAAGAAATAAATTATCAATTGTAATTGATGTAGCCTTTCACCACTCTTTAAATTACTAGATGTATTTTGATGAAAGTGGACAGGTGACCATGTAGTTTTAGCTATAAGTAATTAGTTAATATTAAACAATGTTCTTCAATTTTGTGGTGGCATTCTGATGCTTTGTATCAATTGTTTTTTAAATAACAGAAATTGTAGATATTATGAAAAGAAAGTACAAACAGTCATGTCAACCATGACCCTTATATGAACAAAAGAACGTGTTTGCCCGTCCCGATACAGTATCTGGAATTCCAACTTTATGTGTCGTGGTCTTTATTGTAGTCAGAGGTGGGTTTGTTGATATTGAAGGAATTGTTGAACATCATGGCTTAAAGACTTTCTTTTCATAATCACATCTCGCATAAACTGGCTAAACATAAAGAAAGGTATCATTGACGATATTCATGTTTTCTAAGCTACAACATGGAAAAATAGAAAGAATTTGATACTTACAGTTCAGTAAGACTTGTCAAGTTGTTGAATGCACCTGGTTGGATTGATGTAATCTGATTAGAAACCAAATAACTACAAAACAAAAAATACGTACATACAATGACAATTTGAGACCCAATAAGTATAAGGAAAGACGGAAGACAACATATGTGTAACTAGAACCAACATACCGAAGGACAAAGATCAGAGAGAGAGCGAGAGAAAGAGAGAGAGAGAGAGAGAGAGAGAGAGAGAGAGAGAGAGAGAGAGAGAGAGAGAGAGAGAGAGAGAGAGAGAGAGAGAGAGAGCTAACGCCAACAACTGGTCATATGTCACACATGGTGACAAGTCATCAGCGAAGACAAATCAAATTACCTGTAATCAGTACAAACCAAACATATAAGTGTTCATGCATGACACAGAATTGATCAAGGATTACCAAATTCATGAATCAAAACATCGCTTCAACTGAGAAACGTATAGTCCATTTGCAGGTGTTGATGGAATGCTGCTACATATAAATGGAAAATTCACAACGTGAAAATTGAAATCAGCTTTTATAATTAAAAGGTTTCTTTCTCAACTATCCCTCACTACCACTTTTTTGGTGTAATTCAGGGTGTGAAGAAGGTCTAGCTGTATCGTTGTTATCTCTTACTTCAAATTCCAGGATATAGATGTGATTAGCATAGTCAATAAACATTGAACTAATCAGTGAAAATATATCATCTATACAGCTGAATATATATATAGGACTGGGCTAGCAACCATTCGTTTTGCTTGAGAATCCAATGCAAAAAGCCCGCTTTAACAAGCGAGAAGAGGAGCACAGTATGTACTCATAGGAATATCTTTAACAAACACATGCACCAATTATATAAAATATTTTGTCAAAGACTGAATCATTTTGATGATATCAGTTTCTGAGAAATTTTCTTTTGGAATCAGAGATGGTTCTTCGTTTTGGTAAATCAGACATGTCTCTTCTCAAAGATATATATATAAGTTGACCATTCTATTTAATACAACCCTAAATCATACATGATTCTAAAATTAAGATTATATTCATATTTTGTAAGCTACAGCATGGATCAATAGAAATATTTTGATACTTACAGTTCAGTAAGGCTTGTCAAGTTGTTGAATGCGCCTGCTTGGATTGATGTAATCTGATTAAAATTCAAATTACTGCAAATATAAAATACGTACTAAATACAATGACAATATGAGACCCAATAAGGATAGGCAAAGCCGGAAGACAACATTTGCGTATCCAGAACCAACATACCGAAGGACAAAGGTCAACAAGATAAAGAACAAAAGGCAAACAATGGTCCACATTAGAAAGCTAAAGTTCGAGCAACAGCAACCCTATTAAAATTGGAGCTGGATACAAAAGTTCACGATGCTAAATAAGGTCCTGTTCCACACGTGGCATTCAACATGCTGTTCACGCCAACAACTGCTCATATGTCACACATAGTGACAAATCATGAGCGAGGACTAATGAAATTACCTGCAATCAGTACAAATCGATCAAGGATTACCAAATTCATATAGCCGAACATCGTTTCAACTGAGAGACGCATAGTCCATCTGCAGGTGTTGATGGAATGCTGGTACATATAAATGGAAAATTCACAACGTGAAAATTGAAATCAGCTTTTTATTTAGAAGGTTTCGTTCTCAACATCTATACAGCTGAATGACATTAAAGGACTGGGCTAGCAACAATTCGTTTTGCTTTAGAATGCAATGCAAACATCCTGCTTTAATAAGCAAGAAGAGGAGCACAGTATATACTCATAGGAATATCCTTAACAAACACATGCACCAATCATAGCAAATATTTTGTCAAAAACTGAATCATTTTGATGATGTCAGTTTCAGAGAAATTTTCTATTGGAATAAGATTGTTTTTATTTTTGGTAAATCAGACATGTCTCTTCCCAAAAAAATATCTCTAAGTTGACCATTCTATTTAATAAAACCCTAAATCATAAATGATTCTAAAATTAAGCTAGCGGATGTATTTTTTTAAATTTTGTAATTGATTGTATGCTTAAAATCAAATATGAGTCAAAAATGCAAAACAAAGAACAAGACAAGTACTTGTGAACCACCATAACACTAAAATATTTCACCAGCATCTGGAATTATCCTTGTTTTTGGTTGGGTTTCGTGTTGCTCATCTTTTTAGTTTTCTGTGATGTGTTTAATGCTTTGCTTGTCTAAGTACTATGTCTTGTTCCCAATGTTGCATTATTTCTGGATTTGACATTTTCATTGTCCCTACGATTTTCTCTAACGTTTAGTTATCAATCTAAATTTTGACTTTCCCTTTGTAAGATTGTTCGGAGTTCGGTAATTTTGTTATTACCCTTATTTACTATAACCATGCCCAATGTCACTGCTGGTGGATTTTTTTTTCCCCCGAGGTCATTGCAACTTGGTAGCTTTACATAAGCATTTATGAATAACGAAATTAAAGACAACATACCGCTAGTACGTCACCCGGGTTAACAAGGTCCTCATTTGCTACTACACGGAACAGGGTAGCAAATGACATATGCGTTCCACGGAAAATCCTACGGAATACCCCGATTTGTCTTACGTTCAGCCAGAGGCTAATTATTATTTCAAAAGTTCAGATTCGTATCAAATTTTAAAATCTTGTTCTATTAATATTTCGGACTGTCTTAAATCTCCAGGTACTTGTGACTCTTCTCCATGCATTATTACTTGCAAAATAAAAACTGACAAAAATAATACTTGTAAAACATGCGTCATGCCAATAACTCCTCCTGAATTTACAAGTAATTTAACTGGAAAAACGTACTACACCAAATCGTTTGACCCTCTGGACTGTTCTACTAAAAATGTCATTTACGGCATAGAATGTACACTCTGTGGACTTTTGTATGTTGGTGAAACTCGTCAAACATTGCGAAGTAGGATGAGCCAACATCGATATGATGCAAAAGATCCCAAACACCGAATTTTGTATAATCATTTCAATCAACCGGGTCATGACCGCTGTTTGACGATGAAAGTTCGAATCATCGAGAAGAATTCCCATCATACAAACAGTCCTATGCTTAGTATACCTTACCGTACCGATAGAGAGTTGTTGTGGATAAAAGAATTAGGCAGTGCAATGCCTTACGGTTGCAATGATAACATCAAAGGAGTGGGAAGTTTGTCAAGTCTTGGATGCAACGAAATCAACGTGATGAGCCTTATTAATACTATTCCAAGAAGTAACGTAGCCGTGGTCAAAAAAGAATTCAACATCCTAATGTTAAAAAGTCCTCTAAACCAAGAACGTTACAAAATACTTTTAATGATTTACTTTCTAATATACAGAAACCTCTTGGAATTCATCATATTCGTACAATCTTATTTTCACTACCTGTAAACTACCTCAAAGATATTAGGGATTTTGGACTTGACAAAGGAGGCGTAGATCCTTTTTCTCCTAAATACAGATTGTATAGTATTATATGTGACGTGGCGTTCTTTCGTCTTTTTAAGCCAGTTCGATCTGAACCTCTTCATGAAAACAACAGAAAATTCCTCCATATTCCGTTTGCTAGCAAATAAATCGATGCTATTAATCAGCAACATTCTTAATAGAAAAGAGGTCGCAAAAGAAATTCCACCATATTTCAAAAATCAATCTGTTCACATTAGCTCCTATAGCTACACTAACAGCATTGGCCGTAAAATGTTCAACTACAAAGAAGCATTGCAAGATATTAACATAGAAGAGTACCGTAAGAACCCCCTGACGTGTGACTGTTCCCACTCTCCTTTTCAATACGACCCATCTAGACATGTAATCACTGGTGATCTGAATATCATTCAACACGAGTCTCCGAAAGGTGATTTCTCATGGTCCTAAATTCAGAGAACCACAACACATCAATTGGAAACATAATTTCAAGATAATTATGGATGCTGTTCAAGATTATGCCAGAAGGTGGACCAAGAGAGCAGTAGACCAAGATCCTGATTTAGAGTCCTTGTCAGACTGGGTTAGAACAAGTGGGTCTCTAGTACAAGGTCGGATTCACAAGCTCAAAAATTATGTTAATAGTCGAACTAAGTCTGTATTTAAAGACCAAGAAGCTGTTAAGTGTCTTTCCTCTCTTCATGACAAATATGTTATCGTTCCTGCGGACAAGGCTTCCAACAATATCGTGTTTGTATGTAAATCATATTACTTCGAATGCCTAATCAAGGAATTAGGCATACATAGCAACACTTCTAGTAATACCACATACAAACCAACTTCGTTCGACAAAGATGAAATCCTAGCTAACCACAGATCATTCATGACCTCTTTAAACATTCCCTCTGGTAAAGAGTCTGAGGATTTACCTTATTTATATTGGATACCTAATCTCCATAAGACACCATGCAAAGAAAGGTACATAGCGGGATCATCAACTTGTTCGACGAAAGAATTGTCTATTCACCTGACAAAGAGGGACAACAGAAATATTGTGAAACTGTTTACTCACGTAGTGGCATAAATCACATGTGGATTTTGAAAAACTCTAAAGATCTTTTGGATAACCTGAAATCAAGATCTTTTTTCAGGTATCCTCCATCAAAACTTTAGATTTTCCAACTCTGTATACCACCCTACCGCATGACAAATTAAAAACCCGCTTAAAAGAAACAATATATAAAGCTTTTGGTCATAGAAACTATGGCTCAACATTTGTTGTGTTAGGCTACAATTCCACATATTTTTCTAACAAAATTATTAAAGGTAAAACATGCTACTCCGAGGAACAAGTGATAAGTATGCTGGAGTTCCTCATCGATAACATATTTGCCTCCTTTGGAGGGACACTGTTTCAGCAGGTCGTCGGCATACCAATGGGTACGAATTGTTCCCCTCTGCTAGCCGATGTATTTATATACTCATATGAGTCGGAGTTTCTTCAAAAGCTTGTAATAGATAAGAAGATGCATGAGGCTAGAGCCTTTAATTTCACAGGTATATTGATGATGTTTTATCTATCAATAATTCTAGATTTGCAGAATTTCTTCCATTGATATATCCTCCAGAGCTGGAAGTTAAAGAGACCACCGATACAGCTTCGTCCGCATCATTTTTGGACTTATACCTCGAATTTGACGACAGTGGTCAACTCAGTACTAACATTTATGATAAGCGGGACGACTTCAATTTTCAAATCATAAATTTTCCAAACATGTGCAGCAATATACTAGCTTCTCCTGCATATGGTGATTACATCTCGCAATTGATTCGCTATGCAAGGGCCAGTAGTTTTTATTCTGATTTCCTGAAACGTCATCTTCATCTGAGAAACAGGCTACTGGACCAGGGCTATATAAAGATTCGCCTTATTGGATCTCTTAAAAAGTTTATATTCCGATACCAAGATCTTGTCGAAATATATTTCGTCTCTGCAGAAAAAATTATAAGCGATGCATTTTCATATAGTGAAAATGTATAAAGATAAAGATGTCAAAAATGTCAAGGTTATTTTTTTTTGTCAATGTGTGACGTAAAAATATTTTTGACATTTACATCACCGAATATGGTACTGCTTTGATAACTATTTTACCTATTTTGTTCCTGTATTTAAATACTGTTAGAGTGACAGCCGGAACTTTTGAACCGTAATGAGAGCGGGAGGTTTGGCGCCTTAAAATCTGATTCAAATTACCATTTCTTTAGAAATGCCTGTACCAAGTCAGGGTCATTACGGTTTTCACAGTTTTCCGGTTGTTGACTGATTTTGTCTGTTTATATAATTATGAGTTTTGACTCTCCCTTTGTAAGATTGTTCGGAGTTCGGTAATTTTGTTATTACCCTTATTTCACGTTATCCCAAACATTACTAGGTCAATACCTCTGCTGGTGGACTATTAGTCCCCGAGGGTATCATCCACCCAGTAGTCAATGCCGAAGCACTGACATGGTTTACTAGATAAATTTATTACTGAAATTTACAGTTCCTATATAATGTAATTATTAATAAATCTAAGGTTCTCCTCCCTGAGGCATAGGTAACCTTAGCCGATATTGGCTATCCTGTTAAGGTCCTTTGAATTTATTACTCCCAAAGCTTTAAATTATTTGGTTTTCCAATCTTTCAAATTTGAGCGTACCTGATGAAGGTTATTCCAAAAACGCGCTGTGCGCATTAAATTAGATATCTACGTTTTCATGACATATACATGTGTACACATAATATTAAATGATACTTACAGGTATGTTACGTTTGGTAGATTTTTGAAAGTGTTGTTCTGTATCATGATGTCATTTTTTTCTAACTGCCTATAAAGAGCCAATACATATCTTTCGTTTTTACTTAATTAAATTTATTGGCATCTTATACTGTGTCATACAAAATGTTTATAATAAACTGGGTCCTGGTGAGGCTCGCAGTCCAACCCATAGAACTCCTTCGCGCGTCCCCATGTTTGGTATAGGGTCACATGACCGTCATCTGTCTTGACACTGGTACATCTGGATTGTCGTTTTCCTCATTTTCTACCGACATGTGATATGTTGAAAAATGATCTTTCTCATGTTCATAAGCAAATGCATACTATTATATCATGGATATCAATTTGATACTCAAAGCAATTTTATAAACTGCAAAACATGAAGGAATAATTGTTTAATAATTTGTCTTTGACAGATACTGGTGAACAATCTGTTCATTGATGTGTCTATATTTACCACTATATCACTATAATTTAATGAATTAATTATAACAAGTATTAATAAAATATAGCTATACATTTGTATGAAATGCTTGAGGATACCAAAGAGTTAATCAGAATCCGTATATCGAAGAAGAACAGACAACACAGTGGCCAAAATAAAAAGTACAAAAGGACAAACAACGGTCAACAAAACATACACATGAAACTAAAGATCGAGTAACACGAACCCCATTAAAAACCGGCGGTGAACTCGTGTGCTCCGGAAGGGTAGGCAGTTTCTGCTCCACCAGTGGCAGACGTATAAATCATACTAAGCGATAATCACAGAAGGAAAAAATGTGGTAGACTACTAAAAGTGTTGTTCTTTTCACGTATATGACAAAGACTAATGGTTAAACACCATTTGAAGGCATGTGAATGATTGATTGGTTGGTGCTTAACCCATATCGTGGTCTGAGCAAATTCTATATAATAAATTCATCAACTAAAAGACACTTAGAAATGAAGCATACTTGTTTATAAAACAGTCGGGTTATTTGTACAAATAAAAGAACTGTTAAGAGGATATATATTTAAAATATATGTTAACTATCTATATTGTTGTAAGCTAATCAGTTTCTGTTGTAGTATTCTGATAAGCTTCAACAACATCTACGCAGTCGATTCAAACATGATTCAATGAATAATTAGAATTATACGGAATACATTCCTATCGTTCCTCATTATTTAATAAATAATTAGAATGACCCGTCTGATCATTGCGATTATGACCACAAGAAGAACAAGTCTTGTCAACAAATAACAATGAGTAATCATACCATGGCCAGTCCTTGTGATGTTTACTGTACAAACAAAGAGTCTTGTCAACAAATAACTATGAGTAAGCATACCATGGCCAGTCCTTGTGATGTTTACTGTACAAACAAAGAGTCTTGTCAACAAATAACTATGAGTAAGCATACCATGGCCAGTCCTTGTGATGTTTACTGTACAAACAAAGAGTCTTGTCAACACATAACTATGAGTAAGCATACCATGGCCAGTCCTTGTGATGTTTACTGTACAAACAAAGAGTCTTGTCAACAAATAACTATGAGTAAGCATACCATGGCCAGTCCTTGTGATGTTTACTGTACAAACAAAGAGTCTTGTCAACAAATAACTATGAGTAAGCATACCATGGCCAGTCCTTGTGATGTTTACTGTACAAACAAAGAGTCTTGTCAACAAATAACTATGAGTAAGCATACCATGGCCAGTCCTTGTGATGTTTACTGTACAAACAAAGAGTCTTGTCAACAAATAACTATGAGTAAGCATACCATGGCCAGTCCTTGTGATGTTTACTGTACAAACAAAGAGTCTTGTCAACAAATAACTATGAGTAAGCATACCATGGCCAGTCCTTGTGATGTTTACTGTACAAACAAAGAGTCTTGTCAACAAATAACTATGAGTAAGCATACCATGGCCAGTCCTTGTGATGTTTACTGTACAAACAAAGAGTCTTGTCAACAAATAACTATGAGTAGGCATACCATGGCCAGTCCTTGTGATGTTTACTGTACAAACAAAGAGTCTTGTCAACACATAACTATGAGTAAGCATACCATGGCCAGTCCTTGTGATGTTTACTGTACAAACAAAGAGTCTTGTCAACAAATAACTATGAGTAAGCATACCATGGCCAGTCCTTGTGATGCTTACCGTACAAACAAAGAGTCTTGTCAACACATAACTATGAGTAAGCATACCATGGCCAGTCCTTGTGATGCTTACCGTACAAACAAAGAGTCTTGTCAACAAATAACTATGAGTAAGCATACCATGGCCAGTCCTTGTGATGCTTACCGTACAAACAAAGAGTCTTGTCAACAAATAACTATGAGTAAGCATACCATGGCCAGTCCTTGTGATGCTTACCGTACACACAAAGAGTCTTGTCAACACATAACTATGAGTAAGCATACCATGGCCAGTCCTTGTGATGCTTACCGTACAAACAAAGAGTCTTGTCAACAAATAACTATGAGTAAGCATACCATGGCCATTCCTTGTGATGTTTACTGTACAAACAAAGAGTCTTGTCAACAAATAACTATGAGTAAGCATACCATGGCCAGTCCTTGTGATGTTTACTGTACAAACAAAGAGTCTTGTCAACAAATAACTATGAGTAAGCATACCATGGCCAGTCCTTGTGATGTTTACTGTACAAACAAAGAGTCTTGTCAACAAATAACTATGAGTAAGCATACCATGGCCAGTCCTTGTGATGTTTACTGTACAAACAAAGAGTCTTGTCAACAAATAACTATGAGTAAGCATACCATGGCCAGTCCTTGTGATGTTTACTGTACAAACAAAGAGTCTTGTCAACAAATAACTATGAGTAAGCATACCATGGCCAGTCCTTGTGATGTTTACTGTACAAACAAAGAGTCTTGTCAACAAATAACTATGAGTAAGCATACCATGGCCAGTCCTTGTGATGTTTACTGTACAAACAAAGAGTCTTGTCAACAAATAACTATGAGTAAGCATACCATGGCCAGTCCTTGTGATGTTTACTGTACAAACAAAGAGTCTTGTCAACAAATAACTATGAGTAGGCATACCATGGCCAGTCCTTGTGATGTTTACTGTACAAACAAAGAGTCTTGTCAACACATAACTATGAGTAAGCATACCATGGCCAGTCCTTGTGATGTTTACTGTACAAACAAAGAGTCTTGTCAACAAATAACTATGAGTAAGCATACCATGGCCAGTCCTTGTGATGCTTACCGTACAAACAAAGAGTCTTGTCAACACATAACTATGAGTAAGCATACCATGGCCAGTCCTTGTGATGCTTACCGTACAAACAAAGAGTCTTGTCAACAAATAACTATGAGTAAGCATACCATGGCCAGTCCTTGTGATGCTTACCGTACAAACAAAGAGTCTTGTCAACAAATAACTATGAGTAAGCATACCATGGCCAGTCCTTGTGATGCTTACCGTACACACAAAGAGTCTTGTCAACACATAACTATGAGTAAGCATACCATGGCCAGTCCTTGTGATGCTTACCGTACAAACAAAGAGTCTTGTCAACAAATAACTATGAGTAAGCATACCATGGCCAGTCCTTGTGATGCTTACCGTACAAACAAAGAGTCTTGTCAACAAATAACTATGAGTAAGCATACCATGGCCAGGCCTTGTGATGCTTACCGTACAAACAAAGAGTCTTGTCAACACATAACTATGAGTAAGCATACCATGGCCAGTCCTTGTGATGCTTACCGTACAAACAAAGAGTCTTGTCAACACATAACTATGAGTAAGCATACCATGGCCAGTCCTTGTGATGCTTAACGTACAAACAAAGAGTCTTGTCAACACATAACTATGAGTAAGCATACCATGGCCAGTCCTTGTGATGCTTACCGTACAAACAAAGAGTCTTGTCAACAAATAACTATGAGTAAGCATACCATGGCCAGTCCTTGTGATGTTTACTGTACAAACAAAGAGTCTGTCAACAAATAACTATGAGTAAGCATACCATGGCCAGTCCTTGTGATGTTTACTGTACAAACAAAGAGTTTTGTCAACAAATAACTATGAGTAAGCATACCATGGCCAGTCCTTGTGATGTTTACTGTACAAACAAAGAGTTTTGTCAACAAATAACTATGAGTAAGCATACCATGGCCAGTCCTTGTGATGTTTACTGTACAAACAAAGAGTCTTGTCAACAAATAACTATGAGTAAGCATACCATGGCCAGTCCTTGTGATGTTTACTGTACAAACAAAGAGTCTTGTCAACAAATAACTATGAGTAGGCATACCATGGCCAGTCCTTGTGATGTTTACTGTACAAACAAAGAGTCTTGTCAACACATAACTATGAGTAAGCATACCATGGCCAGTCCTTGTGATGTTTACTGTACAAACAAAGAGTCTTGTCAACAAATAACTATGAGTAAGCATACCATGGCCAGTCCTTGTGATGTTTACTGTACAAACAAAGAGTCTTGTCAACACATAACTATGAGTAAGCATACCATGGCCAGTCCTTGTGATGTTTACTGTACAAACAAAGAGTCTTGTCAACAAATAACTATGAGTAAGCATGCCATGGCCAGTCCTTGTGATGCTTACCGTACAAACAAAGAGTCTTGTCAACACATAACTATGAGTAAGCATACCATGGCCAGTCCTTGTGATGCTTACCGTACAAACAAAGAGTCTTGTCAACAAATAACTATGAGTAAGCATACCATGGCCAGTCCTTGTGATGCTTACCGTACAAACAAAGAGTCTTGTCAACAAATAACTATGAGTAAGCATACCATGGCCAGTCCTTGTGATGCTTACCGTACAAACAAAGAGTCTTGTCAACACATAACTATGAGTAAGCATACCATGGCCAGTCCTTGTGATGCTTACCGTACAAACAAAGAGTCTTGTCAACAAATAACTATGAGTAAGCATACCATGGCCAGTCCTTGTGATGCTTACCGTACAAACAAAGAGTCTTGTCAACACATAACTATGAGTAAGCATACCATGGCCAGTCCTTGTGATGTTTACCGTACAAACAAAGAGTCTTGTCAACACATAACTATGAGTAAGCATACCATGGCCAGTCCTTGTGATGCTTACCGTACAAACAAAGAGTCTTGTCAACACATAACTATGAGTAAGCATACCATGGCCAGTCCTTGTGATGCTTACCGTACAAACAAAGAGTCTTGTCAACAAATAACTATGAGTAAGCATACCATGGCCAGTCCTTGTGATGCTTACCGTACAAACAAAGAGTCTTGTCAACAAATAACTATGAGTAAGCATACCATGCCCAGTCATTCATGATGTTTACTGTACACACAAAAAATCTTGTCAACAAATAACTATGAGTAAGCATACCATGCCCAGTCATTGTGATGTTTACTGTACACACAAAGAATATTGTCAACAAATAACTATGAGTAAGCATACCATGCCCAGTCATTGTGATGTTTACTGTACACACAAAGAATCTTGTCAACACATAACTATGAGTAAAAATATACTGGATCAAACTGTCCAGCCAGCGTTTTAAAATATAATTAATCATGTAGTCTTCATTGTGTGGTTATCTGATTTGTTATCTCTTTGAAGCTAGGCTTTCTCGAATGTTTTAAATGATTTGAGATATACAATGATATTCAGATAAGAGCTTTAAATTGTACAGATGCCATTTGTAGTTCTTTGTTTTATCCTAAGAAATGATTACCACAAGATTTCATGCCTAATACATGCAGTCATCATCAGATATGTTTTGACAAATTTGCTTACACTCCCACCACGGACAGTCGAACATCTCTTAGGTAAAGTCAATTAGTTATCTTACCCTTATTGAAAACCGTTCAATTGTCCAGATGGCATTTGTAGTTATAGCCCGTCATATTTGTGCTGCTTTCATTGTGTGCAATGATGACCCCAGTATACACACTCATTATCACCTCTACCCCGAAAAGTACATACATAATGGTGGAGGACCCGGGTGGCTCAATGGGTTAGGTAGTTGGATTACCTAAGAACTCATACAAGCCTATCACCAATACGACGTGGTTTCGCGCCCGGCTTTGTAAATAACGAACTAGATGCTCCCAGGAGCCTTTTATCGCTCTCCTGGCTTTCAATTTGACATCTAAAGCTGATAGAAAATGGGGGTGTTACACATAATTTTGAAAGTCGGCCACTCAAAGATCATTTCAACTCAAATTTCTGAGCAAAAGATTGTCATGTGATTTGTATCTCATAATATTCCTAAACGGAATAAACTACCTGAAAAACATCTCACATAAAAACCCAGAATATATGTTAAACTAATCATAGTCATGTAGCTGCAGTGAAAATTTGAGTTAATTTTGATTAATAATAAAGCAGCAATGGACAAGTAACACAATTCTATTTTTAGTAACAGCAGCCATTTTGAATGGAAGGCGGGGCTGTCGGACACCTTTTTTGAAATGGGACTACCGAAGGACTAACCCAGCCAAAGTTGGCTTAATTTGGTTCAGCGGTTTCAGAGAAGAAGATTTAAATGTGATCTTTCACCAAAATATGCCTAATTTGCATAATCGGTATAAATCGGCTGAAAGAAATATTTCACAGAAAAACCTGAAATATAAGTTAAAATACTCATTGTCATGTAGCTGCAGTTAAAATATGAGCTCATTTTGATTTATAATAAAGCAGCAATGGACAATTGAAGAAATTTCTATTTTTATTAACAGCAGCCATCTTAAATGGAGGGCGGGGCTGTCAGACTCAATTTTGAAATGGGACTACCCTAGGACTCTCCAAGCCAAATTTTGTTTGATTTGGTTCAGCGGTTTCAGAGAAGAAGATTTAAATCTGAACTTTTATCAAAATATGCCAAATTAGTATAATCGGTATAAATGGGCTGAAAGAAAAATTTCACAAAAAAAAACCGGAATATATGTTAAACTACTCCTTGCCATGTAGCTGCTGTTAACAATTGAGCTAATTTTGACTTGGACTAATGCAGCAATGGACAATTGAAGAAATTTATATTTTTAGTAACAACAGCCAGCTTGAATGGAGGACAGGGCTGTCCGACACACAATTTTGAAAGGGACGCACCCAGGGACCATCCCTGCCATATTTGGTTTAACTTCGTTCAGCGGTTTCAGAGGAGAAGATTAAATGTGAAAGTATACGACGTACTACGGACGGACGACGACGGACGCCAAGTGATGACAAAAGCTCACTTGGGCCTTGGCAGGGCCAAGTGAGCTGAAAAGGTGCACTCGACTCGCAGCCACAAGTGATAAAGATTACCAGTTGCTTGCCCATGGTCGGTGGTTCTCTCCGTGATATAGCTGAAATATTGCTGAAAGTGGCGTTAGACATCACAAATCAAATAAAAAAATCAAATCATATTTGCGGTAAAGATAGTCAGTTTATCTTACCTATATTGAAGAAATCTTCATTCAAAATAATAAACATAACGCATACAGCTTATATTTTTGTAATCATAGACTCACAAGTAATAAGTGTTGTTAGGTAACCCTGTTGGAATATTGTCCAGTCCTCTACCAGAGCAGTCAACATAAGGTCCATTTGCATTGTCAGTACAACTACAGACACTAGGACATGATGATACCACACCGACAAGGAAAATCACAGCACATATTGTTGTTATAAGAAACTCCATTTTGAGTCGTCAGTCTACAAATATAAGATGTATTTTCTTAATAGTAATTGTCCAATGCTGTTATGCATTTATAACTAAAATTTAGTGAGAGATATATCATAAGAATATTAATATCGAGGTTAATACATGACCTTCTCCATAACACTCCGGCTATCATTCGATACCCCTATATCAACCCGAGACGCAAGCGACGGCTGATATGGGTCGAGGGATAATATCAAGGATGGTATGGAAAAGTTCATGTATTAATCTTTTTATCATATACTTTCGACAAATTAATAAAAAAAAAATAATAATTAAAAGTCAATGACTTTATATGCAGGTTTAATTCTGAGTTCAACAGATACATTTTCCGGGAACACTCAGCATCTCTATCCCCATAAATATTAATGGCACCATTTCCTATGACGACATTTTGAAACACCAAAAATGTATCAGATAATTTTTCGTGAATAGTTTTCATTCAAATTCATATTACGTTCTCCATGATAATCGTCTGTCATCTAACGTTTTCATGAATCTTGTTTTCTTCTTGGCGAAATTTCCCCGTCTCAACTCGATTTGTCAATGTCAACAGTACAGGCATGTAGATGACTGTTCATCTCCACTGATTCTTGTTGACACGATTAGTAGGGATTTAACCATTTATGTATATATATTACATTTAACAATTATTTATTGTTATATATATACATGTATATATATTATTGAAAGTTTGTGCAGTAGATTGTGGGTTGGAGCCCCGGTCTGTTTAAACCGAAGACTATAACATTGGCATCGGATGCTAAATAAATCTCCGCTACACACACAGCATTAAGGAATAAGAATAACGACTGGTTGGCTCCGAATCAGAATAATGTGCTCGAGTGGGGCGGAATGTCTATGCGCGGACTGTTGCTTCAGTGAGCTAACACTATACAAATATATCTCTGGGTGTTGGTCTAGAACAAAGCGGACCTCATCAATTTGAAGATAATTTCCTAAACTGTGTGGAAATAGCTGTCCCAACAATTTCAAAATCAAGCAAGACATTCAACAGACCATGTTGGTGGTATCCAGAAGTTGGAAAGAAAAAACATGACCTAAATAAATCTCAAAGAACTTTCAAACTCAAGATTTCACCAATCAATCTGTCATCTCTAATCAAAGCTGAAGAGGAATATATACAGGCAAACGAAGTTGCACTAGAGAAATGGTCAGAAATATTTGTGCAAATATCAACAATGCAAGAAACATAAAAGACAAATGGATGGAATTTAGAAAGTTCACTAACAGGAAAAGTAACCAGTATCATTGGCAAACTAATGGAGCGAATAATTACAAGTCGTCTAGAATGATATGTAGAAAACAATAACATATTACATGTAGATGAGGAACAGGAAGGATTTCGACATTTAAGATCAACAACAAACGCTCTTTTAAATTTAACACAATCTATAGTGGAAGGTTTTAATGAAGAGAAATTTACACTAGCCGTATTAGGGAACGACCTTTTAACTTGAAGGGGGGGGGGGGTTTGTTTTTTTTCTAAAAAAATATTCTGATTCCCATTGTTGCTGAACAAAATATTCTGATTTTGGTGGAGGAAAAACAAAATAATCTGATTCAGAGTTTTCGTCATATAACTAATGTTAAATATTTTGAAAAAATTTCGCCCTTTGCGCGACAAAAAAAAATAATATTCTAACCCTTGTGTTGTCCGAGAAAAAAATTCTGAACGAAACAAAAAACCAAAACCCCCCCTTCAAGTTAAATGGTCGGTCCCTTAATTGACTTCGAAAAGGCTTATGACAGTGTCTGGAGAGAGAGGTTATTAGTAAAGTTGTTTAAATCAGGAATACAAGGGAACATGTGGAAGTGAATACAACACTTCTTAGATGAAAGACTAGCAAAATGATTTGTCAACAATACAGAGGAAGAATGGTTTAAAACCAACATTCGATTACCTCAAGGGGCAGTGATTTCTCCAATATTGTTTAATATATATCTCAAAGATTTGTTTGAAAAAATTGTTTCATAAAGATGCGGATGACAGTACAATGTGGAAATCAGGGAATAATTTAGTAGAAATTTCTGATTGTATGCACAAGGAAATCAATTCAATTATGGAATGGAGTAGAAAATGGGGAATCAACATCAATGCAGACAAAACATAATATTGCATATTCTCTAAATTAAAACAACATCATGGACACACAATCTTTATAAAAGTATTTTTTTTAGCCTTCGACTTAAAAAAAAAATCTGAAAAGGGATATCTTTATCAATTTTAAAGTATTTTAAACTTCAATATTTCTTTCATAAGTATGTGAACAATACAGGTGTTTTTGTTGTAAATTTCAAAGCTAAGTCATTCAGGTATTGAAATATACGATCTACGTCTGCTAATATTGCCTTACTCAATAAGATAAGATAAACTGACATAATGGACGTCTAGTTTAAATTCACATTATAATTTTTAATTCTTATCCCTACAAGTGTGGACACAGAAATGTGCTGTCCAAAAGGCAAGTGTGGATGTCAATATTTCATATTATTAACATAAAAAATTAAAATTCATTGACACAGGGTCCTGTATTTTTTTTAATAAAAAAATAATCCTGGATTATTATTTTTGCTAAAAATTCGGTCCTGTATTTTTATTTCAAATTTTAATCATAGCCCCCCTCCCCCTCCCAAGGGGTATAAAATTGTTTCATTAATAATAAATTAATAAATAATAAATTCAGATTTTCTATTTAAAATAAATCTCGTTTACAAAACCACTGATATTTGTTAAATTTTTAACGCTGATTTAAGCTTTAGTCGCTACAAATTTTTATATTTCTCTTTAAGCTGTCGAAACAAAACATTTCTTTAACTGTAAAATTCACAAATGAAATTCACTATCACCTCCCCCCCCCCCCCCCCCCCCTCCCCCTCCCCCCTTTTCCCTTGTTTCTTGTTTAAATCAATGATCAACAATATTCCAGAATCGAACAAATGAATAAATATAACAGATTTCTTTTACATGCATCGTTTTACCATGCAGAGTTAGTGTGCTTCAAATCGGACATCCAATCAGGACGGTCATTATTCTTGTCCAAGATAAAAATACATCGCTAAAGTAAATTTACCTGTGGCTTCAGAGAAGAAGATTTTTAGAAATCGAACATAAAATTTCCCTACTTCAACTCGTAAATTTACATAGAAATCGGAGATATTTCGTCATAAAACTTCACACATGGTTTTGTCTATCATATTTCTTGAAGACAAACATAAAGTTTTATTGCATTTATCAATATTTTATGAGTATCGACAGTTTTTTTCAACACCGTATCTGTTTCTCGATACAGCCGCCCAATTACAGTGACCCGTGACCCAGATTAGCACGTTCCAGCATTTTTTTCTTAATACTGTTGTTTAATCAGTGTCCACCTATCAAAAGTACAAATGTGTTGAAATTACCGAGTGTAAATTGTGCATGCTGGTAGACGATACCAATATTACAAGCGGGATAATATAGTTCTAATAATAAAACACTAAATGCTCGCTTACTCGCAAGGGTTTTAACGGGATGCCATTACACGTAATGGAGCAGCCGCCGATATTTTTTTGCGCTCGCTTACAGAGTTTCTGACATCTGCATTTATCAATAGTAAGACATAACCTTTCCTTTTGTCCACTATTATAACACATTTTTATCACCTACCAGTATTTTAGAATGTAATTCCCACAAAATAAAAATCCATTTTACTTTCTCTCTGAACCTTTTGGATTTCGTCATTTCCGGCCTCACTTTGGTATTTTCCTTATTTAGATTTCGATACCATATTTGGCGATTTGAAACGTGAATGTTTACCTTAGCCGTAGTAAACGTGCAGTAAGACATACAGTAAGAAAGCTCCACCTTCCGTAGTTTCCGGTTATGGCGAACGATCGATACATTTGAACAAGGTTGTTGCTACCTTTGAAAAGCATACATTTCTCAGTCAAGCCAATTTAACAAGGACTGGGATCATCAGTAATAGTTATAATGAAATGTTTGAAGCGTAAATAGTGAGTTTTTATCTTTCAACTGCAATTTATGTTTTGCTCCATTGTGACGAATGGGACTACTTTGTAGCTCCGCCGAGACACAAGTTTGTCACAGGAGCTACATTATTGCAGCTAGGATAATCCAGTCTCTATGATACGAATAATACAGAATACCGAACCTCATTATCAACTCATCGAAAATTCACTTGTTCTCGCCATGATATAGCTGAAAGATTGCTGAGTCGGCGTCAAGCAACAATCACTCACTTACTCACTATATTGAAATTCTCACAGGGACTTGGCCTCTCATTATATGTAACAAGCGTTTGGATAAAATATATTGAGTTAACATTTAATAGCTAATATATTTGATTTAAATAACATAGGTAAATTTACATGTGGGTGATTACAGGTAAAAGAGTTGGAAATTATAGCCCGCCCGTCCGCCCGAGACGGCCTATTTAACGACCGGGCGGTCAAAAATAAATGTTAACCCTTTCAGCACCAAAGCGACATTTTTGTCGTTTTTGACAAACATTGAAAAAGGAGTGTTATACAAAAACACAATTCGCGAATGACACAGTAAATATATATTTCAATAGACATGTAACGAAACTGTATGTGAAATTCGTGATTTTGAAGCTTAAATGACGTCATCGTGAAATATGACGTCATAATTCACCGGACTAGATCAAGATGACCGACGCCGCAGAATCAGGTTCTGACTGATACAGATACCGATGAAGAATTCAATATTGATGAAGCTGTACCAGCTAACAGAGGACTGTTTGGTTTCTGTTGTATATCCGGGGACGTTTGATTTACCAGAGTCGAGATTTCAAGAAGAGACAGGGCCGTTCAACTTCACTCCTAATTCATTCATTGTATAGTATTGTTTTCAAAGGTTTCTTGAGTTCGAAGATCACAATGTGGTTGACGTTCTTGTTCGTGAAACAAACAGATATGCTAAACAGCATTTAACTTGTTATTTAGTAATAAAAACGTAGATATTAAATTTAGTGCGTACTACGCGTAACTTTTATCAGGTACGCTCAACTCCAAAATATTTCACAGCCAAATAGTTTTGAAATCTTTGACAGCAATTGAACGCAGCAACGGGCATAAACTGAATAGCCAAAAATCTACTTAAATTACCTATAACTTATGTGTTTGTTTGACACCTCTCCAGGAGTAATGATCGAGATTGGATGACCGCGTGTTCGATATATCATTCGATCAATGGTGGGGATTAACGAATCATTAATACATTATGGTATATAGTTTCTTCGCTAAGCATACAGTTTAAAACAAAGAATTTTGAGAATGTTAGAATAATGTGTTTGAGTTAAATGAAACGTCAATATGCGCACTGTTGTTTCATTTACCTAATAAATTACAACGGGAGATGTTGTTCTGGTACAAGACAGACAGCGTCATCTCAACAAAGCGTTACTCGCGATGACATAGCTGACATAATCACTCACTGTGTGAGTTGGTTACCTTGCAACGATGCCATTTCGCTTGGAACATTGCATTTGGCCAAACAGGATGCATATTACCCGACTTTTGATGGGTAGGGAGATAGTTAATTATGTTTCGTACTTTAAAAATTGCATTGCCGAAAATAGTAAAAAGAAAATATCTTGTGGAGTACCCAATAAATATAGTGGGTAAAATCACTTACGAAATAGGAGTCCCCTGGTTGTGTTGGACGAATCAAATATACCACTCGCCCCTCGGACTGAACATAAATGAGTGGCTCATCTAATGAGTATGTTACGCTCCTTTTACGTTAAAAACACCCTGCAGTAACTCCTTTGGATAGCTAAGTCACCGGTTGACATATGTAGAAGTTGCCTAGGGGAGGTATTGTTTGAAACTTGTTTTCGTCATGAATGTAACTGAAATACTATTCATGTCACTTTAATCAACAATCGATTTAAACTTGCACTCTTAGGCCCATATCAGTACCATCTTTTTTCACCTAGATAATTTATTATTTGTAAACTCGTCTTCCGTATGAATATATATAACTGAATAATGATCAATTATCAAGTGATAATTAAAGTACACTTGACTCGGGCGAATTCGAAATCAGAATTGGTATATAGAAAATATTAGAATATTGATAAACTGACTGATGTCTAACGTCAAATAAGCAGTATTTCAACTACACTCGCACACGGATGAGTTGCTTCCCTAGTAAACTCGAAGAAACGATTTTGTCTATTCGTAATAGTTAATACACTTTATTAAATGCTCAATTTTACCCCGAAGGGTTGAAGGTATATACAAGGAATATCTGATTCAACCCACCATTTCTTTAGAAATACCTGTACCAAGTCAAGATCATTACGGTTTTCAGTTTTCCGGTTGTTGACCGATTTTGTCTGTCGATATACTTATGAGTTTTGACTTTCCCTTTGTAAGATTGTTCGGAGTTCAGTAATTTTGTTATTACCCTTATTTACTTCGACTCTGACAAAAGAATGCTATTCGGTTGGATGTCTTTATGTCGACGTGTGAAAGAGATTGATTGTTGTTTAACGCCAACTGATTATTTTTCAGCTATATCATGGCGAGTATAAGTTAGCTTCAATGAGATGATGAAGATGATGTCCGCTTTGTACTAGATCAAACCGCTATGCTAAATTTGCTATAATTCTAGCTCACTGAAGCAACAGTTCACGGGAACACATGTCGCTCAACTCCGGTACTCGGACACATTATCCTGATTTCGAACCACCCAGCCGTTGCTCTTTCTTCTTAGTGTTGCGTAAAGAATTAGAGACTCTTGACACGACTGCCCTAAAATTGGAAAAAATAAGATTTTTTGGCGTAAAATCGTGATTTTTCACACGAAATACCCCAACAAATTTCGTGCCTCCCTGCGCTCGGCGCAATTTGTTTAAGTGCGCCCCCCTAGCTTGAAAGCATGGATCCTCCCTTGCTAACAATTACACTACTGATACGGTTCGTGTGCAGGGTGGGGTCTGACAATACTAATAAAATAACAACAAAGGTAACAAGATTTCGGAAACATTGGTATACCTTAGAAATTGTCTTGAGAGATTGATTTTCTGTACTGAATGGTAAGATCAAAACAGAGAAGAGAAATGTAAGAACAATTGGATTAACATCTATTTTGGATGGACAAGTAAAAATGTGTAGCATATAGACAAAAGAAAATTAGTTTGCCAATGTCGGTTTAAGGGTTATGATGTTTAACGCCACTTTCAACACTATTTCAGTTATATCTTAGCGGTCAGTTTTATTGATGGAGGAAACAGGAGTACCCGGAGAAAACCACCGACCTGCCGATAAATAGAGATTTGAATGCGCAACGTTAGTGGTGATAGCAACTGATTGCATATTTAGTTGTAAATCTAACTACCATATGACCACGACCACGACGGCCCCTATTTTATCAATTGAAACATGATGGACATTTATGTTGAACTACTATGAACTATGCGTTTTCAGAATAGAATATATCATGAAACAAATGTACATAATTTTACTGAATAAGTTTAAAATTTAGTGACACGTAAATAAGTATTGAAAGGAAACAACATCTACAATATATCATATCAAGATATTTTGCCATATTGTGTTGATTGTATTTAAATGCTGTTTCGACCTGACCTTTTATTTTAACATTGTTAGACGACCATTTACTATTATACTAAATTGTACAACATGACTTCCTCCTCTATATGTATTCTTTACAAACAAATTGCATATTGTACAAGTACCCCCAGTAGTACAGATAGTTAGAAAAAAAAATGAAAAAAATACCACAATGTCGGAGCAATTCCTAAATCTAATAAAAAATCGTAGAAACAACGAGAAATGTATGCACCTAACACACGGCTATATATAACCACTCTGCACCTAACACACGGCTATATATAACCACTCTGCACCTAACACACGGGTATATATAACCACTCTGCACCTAACACACGGGTATATATAACCACTCTGCACCTAACACACGGGTATATATAACCACTCTGCACCTAACACACGGGTATATATAACCACTCTGCACCTAACACACGGGTATATATAACCACTCTGCACCTAACACACGGCTATATATAACCACTCTGCACCTAACACACGGGTATATATAACCACTCTGCACCTAACACACGGGTATATATAACCACTCTGCACCTAACACACGGCTATATATAACCACTCTGCACCTAACACACGGGTATATATAACCACTCTGCACCTAACACACGGCTATATATAACCACTCTGCACCTAACACACGGGTATATATAACCACTCTGCACCTAACACACGGCTATATATAACCACTCTGCACCTAACACACGGGTATATATAACCACTCTGCACCTAACACACGGGTATATATAACCACTCTGCACCTAACACACGGGTATATATAACCACTCTGCACCTAACACACGGGTATATATAACCACTCTGCACCTAACACACGGGTATATATAACCACTCTGCACCTAACACACGGGTATATATAACCACTCTGCACCTAACACACGGGTATATATAACCACTCTGCACCTAACACACGGGTATATATAACCACTCTGCACCTAACACACGGGTATATATAACCACTCTGCACCTAACACACGGGTATATATAACCACTCTGCACCTAACACACGGCTATATATAACCACTCTGTACCTAACACATGGGTATATATAACCACTCTGCACCTAACACACGGGTATATATAACCACTCTGCACCTAACACACGGGTATATATAACCACTCTGCACCTAACACACGGGTATATATAACCACTCTGCACCTAACACACGGGTATATATAACCACTCTGCACATAACACACGGGTATATATAACCACTCTGCACCTAACACACGGGTATATATAACCACTCTGCACCTAACACACGGGTATATATAACCACTCTGCACCTAACACACGGGTATATATAACCACTCTGCACCTAACACACGGGTATATATAACCACTCTGCACCTAACACACGGGTATATATAACCACTCTGCACCTAACACACGGCTATATATAACCACTCTGCACCTAACACACGGGTATATATAACCACTCTGCACCTAACACACGGGTATATATAACCACTCTGCACCTAACACACGGCTATATATAACCACTCTGCACCTAACACACGGGTATATATAACCACTCTGCACCTAACACACGGGTATATATAACCACTCTGCACCTAACACACGGGTATATATAACCACTCTGCACCTAACACACGGGTATATATAACCACTCTGCACCTAACACACGGGTATATATAACCACTCTGCACCTAACACACGGCTATATATAACCACTCTGCACCTAACACACGGCTATATATAACCACTCTGCACCTAACACACGGGTATATATAACCACTCTGCACCTAACACACGGGTATATATAACCACTCTGCACCTAACACACGGCTATATATAACCACTCTGCACCTAACACACGGCTATATATAACCACTCTGCACCTAACACACGGGTATATATAACCACTCTGCACCTAACACACGGGTATATATAACCACTCTGCACCTAACACACGGCTATATATAACCACTCTGCACCTAACACACGGGTATATATAACCACTCTGCACCTAACACACGGGTATATATAACCACTCTGCACCTAACACACGGCTATATATAACCACTCTGCACCTAACACACGGCTATATATAACCACTCTGCACCTAACACACGGCTATATATAACCACTCTGCACCTAACACACGGCTATATATAACCACTCTGCACCTAACACACGGCTATATATAACCACTCTGCACCTAACACACGGCTATATATAACCACTCTGCACCTAACACACGGCTATATATAACCACTATGCACCTAACACACGGCTATATATAACCACTCTGCACCTAACACACGGGTATATATAACCACTCTGCACCTAACACACGGCTATATATAACCACTCTGCACCTAACACACGGCTATATATAACCACTCTGCACCTAACACACGGGTATATATAACCACTCTGCACCTAACACACGGGTATATATAACCACTCTGCACCTAACACACGGCTATATATAACCACTCTGCACCTAACACACGGCTATATATAACCACTCTGCACCTAACACACGGGTATATATAACCACTCTGCACCTAACACACGGGTATATATAACCACTCTGCACCTAACACACGGCTATATATAACCACTCTGCACCTAACACACGGGTATATATAACCACTCTGCACCTAACACACGGGTATATATAACCACTCTGCACCTAACACACGGGTATATATAACCACTCTGCACCTAACACACGGCTATATATAACCACTCTGCACCTAACACACGGGTATATATAACCACTCTGCACCTAACACACGGCTATATATAACCACTCTGCACCTAACACACGGCTATATATAACCACTCTGCACCTAACACACGGGTATATATAACCACTCTGCACCTAACACACGGCTATATATAACCACTCTGCACCTAACACACGGCTATATATAACCACTCTGCACCTAACACACGGCTATATATAACCACTCTGCACCTAACACACGGCTATATATAACCACTCTGCACCTAACACACGGGTATATATAACCACTCTGCACCTAACACATGGCTATATATAACCACTCTGCACCTAACACACGGGTATATATAACCACTCTGCACCTAACACACGGGTATATATAACCACTCTGCACCTAACACACGGGTATATATAACCACTCTGCACCTAACACACGGGTATATATAACCACTCTGCACCTAACACACGGCTATATATAACCACTCTGCACCTAACACACGGGTATATATAACCATTCTGCACCTAACACACGGGTATATATAACCACTCTGCACCTAACACACGGCTATATATAACCACTCTGCACCTAACACACGGGTATATATAACCACTCTGCACCTAACACACGGGTATATATAACCATTCACTTTCCGCGATTGATACAGAGTACATTGACACATCTAAAAAAGATGACGGGGTTAAGCAAGATAACACCCGTTTTAGATGTGATAAACCAAACGTTTGAACGAAATTACATATCAATTCTCCTTCAGTGGCGCGTGGGTTACGATATTTCTCCACTCAAGAGAGCTAAATTAAAATTGTTAACCACAAACCGTCAGGCGAGTGGTTAACATTTTTATTTCAACTGTCGAGTGAAGAAATATCGTAACCCACATGGGCAACTAAAGGAGAATTTGTTTCTCCCATTATTTAACATGAACTTTATTTCAAAAGCCGTCAAACGAGTCAAATGCGGGGAAAGGCACGTGGCATTTTAATCCTCTAATGGATCACAGATTTTTCCACCACTGATTCAGCGGGGTTAAAACGCTGTCATAATGGGAGAAAGGTATTTTAACATGTCATGTAAGTACATTTTAATCTTATCACAGTGCTACTTTTGAGGAAACAATTGTCTCAAATGAATGAATTCCAAAGAAGGCGATTGTATAAAATAATTACACTGTCCTTTTATTGAATTACAATGTCAACAGGCGTTTTGACAAAATATTCCACACGGTTCAATACTACAACGATGATTTTATATACATATGCATATGGAGTCCGACCTATTATCCGACAGTCCGACAGTCAGATAGTCCGACGGTACGATAGACCGACAATCCGATAGTCCGACGGTCCGATAGTCCGTTAGTCCGTCAGATGCTTTATTTCTTTGAATGTTAACACTATGACATGTGTAATATGGGGCCAGAAACTGAACCGTTTTCTCACCAAAGAAAGGTCCAGAGCATCGGAAACACGATATCATAGACGGACAAGCAATTGACATGGTCACACAAGAACTAAGCAAAAAACATATATGAACAACACGGACTCCATAAAAACCTTGGATGCAGTCGTGATGAACAGGTAGTGTAGGTATCCCGTATATGTTATAGTAGCGACTACTTCAGGCTTTATTCAAGTAGCGTGCAGCCGAGTCCAGCCAAGAAAAGTCACTATTGAAAAGAAAGATAAAATAAATGAATACAAAAAAAGGAAAAGACTAAAAGAAGAGCGTACCTGTGTCCCCCACCCTTTATCATGGAATATTTATGTTAAAAAGCAATGTCGACACATCAATAGAGCTGGATACCATAATGTGTGCGAATTGATTGATTGATTGATTGCTTAAGGTCCAGGAAGCAATATTTCAGTCATATTTAGGATGAGAAAAGTTTGTAAGCAAAAAATCAGAAAGAGGGGACTCTGGAATGGGTCAACATGGGCAACGACTTAACACGGGAACTTGTTTTTCTGTCTCTTTCGACGACAAGTTAGTCCTATTTTAATTCCCCGGGATTCTGACGGGTGAACCTGATATAGTCGCCTTCTACGACAAGCGCACATATAAAAAGTTACGATTGAAGGAATTGTCCCTAAGTGACCCCTTATATCACGGAACGAAACAGCATCGGAATATGACAAAATAAACAACTGTGCCATGGTTGTCCTCACAATTTTACCTCGGCATTGCAGACGAATTCTACACAAAATGAAAAGTTCTCGAAATGAATTAAGTTTTCAAATTCCTTCTCTTTTGAACTATAAGTCCAAATCTTTCCCGAAACTCTATAGGAATGATAATGTTGTTATCGTATTTTTAGCTTCTTTTATATATATATGGCCTATATACCTTATACTGTTTTTCGTATGGACTATCGGACTGTCGGACTATCGAACTGTCGGACTATCGGACTATCGGACTGTCTGAGTATTGCTACGGCCCCTATGTATATATATGCTCAAATAATAAGTTATTGTTCGCTACAGTAATTAACGCGTGCTTTGTGAATAAGGTCCCAGCAATATAATGTTTCTTGCATTCTTAAGCGCATATAAATCAGCCAGTCAGAATGGCGAGACAGGAGCACAGGTAGTTAGCAAGAATCACGGAGATACATTTCCTAGGGAAAATACCAGATGGGAAGAGGAAGAAATTGTGTTGAGTGTTCATGCTCTCACGACCTGTTCATGAAAACAGTAGTGGTGTCCTAACTGTAAAGTTGGACTTTGTATTGAAGGGTGCTTTAGTAGATATAATACCTGTCTTAAAATAATATGGAACGAGTTTTTGTAGTGAAATAAACATCTTCAAAAATATGTTTGTAAATAAAATAAATAATCTGGCCTTTGCTTCATAGAAAATAACTAAAAATAATCTGGCCTGAACTGAGTAAACAATGTTATAACTTGTCCTGCACTATGTGTCGAGTGAATTTTCTGTCAAGTTTCTAACCTGACTAATCTTGTCAGGCCCCCTCAGAATCAAATTATTTGCCTATATATTAATATGAGATACAGAATGTGTGCTTTCTTTCACATTCTTGTCTCTTAGGCCAAATAAATTTTAAATAGATTTGAAACAAAGTAGTATTCATTTATAATATAAAAAAATAATGATGTTTTAACATAATTACACGTGGCGTATGTAGTGTCCCTTTACTGGGCCCCTCGAAATTTGCTGAATTATACCAAGGACGTATATAAGAGTCTATATATATACGTCCTTGATTATACACATAATGCCGTTAAAAGACATTTACGGCGGTTTAGATCATGGATGGTGATATATATTTATTTTCTAGGTAAAGAGATAATTATTTTTAAACGTGGATTGAATGGAAAGTAATGGAATGTAAATCGAGGAGAAAATGATGTTACCTGTCAAGACTATAATGGAGCATGCGCACAATCTCTACCGAATGAGTTCAAATCTGAGGTCAATAGCATATGATTTGCATTATTGTCCGTGTAGCAAGAATTATCGAAGACAGAATAAAACGACGTTTTCTCCTGAATTATACATCGTAGCTCTCAAAAAGTTTATGGTTTACGTTTTTTATATATTTAATCTTTACATATATCAGAAATGTTTAGAAAACTGAAAATAATGATTTTGACATTTCATATTACTTTAATTATGAAGAATATAATAGACACATCTTCGTATTAGAGGGAAATGGCGGATTTCAGTGTACATGTACAATGTATATTCAGTGTACTGCCTACTGTATAATGTCGGACAATCTATTAAAGACTTTTTATTGTTTTCTTTCCACTAAAATCACGATGTACAAATTTACCCCTAATTCTGATCATTTCTGTAAATTTTAATCAATGTCACTCAAAAACTTGATTCTATTAAATAATTAGAATGTTAGTATGTAATGTTGTTCATTGCAAAGCAAAAGTAAACTCGTTCGGATGTAAATATTGTTTGTTTTTTAATCCAACATTTCTGTTAATTGCCATATATTTTCCCTTGTTTCCCTCCTTAATTGACTTGCCCGTTAATCTTAATCAAATGTCAAGTAAGAACAGGAACTGCTAACCCTTTTGGAGCACGTAAGTTACTTGTGAGTTATCTTTGCATTTACACACAATTTGTCAAATGCCTTTAAAACATTGGAAATATGCATGTGCGTGAACGTCATGAAAACATGCAACGTGAGGTCGTTTGTTTGATTGTATTTGTATAGGTAGATCAACGAAGGTGAGGAATTTTTTCTAAAAGGACAAAGGTGGTTATGTTTTCCACCCAAGTCTGTATGAAAAGTAATATATGCATGTCCTGCTTTATTTACATAGATGATTTCAGTTGTCCAACCAACATGATTATTCAGTTCAGTGATCTGAATGTCCTTAATATAGAACTGTGTGTATGTTTTGGACCTTCTTTTTGTTCATAATTTTTGGACATGCATCTGTTGTTTTAAATCTGTATAATTGTTTTGTTTTGCTATATATTTATCTTATCTAATGTTTAGTTGTCATTTTATCTATCTGTGACTTGTTTGAAACAATGCTGATGTCGAAATAAATTTTATTATTCAATTTTATTTATATATTATTGATTGGACAATAGTTGACTATCATATATGTGCCTTTATTATCTGAAAGACAAAGCAAAGAATCTGAAAAGGGATTATTTAATGCAAATTATGAAAAGTTGCAGGGCTGGCTGATTTTAATCAGGACTGGCAAGTTTTAGATGTAGACAGCCCTGTGGTCTGGCAAACATTTTCAGCGAGTTTCCTACCCTGCAGGTAAGGTTGTTTCCTTCTTTAATGAAAACGCAGATACCAAATTTAGTGCACATGATACGTTTCTACAATAACCTTCATTAGAAGGCTGAAAAAAACAAATAATTTAAATTTATGAAAAGAACGTTTAACTATTGATTTTCAACAATTTCACAAATGTTAACAAATCGAACAACCACCTCTCACATTAACTCACTGAACGCAAAACTAGCATATGTCGTTGGACATCCAGTTACTAGCTTGGAACAGGCATCCAAATGCGGTGAGGTTGAATCAGTTAATGGGGTCCTAATCATCCCCTCATATGTATTAAATGTGTGAAGGATTAAGATTGAAATATGACATGTAAAACATTTTTCGTTTTGTAATCTCCAGCATTATTGCTAATGGGGAGTACACTATTCGGAACACTTCGTGTTTATCTGCGCCGTTTTCTTCTGGTTTCCCTATCGTTTATCCATAAATTGATTTAGAGCTTAAAACATATATACAGAGCCCAAATTAATCATTATAATCTTAAGTTAGGTATTAAATAAGCCTCAATAGTGCGAGCATGATTTTCTCCAAATAAAAAATGACAATATCCGATAAATTATCTGAACTTGTAATTCAACTATCAAGTGAACATAACTACATTTGTACAAAACATTATAATAAAATCATATCATTAAACAACAGTATTAAGAAAACAGTTAAATAAATGTTATGTTTCGATAGTATAAAGAGAAAAATAAAAATATTTTGCGATTAAAGCTTATATCAGCGCTAAGAATTGAACAAATATCAGTGGTTTTGTAAATGAGATTTATTTTAAATAGTAAATCTGAATTTATTATTTATTAATTCATTATTAATGATACAATGTTATATCCCTTGGGAGGGGGAGGGGGCTATGATGAAAAATTGAAATAAAAACACAGGACCGGACATTAAGCAAACATAATAATCCAGGATTAGTTTTTTATTACAACAATCCAGGACCCCTGTGTCCATGAATATTTTTTTTAATGTTAATAATATGAAATATTGACATCCACACTTGCCTTTTGTACAGCACATTTCTGTGTCTACACTTGTTAAACAGCATTATTAAGAAAAAACTGGTGGAACGTATTAAAGTGGGTCACGGGTCACTGTAATCGGGCGACTGTATCGAGAAACAGATACGGTGTTGAAAAAACTGTTGATATGCATAAAATATTGAAAAATGCAATAAAATGTTATGCTTGGCTTCAAGAAATATGATAGGGAAAACCATGTGTGAATTTTTATGACGGAAAATCTCTGATTTCTATGTAAATTTACGAGTTGAAGTGGGGAAACATCCACAGGTACTATTAGCGATGAATTTTTATCTTGAACGAGAATAATGAACGTCCTGATTGGTTGACCGATTTAAACACACTGACACCGCATGGTAGAAAGACGGTACATACATTTACCCAAGAATACCCCATGCTACCGAACAATACCCCATATTACCCAAGATTACCCTCAGAGGACCTGTGAATATCCCTGAAAGACCGAGAAACAGATATAATTTTTCTATTTCCCCAAAACAACGAAAAACAAACAAGATCTTTTTTTTTTTTTTTGACAACAATATATTTGTATTCAAAATGCTTGTTACATTCTTACTTCAAAAACCCAAGCTACTTATGAACTATTTCATATTAATACTTTCTTATATGATTAAAATACTTTCAAATAATATAATATAACTGATGAGTATCAGACTTTAATTAAATATACCTATACATACGCACCTACATCTACACACATACATATATGCATATACACACATACCATATGCATGCATACCTATACATATACATATATGTAATGCATACATATTTACATTTCAATATTTTCCCTTATTTTTGCTAATAGTTTACTATTTTGGAGTTTTTGCACCTGGCTTATTCTCGTAATATATTCTCTCACAAATAAAGAATATATGTTTACTTGTTTGGTCTTTTGTTCAGATACATAATATGCTTTGTATATAGAAAATCTTAAAAAATAGTTGAAATCAAAATAATCTTTATCAAATAGCTTATACCCAAAAACAATATGTTTTAATGTGACAACATTTTCTATATTAGATGTTTTCAATATTTGTTGTATTTTCACCCAAGATTCTTTCAGATAGGGACAAGACATAAAGTAATGTAGATAATCTTCATCTTGACCACAGAAATTGTATTGGCTATTAATAGCAATTCTCCATTTCATTAATAGTTTCTTTGTAGTAATTATATATTGCAATAATTTCCATCTGAATATGTTTAGCTTATTTTCTTCTAACTAATGAAAC
Organism: Bathymodiolus septemdierum; assembly: GCA_963383655.1. Lineage (NCBI taxonomy): Eukaryota > Metazoa > Mollusca > Bivalvia > Mytilida > Modiolidae > Bathymodiolus > Bathymodiolus septemdierum. The sequence continues at coordinate 69,760,138 of OY726527.1, read as the reverse complement.
ATGAAAGAGTAAAGCTGACTCATGTTTGGTTTTTCATTTATAGACAAATACCTTAACCATGTATTTATACCTATTGGTTTCAAAAATTTTACATTAATATATTCATTATAAAAATATTTGTTGGACAGTTGTGACGGGTCTAGGCATTTTCCATTTACTATAAACTTATCTTTTTGAAAATTTACCACACTTTTAATATAGTTTTGAGCCTGTAATGTATGATGCCATTCATTAGATATCGCTTTTTTTAGGCTGATAGATTGAGATATCCAATTATTCTTGTATTTTAATTTATCTAAAATTAAATTCTGACTTAATTCCCAGTTTTCATTTAAAATATCATTGATATAGATTAAATCACTATTTATCCAATTATCAAACATTAGACTTTTATTTTTAAGCATTCTAAATTTATTTCCCCATATTAGCTGGTTTCTAATCTCTGCAAAATGTGATAGCGTTTTTGTTTGACCCCTGCCTATTTTTATCCAGGTTTGCAATATTTCTTTATGAAAATCAGGAATATATCTTAAATAATCTTTAGTTGTTTTGTATTCGATATTCATTGAAAATATCAACCAATTCTTACCAAATTGTCTAAAGTATGTATAAGGTATCAATTTCCAATTGTCCATTTCTCCACTAACAAATCTACTTTCCCATGATGCTCTCAGTGATGCAAAGTAACTTCCTATGTCTATCATATTTAAGCCCCGCATTTCAAAATTCCCTATCATAGTGTTTCTTTTAGCTTTGTCTGGTTTACCATCCCATATGAATTTGAAACATTTACTTTCAATTTCTTTTCTATATTTGTCTGGCACGACACATGCACTAGCAACAAAAGTAAATATAGGTATGACTAACGCTTTAATAATCATAATTTTCCCAAGAATAGTTAAATTTCGTTTTCCACAAGAGAAGAATAAAGTATTCATTTTATCTATTTTATTTTCAAAGCTTAATGTTTCAGACTCTCCTTTATTGTTACCAAAATATACACCCAATGTTTTAATAGGTTTTTCATACCATTTAATGCCCCTTATTTTATTTTTACTGTGCTTGAGTTTTCCTACCCAAATTCCCCCAGTTTTATTTTTGTTCATTAAGAATCCCCAAAAAGACCCGAAAGTTTCTATTTCATTAAATGCTATATAGATTTCTTCTTTAGACGTACACAATAAAGTTGTGTCATCAGCGAGTTGCGATATCTTAATGCTATGAGTTTTTTCGTTTACTTTTTTTTGGAAATCCCTTAATATCTTTATTGTTTCTAAGTCTTGAAGCCATGATTTCCACAGACAAGACAAACAACAAAGCTGATAAAGGACATCTTTGACGAATTCCTCTTGTATTCTTAACAACCAAAATCTTATTAAAATGATAACGATGAAAATTAATGGCTCAATTTACCGAAATAATAGCTCTTACATGTTCAAAATAGAAAAATGCGCACAAAAACAACAAATAATCATGGCATGGCTTGGGATAGGAAAGCTCGCGGAAGTAATCAAGACCAATCTCGGGTGATCAATATAATTATTTATTTCTCAAAATATTAAACAACAAAAGTATTGTTTTTACATTAGGGAAACAAAATATTAGAGAAAAACAAAATAGCAATTTCACGATCAAAGAAATAACGGAAAATACGATATAAAGATTGGCTTATATTTTGAAAAGCTTCGATATTCAGACAACCTTGAAAGTGAAACCATTTTACTAAAGAAAACTCCTTTCCTATAAAACCCTCAAAAATGCAAACCGGGTATATTTCTTTTCAACTATTCAGCAAGTATCAACAGACTAAGCCAGGTATGTTAGTTAAGCTAACAAAGCATTTCAATTTCAAAATTTTGAACTGAAAAGTAGATAACACAAAAGAATCCATAAGATGAAAAAAAAAATACATAAGGAAACGAAAATGAAAAAGACACGCAAACAGTGCAACAAATCGAAAAAAAGCAATACATCCAAATAAAAGAGGAAACATTTTGTTGAATAAACATGAAATATAATAAGGAGAAATGAAATGGAGTCATGCCTTTGTTATTCTTTTTTTTTCATACACAAATTATCAATAAACTTCACCACATTTACATGTATGAAATCAATATTAACAAAGTCTCCAAAGTAAAAATAAAAATACATTAAAGTAAATACTATTAAAATAAATTATAATAAAAAATATAAATGAAAATAGAACTAATATAAAATAGTACAAATAATAATTCAATCAGCGTTGCTTTTTGTGAAATATTTCCGTCAACAGAATAAAAAATAAATACAAATCCAAAATCTTTCAAGATCTTTATATTATTTGTATTTTGAGGCATTCAAGGGATATTTGTGGGTATTCTAGTGGTATTCTTGGGTATTCTTGGGTTTTCTGGGGTATTCTTGGGTAAATGTATGGACCCGTAAAAAGATGCATATAAAAGAAATCTATGTCATATTCATTCATTTGTTTGATTCTTGAATATTGTTGATCATTGATTTAAAGGGGCATTACCTGACAAATCGTAAATTCTTGTTACTCGTAAAAACTATCAGATATGATTGATACCTTAATAAAACGTGTTTCTATAACTTATAAATGTTTTGAAATGTACGCGCATCGGGGAAAATCGTGCAACTGCTCGTGTTTTGAGATCGAGGAAGAGATGGACGCCATCTTATTAATTATCGACATTGTTTATAGAGTTTGTCGAACCGTCATTAAATCAGCACAACAATACACTTATTTCTTATTTTTTTGTGAATCTGCTCTTAGTCGGTGTTAAATACGGACAAATAACCATGCAAGTTTGCAGTTAATAAGCGACAAACTACAAATTATTCGTTTTTACCTGTCACTAGTAAGGTCAGTTGCATACGGAAAAAGCGAGGTCAAATTAATTGCTTGCAAGGAAATAGCTAATCGATGGTAATTTTCGTTCTCAACAGACGAAAAGTGGTTCGATAAGCTGTTTAATGTGAACATTTTACCTTTATTTCATCATTATAAAGCTATTTACTAATTTCCAAAAGATATAATTGTTCTGATCAAAATCGTAGCTAATGCCCCTTTAAACAAGAAAAAAGGGAAAAAGGGGGGGGGGGGGAATTGTATTTGTGAATTTTATAGTTAAATAAATGTTATGTTTCGACAGTTTAAAGAGAACAATAACAATTTGTTGCGACTAAAGCTTAAATCAGCGTTAAAAATTTAACAAATATCAGTGGTTTTGTAAATGCGATTTATTTTAAATAGAAAATCTGAATTTATTATTAATGATACAATTATATATCCCTTGGGAGGGGGAGGGGGGCTATGATGAAAATTTGAAATAAAAACACAGGACCGAACTTTAAACAAAAATAATAATCCAGCATTAGTTTTTTATTAACAAAATCCAGGACCCCTGTGTCCATGATTTTTTTTTTAAAAGTTAATAATGTGAAATACTGACATCCACACTTGCCTTTTTGACAGCACATTTCTGTGTCCACACTTTAATAGATAGAACAGAATAATTTTATTTTCCAAATCAGGTTCCCAAGGTGCATTTACATTTAACAGTCATGAGTGTTTAACATATATTTAAAACAGCATATGAGGGCAACATCAGTTCATATCAAGGACTAATAAACAGATATCATATTAAACCACAAATTTAAAAGGAATGTTTGTCATTGAAATAAGCTATACATCTGTAACCTTCAGTTGTTAATGCAATGTCACCTTTAAATTGTGGTATTGTTACATATACAATGAGACCAAAATCTGTGATGAAATAAGAAAAAAAAGTTATATTGTGTGTTTGTAGATTTTGC